>JAYESD010000010.1:164609847-164970809 GCA_036927565.1 Tuctoria greenei
GACATGTATGTTACTAAAAATAATTTTGAATATACTGTGAACAAAAAGCTACAAAATTTTTGCCGAGAGAAGCAAATGATAAAAAGGAACTTTAAAGCAATTTCATAAATCATTTGGTGCCAACGTATCTAGTGCTCAAATGACAGTGGCCAAGCTCGGTTAGCTGCCCATAGCCCCGTACATATATTAGATTCAAGCTACAAAAATTCTTAAATAAATACTTTGATCAACCTTTTGAGTCAGGGAAAACTAAGAGGAATACCATTTTAAGAAACAGGTGTTTCTGATTCTGAAAAGCTAGGCACAAAATGCATACAGGCCCAGTACATAGACAAGTGTAATAAACAAGGAAGTTCAGAGATGGCAAACATATGGTGGTGGTGGTGGTGGTGGCGGGGTGTGTGTGTGTGTGTGTGTGGGGGGGGGGGGGGGGGGGGGGGGGGGTTACAACAGTGATATACACAGAGTTGGCAACAAGCTAATTGCAGATGCATAGTTTCTTGAACATGCGTCTGGTTCCCGACATCAGACAAAGACAGAACTCTATCTCCATCGTGATTTGTCATTTGCATGCCTAAAAACAAAGTATGTGTGTTGATTATCATTTGCATGCCTAAAAACAAAGTGTGGTTGCTACTTGGCTCAATTGCAGTCATACCAAATACAAGGATGTATGTGGGATAGTAAAATGAAGCACATAAGCTCAGATGAGTAAAAAAACCTCATTTGATGAACTAGGTCGTATGTGAAGTATCCATGGTACCATTGTTCTGGCCTTGAGCACCAACATATTGTACCCTCCTGTTACCATCACCACTATCCCCATCCTCCTCATCACTAACATCCCCATCCTCTAAACGTGCAATCTCCACGAGTGCCTTCCCAAAATCTCCCTCCGCTTAGCATCAAGGTCCCTTGGAAATCCTTCCTCATTTGTTCAACCTCGAGCATGTACCGTCTCTTGTGACTCTCTAACCTCTGAATCACATCCCCAAACTTCTGCATTGACTCAGTAAACACTGCAAATCCATTCCGATCACGTGGAGCAGCCTCAATTTTCTGTTCTTCACCCAATTCTGCATCCATCCGTGTATCCCTGGGTCCTGGGTCCCTGCCGCCGCCCAACATATGCTCCGGGGCGTCTCTCCCCCACGAGAGGCGTGGCGAAGGACGCGTGTCACGCCGTCGCGTCACACCGTGAGGTAATAACAGAGGAGGCGGCAGCTGCGGAGGAGGGGATGTCTGCGTATGGCTGCGGTGTGTCGTGGTGGTTGGTAGGAGGCAGCGACGAAGGTGGAGGTGGAGGCGGCGGCGGGTGCATGACGGACATCAGCTTGTGGAAGTAAACCCATTTGGAGGTCGTCGGGCGGGAGCGCCGCGCGGCGATGCGGACCCGGTCCTTCTCCTTCCTGAACTTCTTCTGGAGCGTGTGGATGCGGTTTGCGGCACTGCGACTCGGAGAAGTACCCCCGCGGCGCGGCCGTCGGCTGCGGCGGCGAGGCGGGCGACCTCGAGCCACTCCTCGGCGCGGACGCCGCGCCGGCCCGGAGCGGACGAAGCGGTCGCCCCAGGCGTCGAGGAGCGCGAAGGTGGAGTTCTCCGTCCATTCGGGTGCGGCGCGCGGGGGCGGGGCGTCAGGGGACGGGATCCTCTCTGCGGACGACGGGGCGTCGTGGGGCGCGAGGCGTGGCGCGAACTCGAATCCCAGCGCGTAGCGGTCGGTGCGGCGGCGCTTGGTGCGCGGGGAGGAAGGCGAGCGGGAGGCGCCGGAGGAGGACGAGAGGGACCGGGAGGGCGATGGCGACGGCGAGGGGACGTCGTCGCCATGGACGGCGGGGCTAGGGTTGCGAGCTGGGGGTTGGTGGAGTGATTGGGTTCGGCGCGGTGGGGTTGGCCGGGACCGGTAGGAATCCGGCGAGTTTGGGGCAGGTCCCGTCCATCCCGTCTCCGCCGTACCGCGCTCGACTTGTTTGTTTAGCAGGACAGCTACACTACACTAAAATTATAGAGGGTGGTTATTTTTTTAATGTTCTTTTTTTTATTTCGAAAGTTTATCGTCTTTTTATTTATTTATTATTAGAAATAATAAACTTTCAAGAAAAGGAAAGAGTAAGTGGATATTTTTTTAATTAAATAATAAATAATCGATTATTAATAAAAAAACCGTACTGAGTTAGAATCTGGCCCATTCAACAAGAAGCCTCTTGGGCCAAAAATCCATGACCAGTAACCGGGCCGTAAATAGCTCGGCCTAAGATGTTATGCGTGAGGACCAGCTCAGCCGAGAGCACCTTGCATGTTCTGAAGATGGCATGGAATGAAATGTTTCAGGCTTTTGAGTCGTCCACGCGAGGTTGCGTGTGCTTGTTCTTGGAGCTCAAGGCAGAATATCCAGAGAACACAAGCCGGCGCTAGTAGTGGATACAGCATATGATATCCTTCCTTGCCTCGAACAAAAAGAAATGACCCCCGGCAGAGCTGGATGGCGATGTGTTGATGCTCATGATGCTAATGACTCTTCCGGTTTTGGAAGAGAACCCTCCCAAGCGCCTGCTCGCTTCGCTAATAATTCTTGAGTTGCTTGCACACAACAACGGGTATACCCCGGAAACAACGCGGATTTCTGCTTCATTGCTTGCGTGCTCGATCTCGAGAAATCTCCAAAATCCGTCGCAGTTGCAGCGCGGTACTCTCATCCAGACAGTGCCACGTTTTCTGTCTCTGCCCATGGCAGCAGCGTCTGAAATCCAACGCACTGACATAAGCTTTGAAATCCTCCGAACGCGAGCTTACGCACCACCACATAATTAATGATTTTTTTACTGCCGGCCACGGCGAGTTACGCACCACCACCACTCGCTGTCGCCTGCACGCGGCGCAACGCAGCCTCTCGGTGGCCTGTTCAAAGCGGCGCATCGAAGCAGGCCGGCAGGCAGACAACACGTTAGTAGTAGTAGTAAAAAAACCGAAATGAACAAAAATCAGGCCTTTTTGAAAGTAAAATACTCCTGATGCGCAGCAAAAGAGAACAAAGCGGCGACGAATTTCTCGGTGTCGGTGAGAAGCCAGAGGAGTACTACGAGTATAATGATATTTTAGCGCCACTCATCGTACCGCACGAGGGGGCCGGGTACAGAGCGAGAGGCGACTGGCTGACGCCTAGCTCGATCGCCGACGCGATATCAACACCTGTCGCCGGCGACCCGATTCAGAGCTGTTAATATTAAGTCTGAGGGGCCGGTGTCAGAGCCAAAGAACGCGGTTAACCAAGGGCGGTGGCTAGAATCACTGTATCTGACCGGGTAACCGGCCAAAAAAACATCCTTATCCTCTCCTTTTCGCAGAGGTTGCACGTCCAGTTGCCGTATGTCGTCTGCTAGTACGTAAACTAGCAGGATTAAACATTGTTTCAGCAATGAGAGGTGTGAGTAGAGTAGCGATAATGTAGTTCCATTGGTGTTATCACGAGGAATGAAAGCGATTCGGCACGCCGGGAGGAGGAAATGGCGTGACCCATGAAGATGAAGGTTATAATTTAGATATCAACGCTGCATTAAACGGCAGGACATTTTCCTGGACCATCTTGCTGGGATTTGGTTTAGCACGAGTCCTGACTCATGGACCTTGTGGCGCAGCCGAACCATACACTGTGTGAGCGTAAAACAGACCATCTAACACTTGGTGCCTGCTGCTGCGAGTAGTGGGAAGACGAGAAGAGATTGCACTCCAAGAAAACAAAGGGAGAGAGAAAGAGTAGAGAAAAGGGATACAGTTTTAAAGAAGTCGGATCCTGGTCCCGCAGCGGAGAGAGGTGGTGAGCCGTGAGGACGCCACCGCATTCGCGCGTTGCCCCTGCGTGCAACGCGTCCGCGGACACATGTCCTCTCCCAGCGACAGCGAGAGCATTGAACACCACCTCTTCCCGCGCAAGAAACCGGACGAGACCCAATGAATTTTTTTTTAATATACGATTTTTAATCCAAAATTTTATTAATAACCGTGAATTTAAAAAAATTGCAGATATGACCCACCGTCGTATGAGTCTCATACGACGTAACGAATGTCGTATGAGGCTCATACGACGGTCCGACGTGGCTGCCACGCGGGCAACGGTCGCCGCGGAAAACGAGGCGGCAGCGAACGTCGTATGAGCCTCATACGACTTGCGCTAACGGTCGAACCGTCGTATGAGACTCATACGACGGTCTACCACTTATAAAGCGCCGCCCCCGCCCCTGCCTCGCTCACACCCGCCGCCTTCCTTCCTCCCAGCCGCGCCGCCCGCGACCTCCACTGCTCCCGCACGCTACTCTCACCTTTTTCGTCTCCGATCCGTCGTCCTCGGATCCTCGCGACTTCGGTATTGATTTTGCCACCGTACATTTATGTTGTTTTGTTGTCTATATAATATGAATGCGTATTATATTATTATATTTGTTTGTATGAATGTATAGTGTTGATAACACACGCGACATAGTCTATTGTATTTAATTTTTGTACACGTTGTTCATGCATATAGTGTATTGTTGTCAATATAATATAATTGTATATTATTACTCGTTGTGCACGCCATTGTTGTCAATATTATATGAATTTATATGGTTCATGCATATAGTTTAATATGAATTTTGTTAATATTCATGCGAATGTCATGATTACGGTAGAGTACATATTGCAGCATGTTTTCTTAATGTATTATTCGTTTAATTAAAATGTATTCGTTTTTTGATATGATTTTTTAGTTTATAATTGTGTAATATATATTATATTATGTTTTATTAGTAGTTATAAAATATTGTCATACATTACAGAGGAGCGTAAAATTGCTCCTGTAGTTACAAATGTGTGGCAAATATATACATTTTATAGAGTCAAATTAATTCGGTTAGAGTAGATTATAATACGTTTGTTTATATTGAATACAGTAGGAATGTCGGACAAATTAATGTTTCGTATTTTCTACGGAGAAGGCACGCTTGTTTATGGGTCAACTGGGGTTGATATGTCTGCTTGGACGTCGTTGGTGAGGGGGATAGCAAGACCAAATGAGAGGTCATTTGGTAGTCTGGAGAAATGGCTGATTAAAACGTTAAACCTTGATGAACAAGTTTATCAAGTGAAACTGAAAGGGTTGATTAATCGAGCAAGAGATGGATGTTATTGGGATTTCGTTCCTATTAAGGGGACACAGAATTGGAGGAAATGGGTAGATACAGTTGTGGAGCGGGGTTGGCCGCTGGTGTTTCTTGCGCAAGCAGAAACGAAAGAAGTTGAAGATTCAGCTGAAGCAGACGATATGGAAGATACTTAGGTAGAGGTTGAAGGCGGAGTGAACCAGATGCAAGAAGACCCACTTGGTGTCGCTGATGAAGGAGAGCACATCGAAGATTTAGTTGAACAAATTAGAATTGAGGACATGGAATATGAAAATGTTATTGAAGATGACTCTTCTGATGATGAGAATGATATTATCATTCCTGCAGACTGGAACAATGCAATCCCGAGTAATTTAGCAGCTGCAGAAAAATATTCTGGGTTATCTGGATATCATGAGAACCAGTTAACACAAGGAGATATTTTTAAAGACAAAGATGGTTTAAAAGATGTAGTAAAATATTGGTCTTTGTCTGTGCAGAGATCATTTACAGTTTACAAGTCTAGTCCAAAATTATATGATGTGAAATGTGTGTTCCCAACTTGTCCTATTCGAGTTCATGGTTTCGAGGAGAAGTGGACGAAGCTTTGGAAAGTTTCAAAAATGGTTGATCACACATGTCAGTTGCAGAAATTGGAGAAGTGCAACGGTGCTTTGACCTCAAATTTCATTGCAAATCATATGTATGCCCGTATAGTGGACAACATACAGTTTGAACCAAAATCAATAATAGCCACTATTGAGGAAGAGTTCAAGTACACCATCAGTTACTCTAAAGCATGGAGGGCCAAACAGAAAGTGATTGAACATAGATTTGGTACTTTTGAAGCGTCTTATGATAACCTTCCAAAGTTGTTGCAGACCATTCAGGAAAAAAATGTTGGTACTTTTTACGACATTATGGACATGCCGCATAGAAGTGTGTCTGGGAAGTTGTATCTGCACCGTGCATTCTTTGCATTAGGCCAATGTATTGCTGCTTTCAGACATTGTCGACCAATACTCTGCATTGATGGTACATTTTTAACTGGAAAGTACAAAGGTCAAATTCTTACTGCTATTGCAGTTGATGGGAACCAACAGGTGTTGCCTGTGGCCTTCGCATTTGTGGAAAGTGAGAACACTGAAAGCTGGTATTGGTTCCTTAGTCGGGTCAAGATGGTTGTAGTTCAATAACGTCCTGATGTGTGTCTCATACACGATCGTCATGCTGGATTGCTTAAAACAATATCTGATTTGAAATTTGGATCATCGGATCGGGGACATCAACCTTATTGGATAGACATTCAATCAAGATATTGCATGAGGCCTTTAGGTGCTAACTTTTTTAGCCACTTCAAGAACAAGCAACTTATGAATTTGTTCAAGATGTTGTGTAGTCAAAATCAGGAGAGTAAGTTTATTGCTCTTTGGAAACGTCTCGACGAATTGACTTCTGGCAGTGCAGAAGCATCTTCAAGCACTAGCAATCCTCGTGACATTTCACGCAGAAACTTCTCTCATTGGATTCGGCGCGAAGCGGAAGAGAAGTGGTCCTTGTTATACGACACCAATGGTGCTCGGTATGGTATCATGACAACTAATTTAGCTGAGGTAATATCCATCATTCCTAAGTGTTTTAGTTGTGTTAGTTATGTATTTCATCATGCTAATGCAGTGATACGAAATGCAGATATACAACTGGGTCATTCGCGGTTTAAGAGGGTTACCTTTGTTTGCTATTGTTGAGGGCATTTTATATGGGACATGCAAATATTTTCGTCAACGTTATGCGACTGCTATTTCAGCACTGAATAATGTGAATTTGGCTTATTCACCATACCTGTGCAAATACATGGAGAAGAAGATTGAAAAGGCCCGATTTCATCGCGTCAGACCTATGGGTACCGCAGAGCACAGGTTTGAAATCCTTTGTAGGGATAAGGACCGTCGTGGTGCTAACCGTGTTAGAGTTGTTCAACAGTGCATACTTCATCAGCATGATTGCACGTGCACATGCATGAAGCCACAACTCTTCCATAGACCATGTTCCCATATGATTGCAGCTTGCTCATTTACTAACTTGACAGTGACCAATTACGTTTCATACTACTTTCAAAAAAGTGTTGTTGTCAGTACATGGAATGCAGAGGTATATGGATTTGGTAATCTGAGCTCATTTACCATGGATTTAGGCCTTGATGCTATGGGAGTACCTGACATCTCGCGGTTGAAGCAGAAAAGAGGTCGACGTCAAACTCGTCGTATCAGAAACGATATGGACGAGTCAGAACTTGCAAGATTCCAAGGAAGATGCAGCAAATGCAACCAAATTGGCCATACGTACAAAAAATGCATTACCAACACAGAGCCAAATGTGGTTGAAGCTGGACCATCTGGGGATCCGCAGAGTGGACGGCGTCCTCGTGCTAGGAAGACAACTACGTTTAGGGATGGAGATGGCGATGTGATGTGATGTCAAGTATTTTATGTATTTGTAGCACTTACTCTATCTATGTTAAGTGAACTAAGTGTATCGGTGTTATGTATTTGGATTATGTTATGATGTTATGTGAACTCCAGTTAGATGCATATGAACTTTATGTTATATATGTTAATATGTTGTTGATGTCATTTAACTTTAGCTCAAAATGCACTTCATGTTATAATTTTTTCCGTACTTGACAATGTAGGTATGGCCGGCCCACAGCGAGAGTGTCCCGAGCTACTTTCGTCTCGAGTTGACTTGACCCACCGCGGTTACCGAGTCTCTGTAGGTCAGGAGTTGCCCGTCCTTCGTCCCCAGGTTCCTATGAAATTCTGGAAGATAGACGATCGATGGATTCCCAGGTACTTCTTTCTTTCATACTTCATGATCCATTGTACATGAAAACATGTTCTCATCCGATTTGTTTTGTAATCAGGTTGAGTGCAGCAGGCCTGCTGCCCATATGTCGGCTAGTTGAGAGGAGACCTGTCGGTACCCTAAAAACCATACACCCCCTGAGGTTACAAAGATCTCAAGGGAAGGACATCAACTCAAATTGAAGACCCTCGGGGGCCCACTCGCCAGACGTGACCGGACCCGCTTCTCCAACATGGTTAACCTCTAGGTTGCCACGTGTACTGTCAGCCCAGAGCTATTACCCGCAAGGGTGAAGCTCCGGGCCAAGTACTGAAACGGCACCTCCGGAGGTAGCCCACGACCGAGAGAAGCTCCGGACATGACACGCGCCAGGTCACCCCGGAGCTTCCCGCTTCTCCCAAGCAAGCTCCGGAGCTGCCACGTGTCCACACGACAGAGCTAGATGCTTAAAGCCCCCGGGAGACGTTGTAACGGCTCCGGATCTCCAAAGGACAGCCGCGGACTTCAAGATCCGATTAATTACCATTAATTCCACGTTAATGATAATTAATCGGACAGCCTTAACACCTGTAACGGCACTGTCGGAGCCGTTACAGGGTTATTAACAACAATTAATCTCGTGTATCAATACTAATAACCGCCAGGGCCACATGTCGGGCCAGGCTGACTTGTAACGGTTAGTCCTTGTACTATAAAAGGACAAACCGACGATACACAGGGGAGGACTCGAGAACACTCGGAAGCTCACAAGTTAATACAACAAACACACACCCGTGGAGTAGGGTATTACGCTCAGGCGGCCCGAACCACGTAAACCACCGTGTCACTCGTGTCCAAATCGCATTTCACTTTCTTAGATCTCCGCGCGCCCAGACCGAACCACAAACTCCTTCAAACACTTTTCATAGTGTTAGGGGATCTGCCGACTCCAACAGTCGACAGTTGGCGCGCCAGGTAGGGGCGCCTGAGATCTTCAAGAATGGTGAATTCTGCAGCTGGATCATCCAACGGGCAACCTGCTGCTCAGACTGTCGGAGGCAATCCCTCCAACATGCAACCACCGGCAGGAGCCTCAGTTCCAGCGGGAGTCACACTCCCACCACCACCATCTTCTCCGGCAAGACATGCCGAACGACATGATGGTGCACCGGCGTCACATTCAGCGCCGGCAAGTCGTGACAACCCAGAACACGCGCTCCATGCAGCGCGTGCTCTCCTTCAGCGACCACCACCTCCGGATGCATCTCAAGGTGCCATGGAGCAATGGAGAGCTGATATTGAGCATTTGGTCGCAGCAGCGGCCGAACGCCTCAACAATCAGGGTCCACCTCCTTCAGGGCGGGCCCCGTCGCAGCGACGAACGTTTTCTGGAAGACTTGGTCCACATGTCTCCAACAACCGGAGAAGAGCTGCGTCACAGCAAGTGACGTCGTTGCCCTCTGGGGCACGACGTGCCCATACTGCATCTCGGCTTTCAACACACGACCTCCGAGCGGAGCTTGATCGCCGATACCGCCAACAGGATGGCCGTGTCCACATCGAGCGAGCTCGAGAAAGACGAGATGCTCAAGATCTTTCTACTCTGGAAGGAGTAGGAGGAGGCTGTTCCGCCCTAGCCATGCACCTGCGTATGGTTAGATGGCCACAGAAGTTCCGGCCACACTTGCCGGAAAAATTCGACGGGACTGTCAATCCCGTAGAATTTCTACAGATATACTCCACTGCGATCCTAGCAGCTGGAGGAAATGAGGCTGTAATGGCCAATTACTTTCCAGTGGCCTTAACTGGGACTGCTAGGTCCTGGTTTATGAGCCTTCCGCCCAACTCTATCGACAGTTGGGAGGAGCTATGCCGCCAGTTCACCGCCAATTTCGGGAGTTCATACACCCGTCCGGGCACCGAACTGGACCTTTTTGCGGTCGTGCAAAAAGGAGGAGAATCTTTGCGGTCATTCATCCAGAGATTCTCTCAGGTACGTAACACAATTCCTTCTATCTCAAGCGCTTCTGTCATTGTAGCATTCAGACAGGGTGTACGAGACAAGAAGATGTTGGAGAAACTGGCGATCAAAGAGATCACCAGTGTCACGGAGCTCTTCAGCCTGGCTGACAAATGTGCCAGAGCTGCGGAGGGCCGTGAAATGCACTCCAAACCAGCCTTGGAGGATCATAAAAAATCCTCCAAAGAAGAAGCCGCTACCTCCGGGAGTGGCAAGAAGAAAAAGAAGACCAACGGCAAGAAGAAGCCGTCGGCCGGCACATCCAACGTTGCAGCCACTGCAACTCCTGGTGGCCGGGGGCCACGCCCCGAGAAGCGACCTCGACCGTCTTCCGAAGACGGTGGCAAATCCAAGATGTGGTGCCCCATTCACAAAACGGGCAGCCACAAGCTGGAGGATTGCCGGGAGGTCCAAAACCTTGCCGAGCGCTACCACAAGCGCCGGGAAGGGTCTCCCTTCCGCCAGAGGGAGGGAAAACAAAAGGTCGATGAAGCTCCGGCTGAAGAGGAGTTAGGGTTTCAAGACCCCAAAAAGGTCTTGAAAGCCGTCTACACCTCCGTCGACGATGATTCCGACGTCTCCGACAACGAACGTCGAAAAACCATGAACACCATCTTTGGTGGATCATGGGACATCACCTCTCGTCGCGTCATTAAGACCATGCGACGGGATATGGCTGCTGTAGCTCCTACAGCTAGACCGGAGCCACATCGAAAGTGGATGGACACACCCATCACTTTCGATGCTTCGGATTGTCCTCAAAGCATGGTCGGAGCTGGCCAGCTGCCCTTGATGGTATCCCCCACCATCAACAACATCCAGCTCCATCATGTCCTGGTAGATGGAGGTTCGGGGCTTAATCTCATCAGCTTCGAAGCTTTCACTAAGCTTCAGCTTCGACCTTCAGACCTCCAGCCCTCTCGACCTTTCTCCGGAGTAGGTCCGGGGGCCATAACCCCACTCGGAGCTATCACTCTCCCTGTTACCTTCGGGACCCGGGAGAAGTATCGCACCGAAAAGTTGGTCTTCGACGTCGCTCAGATCAACTTACCATTCAACGCCATTTTGGGTAGACCTGCCCTGTACAAATTCATGGCAGCTGCTCATTATGGATACCTGGTGTTGAAGATGCCGACACCAGTAGGCGTTCTCCGGATCCGTGGAGATCGCACTGCCGGAGTAACTGCTCTGGAAGAACTCCATGCACTCACCACAGCGCAAGCGGAGGATTCCAGGCAGAAGCAAGCTCCACAACCTCCGAGCATTCGTCAACGAGGCTCAACCTCTGCACCCCGTGTGCAGCCAAGCGGCGACACCGACATTCCCGTCAAAGTCGTCCAAATTGGTTCCGATGTCACTCAAACTACCCGCATATCGGGTGGCTTGAACGACAAATAGGAACTCGCGCTCATCACTTTCCTCCGGGCTAATGTTGACGTGTTTGCCTGGCAACCGTCACAAATGCCTGGGATCCCTAGGGAAGTGATTGAGCACAATCTGAAGATTTACCCCGACGCTCGGCCTGTACACCAGAAACCTCGGAAACAATCTGTAGAGCGACAGAACTTCATCCGACAAGAAGTGAAGAAGTTGCTCGAAGCCGGATTCATCCGAGAAGTCTACCATCCAAAATGGCTGGCAAACCCAGTCGTTGTGCCTAAGGCCGGCGGGAAACTTCGGATGTGCATCGACTACACCACCCTGAATAAGGCATGTCCAAAAGATCCATTCCCACTACCTAGAATAGACCAGATAGTGGATTCCACCTCTGGGTGTGAGTTGCTGTGTTTTCTAGACGCATACTCAGGATATCATCAAATCCGGATGTCTAGGGAAGATGAAGAACATACTTCATTCATCACAGTGGATGGATTGTATTGTTACACAGCCATGCCTTTTGGTCTCAAGAATGCAGCTTCAACTTTTGTACGAGCAATGTACAAAACTTTCGAAGAACTCATCAGAGACATAGTGGAGGTGTACGTTGATGACATTGTGGTCAAAGTCAAAAACAAGGAGTCCCTCTTGGATACCTTGCAGGCTGTCTTCGACAAGCTGCGGGCCACCCGCACGAAGCTAAACCCAGACAAGTGCGTCTTCGGGGTTAGTTCCGGAAAGCTTCTTGGTTTCCTGGTAAGTCACCGGGGTATAGAGGCTAATCCGGCGAAGATAAAAGCCATCGAAGACATGCGGCCACCAACCCGCATCAAAGACGTCCAAAAGTTAACTGGATGTCTAGCAGCCCTCAGTCGATTCATTTCAAGACTGGCGGAAAGGGCACTTCCCTTCTTCAAGTTACTGAGGAAGTCCGGACCATTCCAATGGTCTGAAGAGGCAGAGAAGGCATTCCAGGAGCTGAAACAGTTCCTCACCACTCTACCAGTCTTGGTAGCTCCGAATCCTGGTGAGCCTTTATTGCTTTATATTTCAGCAGCTGACGAAGTCGTCAGTATGGTTCTGGTTGCGGAGAGACCGGAACTACCCAATACTCAGGAATCCAGATCCCTTCGGGAGGATCCGGAGGTTCCCGAAAGCAGGTCTGGGTCCCAGCTCCTAGACTTGAATCCTCAAGAAGTCACTTCAGAGGACCCAGATCCTCCCGATAGGATCCAGGTCATTCCTGAAGAAGCTCCGGGTTCCTCCACCCAGAACCCGGAGGTCCCCGAAGATAGCCTGGACCCCTCCGACAGGGTCCGGATCAATGAAGAGGAAGCTCCGGACCCCTCCGGGAGGGTCCGGACCGTTCAACGCCCAGTATACTTCATCAGTGAAGTGTTACATGATGCCAAGACTCGATACCTAGAGGTACATAAGATGCTCTACGCAGTTCTTATTGCCTCAAGGAAGCTTCGACACTATTTCCAAGCTCACAAAGTCTCGGTGGTAACCTCATATCCACTTCGAGCGATTCTGCATAATCCCAATTCAACTGGGAATATAGCAAAGTGGGCAGCGGAATTGGCTGAATTCGACCTCGAATTCATTCCAAGACAAGCAATCAAGAGTCAAGCGTTGGCAGATTTCGTGGCAGAATGGACTCCCTCTCCATTAAACTCTGGGGGCCCCAGCGAGCAGAAGAAGGAACCGCAAGTTCCGGTCTTCACTAAGCCTCACTGGACCCTTTACTTCGACGGCTCCATGCAGAAGCAAGGAGCCGGAGCTGGAGTCCTTCTCCTCACACCAACCGGGGAGAAGGTAAGATACATGGTGCACCTTGATTTCAAAGCAACCAACAACATGGCGGAGTACGAAGCACTCATATATGGATTAAAGGTGGCACTATCCTTTGGTGTCAAGCAGTTGATGGTCAAAGGAGATTCACAACTTGTTATCAAACAGGTGAAGGGTGAATGCTCCTGCAATAATCTCCAGCTGGCTGCTTATCTCCTTGAAGTCCAGAGGCTTCAGAAGGACTTCGAAGTCCTAGACCTTCACCATGTTCAGCGTGCTCACAACGTTGAAGCTGACGAACTCTCGACCAAGGCGTCAACCGGAGCTCCGGCTCCAGACGGAACCTTTGTCCGGAGGTTGTCAAAACCCACAGTCCAGCCTGCCGAGCTGAACGAAGGGGGCGAGATCAGCATCCCGAAGCTGACGGTCCCGATGGCCCTGTTACCATGGCAGCCATCAAGGGTCGTAGGTGCTGCCGGAAGCTCCGAGCAACCCAGCACGCAAGACTCAAATGCTCAAGTCAGTTCCGATGCATGGATCTCGGAGATCCGGAACTACTTGAAAGACAACATCCTTCCTGACGATGATGTATCCGCTGACCGGGTAGTCAGATTGGCTAAAAGATACACGTTGGTAGAAGGGGATCTCTACCGGCGCGGTGCCAACGGCATCCTAATGCGGTGCATCACAAAGGAAGAAGGCTGCGAGCTCCTCGCAGAAATCCATGGAGGCGAGTGTGGGAACCACGCGTCTTCCCGCACGCTGGTCGGAAAAGCCTTTCGGCACGGCTTCTACTGGCCAACAGCGCTCCAGGATGCTACTGAGCTAGTGAAGAAATGCAAAGCATGCCAATTTCATGCAAAGCAAATTCATACACCTGCTCAGCCCTTACAAATGATACCTCCTACGTGGCCCTTCGCCGTGTGGGGGATGGACATCTTGGGACCCTTCCCAAGAGCCGTCGGAGGTTACAAGTTCCTGTATGTCGCCATTGACAAGTTCACCAAGTGGCCGGAAGCTACTCCTGTTGTGACGATCAACAAACAATCTGCAATCAATTTTCTACAATCTATCGTGAGCAGATTCGGAGTCCCAAACAAGATCATCACTGATAATGGGACTCAGTTCACAAGCTCCTCATTTCAAGGATATTGCGAAGACCTCGGCATACAAGTTTGCTACGCCTCCGTAGCTCATCCTGCCAGCAATGGGCAAGCCGAGAGAGCAAACGCAGAGATCCTTAAAGGACTCAAAACGCGCACTTATGAGCGTTTGAAAAAGCACGGAGCTAATTGGATCGAAGAGCTTCCGCCCACTCTATGGGCTAACAGGACTTCTCCAAGTCGGGCAACCGGAGAAACACCCTTCTTCCTGGTGTACGGAGCAGAAGCGATCCTTCCTCCGGAGATCACCCTGGGTTCCCTCCGAGTCCGGACCTTCGACGAAGCCGCGCAGGACCAGCTCCGGCGTGAAGACCTAGACCTCCTCGAGGAGGGAAGGTGCCAAGCAGCTGTTCGGAACGCCCGATACCGCCAAGCTCTACGGCGCTATCATCAGCGGCATGTACACAACCGACAGCTCGAGGAAGGCGATCTGGTGCTACGGAGAATACTATCCAGAGAAGGGCAAAACAAACTCTCCCCCGGCTGGGAAGGACCCTTCCGAGTGATCAAAGTATCCCGTCCCGGAAGCGTTCGCTTGGCTACCGAGGATGGGACACCTCTCCCAAATCCTTGGAACATCGAGCACCTCCGTAAGTTCTACACTTAATTCCACGGAGGTGAGTCTTAAGTAACTTGAAGTGTATGTTATAGAGTCATTGTACAGAGTCGGGTAGTTCCTCCGGGAGAGCAGCCGGACCTTTCCCGAAAGGTTTGAAGAGCTCATGCAACACTTGATACAGTCTCCGGACTAGAAGTGTGGCTAACTACCCAGGGTCAAACGAGAAACCAAACACACTTAGCCTGGTTGCGTACCCTAAGAGTGTACTTGTTTCCCCTGTACCCCGAACCTATAATGAAAGACATCTTCATGTGAAATAGACTCCACGTGCATTCATTTTTGCATAAGGCTCGACATTTTTTATTTTTCTCTTTCTTGTCTATAACAGAAATGTGCAATTCTTAAGAAGTTCTAGTTTAACCGGTTTATGTACGATTTGGGTTGAATCGTCAGATTTTTTAGATTTAAATGTCGTCTGTGGCCAACTCGCCTGAAAGCCGCCAAGCCATTCTAGGGCCGGAGTGCGATATCGACTTAGCCTGGTCAAGCACCCTAAGTACGCCACTCTACCTACACCCCGGCAGGCCAAAGTAAGGTGGGTCCATGGATAATTAGATCTAAAAGAAAAGACAATTCATCCAGTCATACTAAAAATCGTGTTCAACTTGAAATTCTCTTGAGAACCGTAAGCCGCAACGAAGTTATAGATAAGGAACGAATTTTACTGTTTTTCTTGGCCTAAGTGTGCAGGAAGAATAAACCCAACATTGATGGAGAAAAATCGGAGTTAACCAAGCTCCGACTCCCACTGGCGTTAACTTGAAGATGGTGAGAAGACTCTATCACTAGAGTCTGTTGCCAGCAAGCCAGGCGTGGCAAGGGTCATTGCCGGAGCTACTAAGCTCCGACACCTTGAAGTATTAACTATCGACACTCAACGTGTTGGTAGAGGCTATTGCCGGAGCTACTAAGCTCCGACGATGGGCAATGCCGGAGCTTCTAAGCTCCGACGACTTCAAGGGACCTTCACTATCGAAGACTTCGGACCTAAACTACACGAGTTCGAAGCAAATTTGTCTTCAACAAAACTCAACAACCATTTGGTACATATCCACAATCACATTGTGCACATCTACCAGGGGGCCAAGTGGAGACAAAGACGTTGAAGACAAAAAATGAAATTCACGAAAAATTGGGGATTTCATTTCATTTGAAGACCAGAGATTACATCTGGGGACAAAGGATTACAAAATTGAGGAAGAAGAGAAGATACAAATAAAGGCTAAGAAAGATAGTCCTAGACCCTATGGAAGAACTCGGCGACCTTCTGGGCGACCTCCGACACGCTGCCTCGGGTAGCTTCGCCCTCTCCTTCGACGGGACCTTCAAGCACCGGGTCCAGAGGGAATCGGGGGTTCCGGCTAGTGTAGCACGTCAACACATATTCTGTGACGTTCCTAGCCAGGGATTGCCCCTCGACCTCCAACTGGTCCGCGATGACGTCGCCCACCTTGGAGAGCTTGCTGCCCGCAGCGCCCAACGCTTGCAGTGCAAGGTCCGGCTCCGGCTCCGGGTCATCCGGAAGCACGGGGCTGAAACCCATAGGCGCCAGCGCATCGTCGGCCTTGCTCAGGAACTCCCAAATTTGCAGGGAGTCCGTCTTCCTCTGGCCCTTCATTTCTTCCAGGGACCTCCGGGTCGCCGCCAGTTCTGAGTTCTCGCGGGAGAGGCGCTCAACTTCTTTGGCGTTTTGCTGAATCTTCGCAGCAACCCGCTTTTCGAGTCTCCCGAGCTCCTCCTCCCGGAGGTGGATCTTGTTCCGGCGGTCGACCAGGTCTTTCTCCCTAGCCTCTATTTTCTTCTCCCGGGCGATGAGGGCACACTCATACTCGTAGAGCTCCTGCCCTCGCACCCAGGTCTTCTCCTCCTCCTCGAGGCAGCGCTCTTCCAATTTTTTAGCGCGCTCCTCGAGGCCCTTGTCCGCCAGAGCTGTCTTCTCGGCGAGCTCTTCTTCACGACGCAAGACGTCGTCCCGTAGTTCCAGGAGTTTTTGCTCCTCATCCTCGAGCCGTTTTTCCCTTCCCTCAAGTGCCTCTCGGCGCTTGATGAGTGCGGTACTGATGGCTTCGAGTTGATCGTACCGGGCGTTGGCCGCATCATTGGCAGCTTTAGCCTGGTCGTGGTACTCCCGGGATTGGGCGTCGAGGTTGTGAGTCATGCTCTCCCTCTCGTCCAGCATCTCACCCCAGAGCTCCAAGCGGACCTTCTCCCGCTTGATCCATTCCTTGTCCGCAGCGATCCTCGACTGCGCCAGCTTGGTTTCGAATTGGAGTCTATTACGCCACCTCCTAAGGGTTTGGCGCTCCTCTTCAAGAACCTTGCTGTCGTGGAAGAAGGCTAGTTGGACTTGGCGCAGACTGGAGCAAGCGTTGTCGATGGACATCGACAGCGAGATGGGCTCCGGACCTTCTGGGGTCTCCTCCGCTGGTTCCAGCGGGTCTTCATTTACAAAAATTGGGTCCCACTCTGCGAGAGCGGAACCCCGAGCTTCCAAGGCACTAGGGCCCTCCTCCGGGATGGCCTCAGTCGCCACTGAAGAAGGTCCCGCCACCAAATCTTCATTCGCCCCCTCAGGCTGGGGGCCGGCGACTTCGTTCAGGCACTCTGGCTCCGCCACGGGTACCATCGACGTCGTCGCCTCCAATGGCTCCGGCCGGGACGCTTCTTCTGAGGGGAGCTCAAGCTCCCCCGCCTCCACCACCACCGGCTCTGCAGCCGGCGCTCCAATAACTACCGGCCTTGCGACCGGAGTTTCAGAAGTAACCGGCTCAATTGCCGGAACCACTTCAACTTCTGGCTCGCACGCCGGGGCTTCAGCTGCCTCCGGCTCGACCGCCGAAGCTCCAGCATTTTCCGGCTCTGAAGCCGGGACCGCTAATTCCTCCGGCTCGACAGCCGGAGCATCTACTTCTGCAGCACCAGGGCCCGGAGTTTCAACCTCCGGAGCGGGTGCCTCTGGCGCATCTTCGATCCCGTGGTCCGGCGCTACCACGGGAACTTCTAGAGACGAGTCGAGGTCCATGACCACGACAGCCGGCGCCGGAGCTGTCGCAGCCTCCGCCTGGGGCGGCACCGGGGCTGGAGCAGAAGCCCTCGCAGCCTCAGACACTGTGGCTGAGGGCGGAGCTTCACTCCCCTTCTTGGGAACGCTGCAGATGAAGAATGAAGAAATTGAGCAAACAGATGCTATAATTAAAAGTTAATTGAGGTAAGCAAAAAAAAATTACCTTGGGAGGCTCACGCACCAGCTTGCGCGGAACCTCTTTCCCGAACGTTCCGGGCTGGCCACGGTCGGCGTAGGAGCTCCGGGAGGACTCCCAGGACTTGCCGTAGCCGCGGGCGTTTCCCGGGTCGGAGCTCTCCTTGACCGGGAGGAACTCCTAGACCTGGAGGCCCTCACCGCTTCTCGAACCGGAGTCGCCTGTCCGGAGCTGGCACCTCCGGAGGGACCCATCACGGGGACAGCCGTACTCCGGGAGGATCCCACCGCCGGAACAGTAGCGCTCCGAAAAGACCCCACCACGGGGACAGATGCTACAGCAGCGGAGGATCCTCCTTCCTGAGGACGGGGAACTGGCGGGGAAGTAGCAAGCCCGACGGACCTCCCGTCAGCATGACGCAACTTCCTCTTCCGGCTCTCTGGCTCCTCCGCCAGCTCCTTGCCCTTGCCGGTGACCTCAGCTCTTGGCTGAGAGACAGGGGCGGAGCTGCCTTCCGACAACCCGGGGATCGCCAACGGGGCGGTCGATCTTCTCTCGACGACGCCAAGGTCGTCAAGCGCGGGCATCTTCCGCCGGAGCACCCTGCTGAACTCAACTTCCTCGTTCAGGGGGAGGAAAGCCGGTGGCGGAGTCAAGTACGCTCCGTCTACATCGATGCCGTGCTGGAATTTCTTGAGGTGAAACTCCAAGGACTTCCCCACCGTGCTGGACTTCAACCCGGTTTCAACCCGGTCTTCGTCCATCACGCTGTTGAGGGCCCAGGCGAGCTTCTCCCTCCTCTTCAGCGGTGCCCACCTGTTGAACAGGAAGTTGCAGAACACCGCCTGGGGAGTCAATCCTCCCTCCACACATTGGCGGATCCGGGACAAGACGGGGTCGAAAGCTGCCGCCAGCACCGGAACTTCGCTCCACACCGACGTGTCAATGCCGGGCAGACCGTCTGGCAGCTCCAACCGCTCGTGCTCCTCCACCCGGACGACTACCCAATCTTTCTTCCAGTCATCCCACTTCCCGGAAGGGAACGACCGGAGGTACTTGAACGGGCACTTCTTGCGCTTCACAAAGTAGTAGAAGCCAAGGTACTCGTCACTTCGGCCGGTGGTTTGGACGGTGAAGAAAGTGCGGAAGAGCTCGATGCAGGGAGGAATGCCCACCCACATCTCGCAGAAGTGGACAAAGATGGACACAAGGAGAAGGGAGTGAGGGCCAAGGTGGTATAGCTGCAGACCATAGAAGTCCAGCAGCATCAAAAAGAAGGAAGAAAATGGTGGGATCAGCCCCACCATGGCATACGATGAAAAGTATACCATTTCGCCGGAGTGCTCCTTTTTAAAGGGAAGCTCTCCTCCAGTACGGATTGAACGGTTGAAGAAGTCCGACGACCACCCCATGAGGGCTCGGACCTTCTTCAGATCGCTCTCCGTCTTCAAACGACTCTCACGCAGACCCAACTCCATCGCAGCACTGCTAGGCGAGAGAAGAGAAGCAAAGCACGAGTTGGGAGTTTGAGCGCAAGAACAGATGGAAAGCGTAAAGAACTCCCGACGGTGCGCTTTCCTTCTTAAGTAAGCCCTCGCAACGCTTGGATGGAAACTGCAGGGGAGTTAAGCATACTCAAGAATTCAACCCAGCCGATGACAAGAGGGCCCGGGACCACCCTGACGATCAAGTCGAGGCTCTTACCCAGGCGAACAGTTGTCATCACGTGGCGGGAAACCCAAAGGCGGCGGACTGACAAGGCGCGCGGAACCGATACGGTTTTCGTATCGGGAACCGACGACCTTCAATTGCGAGAGATCCGCACGTCAAAGATCTTATCTGCCGCCTGAGGTGCGCCACGCGTCGGGACTCAACCATAAAGCCCCGCCAAAGGCACCTCCGAAGACTCTTGAAGACCCAGTTCAAGAGTCACAAGTATGGACCCACCTCCGGCGGAACGACTTCATCCCGTTGGCCTTCCCCGGAGGTAGGTCCAGGGGGCCACTGTCGGTACCCTAAAAACCATACACCCCCTGAGGTTACAAAGATCTCAAGGGAAGGACATCAACTCAAATTGAAGACCCTCGGGGGCCCACTCGCCAGACGTGACCGGACCCGCTTCTCCAACATGGTTAACCTCTAGGTTGCCACGTGTACTGTCAGCCCAGAGCTATTACCCGCAAGGGTGAAGCTCCGGGCCAAGTACTGAAACGGCACCTCCGGAGGTAGCCCACGACCGAGAGAAGCTCCGGACATGACACGCGCCAGGTCACCCCGGAGCTTCCCGCTTCTCCCAAGCAAGCTCCGGAGCTGCCACGTGTCCACACGACAGAGCTAGATGCTTAAAGCCCCCGGGAGACGTTGTAACGGCTCCGGATCTCCAAAGGACAGCCGCGGACTTCAAGATCCGATTAATTACCATTAATTCCACGTTAATGATAATTAATCGGACAGCCTTAACACCTGTAACGGCACTGTCGGAGCCGTTACAGGGTTATTAACAACAATTAATCTCGTGTATCAATACTAATAACCGCCAGGGCCACATGTCGGGCCAGGCTGACTTGTAACGGTTAGTCCTTGTACTATAAAAGGACAAACCGACGATACACAGGGGAGGACTCGAGAACACTCGGAAGCTCACAAGTTAATACAACAAACACACACCCGTGGAGTAGGGTATTACGCTCAGGCGGCCCGAACCACGTAAACCACCGTGTCACTCGTGTCCAAATCGCATTTCACTTTCTTAGATCTCCGCGCGCCCAGACCGAACCACAAACTCCTTCAAACACTTTTCATAGTGTTAGGGGATCTGCCGACTCCAACAGTCGACAAGACCGTTCGATCCGGAGGATCGCAAGTACCGTTTTAGCTTCGACAAAGCCCTCTTGAGTGTGTTGACGAAATTGCACTGCTCCGTGTCAGACGAATCTCATACTCCATCATCCGCTCGTCTATATAACACTCACCCCGGTAACAGCTTCACCACGCACTACCAACAATCATTCTATATACTTCACTACCATGGACGAGAACTCACCACCCACAAATAGAGAAAAGGTTCCAATCCCCGAGGGATTGCAACCTCCAATGTGTTTCTGTGGCACTGATTGTAGGTTTGTAAGAGATCTTCGACCTGGTTACTCGTATGGTTGCCGGCTTTGGATGTGCGACAACTACGAGTACGATCCTCCTCACAGGACGTGCCCATTTCTTCCAGGTGGTAGGAAACAGGTAATATGCAACATTACTTATGTTTTATGCATGCTATAGAATCTAATTTTTTGGACAAACACTTGTGCAGTCGCCGCCACCTCTATGCGACTTCAGGAACTACATCGACCAGGAACAATCGGCAGAAGACGCCGCAGAGGTTGAGAGAATGGCTCGACTTGCATATTGGAAGTTCAAAGAAGAAAGAGAGTGGGATGAAAGAATAGAGCAAGAGAGGAGGAATAGAGCTGCACAGGAGGAGCGTCGTCGCAAGAGGCAAGAAGAAATTCGACAATGGAGAGCAGAGTGTGAGCGCAAAGCGGCAGAGGAGGAACGCGTCGCAGCACAAGCACGAGAGGCTGAGCGAGCACACATGCGCGAGAGAGCTCGTCGCGCAAAAGAAGCCGGTCCCGATGCTTTGCGTAAGGGAAAATACCCCCGTTGCACTCAGTAGCAACCTGGGTAATTCAACTAAGGCGTGTTAGAATTAGATCGGCATATCTTTAGTGCGTCGTACACACGCCATTTGTATCACTTATTTTACATTTTGTTCCAGAAATATGTGCACTTATGTTTTGCCTCATGTACCGTAGTAGTAGACTGGTAAACAACATGCACATACTTTCGGAACTACGTAATTTCATTTTATGTAACCGCCGCCGAGCTTACAATTAATTATCTTCAATTATTATGCATTTGTATAAATTCATACATTAATTGTATCATTTTCCAAACTATGCATTTCTAATCACTATAGGATTTAAAAAAAATTGATACTCCCATTAAACTCTCATATATTATATTCATAACTTATTTTTTATACTCCACAAAACTTACATTACAATAACCTATATGAACATTTATGTCGATTCTAACTACAAATATTTGTAAACAAAAAATAAAACTGAATACATTTTACAAATTTGCAGAAACGTGATCGTATTGCCTAATAACACATACAATTACTCTAGTTTCTACATACTAAACATAGATAAAGTTCATTGATTTCAAAACTTCACAATGTATTCTCTATTTTCTACTTTAGAAGTTTTTAGCAAATCGGTCTACAAATATTTTAAAAATTTTGACTAAAATTCATTACAAGATGGTTCAACACGGGCTAGGGTTAGGGCATGCACGCATGTCGTATGAGGCCCATACGACGGTTCTGTGCATGTCGTATGGGCCTCATACGACATGCCACCGTGGCCGGTTTCGGCCCCGCTGGACGGCCCAGCCGACACACGTGGCACTCATGTCGTATGGGCCTCATACGACATGTCGTATGGGCCTCATACGACATCCATTTTGTCGTATGAGACTCATACGACGGCCGGTCAGATTTGAAAATAATTTGAATCGGGGGTTATTAATAAAAATTTGGATTAAAAGATACAGTTTTAAAGAAGTCGGATCCTGGTCCCGCAGCGGAGAGAGGTGGTGAGCCGTGAGGACGCCACCGCATTCGCGCGTTGCCCCTGCGTGCAACGCGTCCGCGGACACATGTCCTCTCCCAGCGACAGCGAGAGCATTGAACACCACCTCTTCCCGCGCAAGAAACCGGACGAGACCCAATCCGGGCAGATTCGGAAGTCTAGAGAGAGAAGCAGAGTGCCGTGGTGGAAGCCTCCTTCTCGCTCCTCTCCTTAAGCAGCCAGCTCCCCCCTCGTCCAAGGCAGAGCGTCGCCGCAGCCCCAAGAACCAGCGCCAAGGTAACCCACAACTGCTCCTCGTCTCCAGTAGTCGCTATGCCGCTCTCTCGTTCTTCCCCCGTTCCCCGCCGTATTTACGCTTGTCGTTTGTCTGCGATTGGTTTCCCGGTTCGAACGTGAGTGAGAAACCATTGGGATGCTTTCTGCTCTCGATCTGTAGTGGTCTGTATCAGTCGGCTCGATTTTCTCTATCTGTTGATCTGAGGCTGAGCCGTTGGCCGCCTGGGGTGGTGATCAGGGGAAGAGTGATTTCAGAGGATTTGTTTGTTCGAATCAAACGCTGGTGGTGAACACGCGTTCTAGCAAGCTTTTTATCACGTTGGAGCGGGTCAATCCGTGGTACTACAAGTATTCCTTGTCTGAAAGCAATCCCTTCTTGCTCTTTGGACCAGCAGCGTAGATGCACTGCCCTTTTTCTCTGTTGTTTGTTTCTGCACATCGGATGCGCCATCATTGTTTTCTTTTCGTTGCTTTGATCTTTGACTTGATGACGGGTAATAAAAAAGCAAAAGCTGAATTTCAGTGCACCTTTTCTTTCTTTACACCATGCATAGGAGTATAGGACTGATCTGAAATTCTGACCTTATTACATTTCAGCAAGAGTTAATCGCGCTCAGCTACTGCGAGTGCGAGACCAAGCCATTTGCCATGGTGGAATCGAGCGGGCCGAGGAGCACTGCCTCCACGGGGTTCTTCAGGATGCCCGGCCTCTTCGTGCGGCTGAGCGGCAAGGGCCTGAGCGACAGCGGCGCGGACACGGACTCGGTCTGGAGCCCGACCTCGCCGCTGGACCTGAAGAACCACCTCAGGTTGACCAGCCCGCCGAGGGTCGGTCTCGGCCTCGTCGACGCCCTCACCGCCGACGCCGGCTCCCTGCTCTTCGGCGGCAAGACCTCGTTCCTCGACTCCATCAGGCCGTTCCTCGAGCCGGGGCTGCCGAAGCCGAAGCCGGCGGCTGCGTTCGAGAAGGATGCCGCGTCGGTCATCAGCGTCGCCACCGCCTCGGGCGGCGTCCCGGGGCAGGCGGAGGACTCCGAGGAGTACACCTGCGTCATCGCGCGCGGCGCGAACCCGAGGACGACGCACATCCTCGGCGGCGAGACGCTGGAGGTCCGCGGTGGTCCGGCAGGCGGGTGCGGGAAGGTGGTGTTCACCGTCGAGCCATTCACCGACCGGCCGTCGGCTGCCCCGGCGCCGGCTGGCGTCGCCTCCGGCCGCTGCGGCTGCTGCATGAGGAGGCTGCCTCAGAACAGGGACATCTTCATCTATAAGTGAGCACAGTAGTAGTAGTCCTCGTCGTTCTTTCCGTTTTCAGCAGTTTTTCATGTTTTTTTGACGGCGACCCACTGTTTTTTCTCTCGTGGTGCAGGGGCGAGAAGGCGTTCTGCAGCAACGAGTGCAGGGAGGGATACATCGAGGAGGAGGTCGAGGATGCGCAGGACCTCATGACGTTGGACCATGGCAGCTCCACCGCCTTCTTTCTTGGTGAGGATTGGTAGCCGGTGCGATAAGCCGATATAGCGAAGCAGCAGCAGCAGCTCTTGCAACCGTCTGCCATCTCTTTTGGCTGGAAATTCAGTAGAGAAAACGCCTCTCGTTCTAGTTTTTTTCTGAATGGAGAAGCTCCGGACCGGCCGGTTTGTGGAATGACCGGTCCATTTTTGTGATCTGTTGAGCCCCCTATTTTGGCTGTTAGACCACAGCTAGTACGTGCCAACTGCCATCAATATATATTTCTATTACCTTTTCATAATTTCTCAGTGGAATGGTACAAGTGCATTTCTGTTCCTCCCTGTCGCCTTTTGTACACTTCCGCCGTGATACGCTCAGAATTCCTCATCATGGCACCTGCATGGCAGCAGCAAGCTGCGCTCTGTTCATAAGCAGACGCGCATCAGGAAAGCCCTGCCGTGGCGTGTAGTCGGAGGCACTTTAAACTCGTTGCAGGGTACTCCCTATCAACCTCCCATTCATTACTCTGTAGCTCGCACAGGCTCTGCCGAACCCCAGAGCTCCAGTGGCTTGTTGCGTCAAAACCGTCGGCACAGCCGCACAGGGACTCTGGCGGGCAAACCTGCTCGGCCAATTCCGTGCAAGCCCAGGACGCGCGCCACAGGGCGGAAGGCATCCGAAGCTATGGAGAATTGGAGATGGAGATGGCGATGGCGGGCGGGCTCGTCGCCTCGTCAATTTCTACTACTCGAAGCAACTCAACGAGCTACGGCGACGCGGCTAAGACCATCCGCATCAATATACTCTAAACCATACTCTATCCTCTAAACCATACTCTATATACTCTATACTTCCAGTATGTCATCTCACAAAAATTTTCCAGTATGCTTTAGAGTATGGTTTCCGGATGGTCTAACATCCACCGATCTTATCGTCCCGAGAAGGATCCCGTATCCCCGCTTCATTGAAGACACGGGCCGCCAAATACGGCCACACGTTCGTTTCTTGGCTGAGAGCCTGCTTTTAACGAGGCTGCTCTGTTTCTTAATGCAACCGACGAGTTGCGAGGAAGTCAAACAGTGAGCTGCAACAGCGTACAGCTATCAGAGCGGTGCAGTACAGCTACTGCCTTCTATCCCAGGCCACGATTCAAAATTGAATATTGTAACGCGCCCTGAAAGTTCTACGAATCATGTTTTCGGGAAAATCTGCAGATTGAATTGAATCAATGAACACGCAGCGGTTGGTGCAGTGGCACTCCGAAAATTACGACAGCACTAAAACTTAAACCTGAGACCTGATTGCTGGTTTGTCACAAAACACCACATATCCTGCCACAGGCACCCAAAACCAGCATTCTTGCACATAGCTCTACGAATTCCAATGAACTTGCCTAACACAATTGACGGAAAACATACTTGGGACACCGCAGTGACTATACGAGGCAAAAAGCCTTCACGGATCGAGCAGACACACAACAGGTATCAGATAAATAATCTCGTTTCTTGAGGGATATGTCTGCTGAAGCATCCCCTTCCGACAGATCGGGCGAGTTATGACATGACCGCAAGAGCGAGAGCGAGACCAGCAGCTCATGGAAGCATGAACATGCTTGTTGAAGAACGGCAGAATCCGCACAAAATTCCCTGCTTCAGATCTGACGGGTGTTGTATGACTTGCAACTCTGGCACTTGTTCGCGATCAAATGGAACTGCACCTCTGATATGGCCCCACAGTCGTTACATAGTATGCGGACCTACAAGGGAACATAACCATATGAGTAGTGTTCAATATGCTCAGGCTTCAGTTCGCACCATACATCACTTTTCTACCGGACATCTAATCATAAGAGAAAACAAATTAAATTGAGTATTACCATTTTATCACAGGAGTCGGACATGGTTGCCAGCTCCATGTCCAGCCTCTCCCATGCCTTCGTCATGTCACAAACAGACTTGGAGCAAAGTGGACATGCAAACCTGAACATAGCACTTAATCATCAGAACGTAGTTCACGTGATGAAACAATGTACAGAATGAATAGAAGGAATCAACTTACTGGTAATGCTCCTCCATTTCTTTCAAACACTTAACATGAATGGTATGACCACAAGGTAAGACAGAAACATCATTTGTCGACTCAAATAAGTACTGCAAATTATGAAACAGGGTCAGTCACAAGATGACATGAGAGTAAACTGTAGACATCCTGAATGTCAGAAGGGTCTAGCGCTAACCTCAAAGCAGATTGGACAGTCATGATGCATCGCTCCTTCAACACATGCATGACTGTCCTTCAGTATTGTAGAATAACAACATCCTATATCAAAGAAAAAACGGAAAATGAGTTCCATCAGTTGTCAAAATGGATATGAATCATAACCATAGAGAACTTGTACTTCATAAGGATATAAACAATTGTAGATCCATACAAACCCTTGGATTGTGAACAATAATTCAGATAACAAGGGAAGATAGTACCATCGAAATAGTACAATGCGCTTTGATGTCGGGACTTTACCCATCATCTAAAAGAAAACGTACAATACACTTTGATGCACAAGCAGTGGCAAGTATAAAGTGGAAAGTGTTACTCCTGATTTCCAAATTACTCTACAGCATAGCTCATGTAATAATCTAACTGACATTAAAAATCTCTCTGAAACTTTATAAACAGGACCAAGTACATTAAATAGGACCAACTCCTAAGTGACACTTAGATGTAAGAATGCAGGGTTAGATACACGAGTTAGGCATTACGGCATTTTGTGCAGTGGAAGAAATTCTCCCGCCCTCCAATTCTGCAAACACAGTTAATGTTCAAATATTATGACCCATAGTTTAAACTGATGAATCCATACTAAGCCCACTATTGCAAAATATCAAATTCATACCTACATATCCCGCATCCATTGCAGTGATACTGCTGCTTAGAGACCTAAAATCACAAAAAGAAATTTCAGCAAGACGTATTTTGACATCAACACATAAAGAACACAAGACATTTTTCTCTTACTGACATCATCATCAAAGAGTTTGCACACTTCACAGAAGTACTTTCCCATGCATACACCGCAATTGATGCATACTTGTCGTACCTGGCAGCAGACAGGACACATGAATTAATAGGTACAATGCATCTAGCGCTTCACAAAGTAAAAGCAAGAGTCCAGGAATGTACCTCTTGTTCAGCGCCACATAGCGAGCATATAACCTGATTCGAGAAGGGAATAAAACTAGCTCAGCTGAATTGCACAAGTGACTTTTATCCTTATAATGTAGAAGATCTGGAGACCAAACCTTACCTGTTTTACTTCATGACGTGGGAGTTCATGCCTCATCATCATATCAGTTTTAATTGAATTCTGTTAATACAAGTAAATAATATGTGAATAGTACTCCTTTTGGTGAAAAGTGATTAACAACTCTAGTACAGCCTGAGGCAACATGTTGCATAACTGCATATCCAAAAACCTGATCTCACGGCTCATACCTTAACTTCGTTATGGCAGTGCCGACAGCCAAAAACCTCATCACAGCATGGGGCCCGTATGCAGCACCTTCTTCGGTAATGTACACATCTGCCATTCAAATGCATGTTACTCCTTAGGACGAACATCAAGAAAACCAAGTATTCCAAAGCATATGCTGAGATATATGACCCAGGGATCAGAAAATAACATACCCGTATTGCATTATTCCGTTCTCAAGTCGCTCGTTATTATCAGGGTTTGAATAATTATCATCAGACAGCAAAGAGCCCCGAGCACAACCCTCCACATTTAGCTTAGCTTGTCCATGTTGAACAGCAGCAGACTGCAGC
Source organism: Tuctoria greenei (assembly GCA_036927565.1). Taxonomy (NCBI): domain Eukaryota; kingdom Viridiplantae; phylum Streptophyta; class Magnoliopsida; order Poales; family Poaceae; genus Tuctoria; species Tuctoria greenei. Next base: position 164,638,202 of record JAYESD010000010.1, read on the forward strand.
TCCAAGGCGCCCATTCTGACTGTTTTCTACTGCTAAACGCTATTGCGTCACAAAAAGAGAATACAAAGACCCTGCAAGTATTATGCATTTAGCTGGGCTACTCTAAATACATAATGCAGTCAGAACTCGGAGGTCCTAAACTTGAGGTAACCACTGATCACAGTTCTGGACCACCGTATACTGTTGAAGAGCAGGCATGTCAACAAACGATGAAAGCAACACTGAACAACTCCAACCAGCAGAATCTCGATTAACTGAATTGCCCAACAATCACAGTTATCACCAACTATCTGGAAAGTGAGCTTTGGAAAGAAATACACTACTGAATAGGTATCCATCCAAAGAATTCCCAAGCAATTCGAACACATTCATCCATCAGCATGTCGTCCACACCCGTTCTCTGGCAAGAGGAACACGTAACAGCATCAAATGCCAAGAAATGGGGAAAAAGATGGAAAGAAGGGTGTTTCATGATAACGTTCTAACGCCGTTCTACATAGTTTCATTGATACGTTAGAAGATTTTAAGGGAGCCTACCTCCAGCAGCCACCCAGCTTCATCTTCAAATCTTTAGTTAATGATCACTTCATATCCATAAGATTTTTAACTCCTTCAATTCTTCAATAAGAAATACCTTTGCAAAAACCAGCATCCCTCTTTCACACATCATACTAAATTTTTTGTTAGGACTTCATTGCTGCAGATCTGAAATTTAACCTATCACTACTTCCCAACTGCACAGAGCCTCTGGACCACTAGTGATACTAATCACCTGCCCAATTTGCTGTCAAGGAGTACAAACTGCTCCTCACCAATTGATGACCAAGTGCGACTGAGCACACACACAGGAACTTCTCCAAAAGGATGATAAGTTCTGTATTAAGCTTTTCCAAGATTCTCCATGATTTTGCAGAACAAATTATTTTTCTCCATTTCTGAGCACTGTTTCCCGGACAATAGTAATAGTAGAAAGAAGCTCCAGACGCAAGGAAGGTTGAACAAGGAAAACGGTTCAGAATGCATTTTTGACACACACAGATTATGGAGATCACAGAACGTGATGTTAATACAGTTCCTAGGTTCAGAACTTCTTATGTAGAAAAGTACTACCGAAAGAGAAAATGGTCCACCATCGAAATCCAAAAGGAATGCGTTTGCACAAGCAGTATCATGTGTGATCGTGCATCTTGATTCATGAGGCAGCAACATGTACTCGTTCATCCAAGCAATCATCCACCAAATAAATAAACAAGCAATAATCCACATCCACCTCGAACAGCAAGGACATGCAAAATAGGCACCCAAAACAATCGGTACAGGACAGAAGATTGAGATGCATGCTGTTCTTGTAAACAAGAATACGGGATATACATCATCAGAAAGCACTATCAAACAGGAAGCGTTACATCTACTAATTTCAAAGCAGAGCAACAGAAACAAAGTAACTCATGATCACGATTCACAATCAGGCCAAGCAATCAGTCACTAGATCAGAACCAGCAGACATCATCATCTACGCGCACGAGCAAACAATTGAAACAGTCCCCACGTACCTAAACAGATCAACCAATTAAACAAAAATTAAGCGCGCAGGAATCAGAAACGAAAAGCTAGAATAACCGCAAGGCGTATGACGAACTTCCTAGCGCACACGCGCCCTAATCGAGGGGCGGGACGACGCCGCGTCCGATGGAATGCTATCTGGATTCCTGTAGCGCGCGTGGAGTTGGGGATCCGGAGATGAGATTGAAAACGAGAGTTGAGAGGAGGGCGGCTGCAATAATTTGGAGAAGGGGATGGTGACTGCGATACGGCAGGGAAGCTGGGGGCCTGGGTGAGGTTTTTAACCTGCTTTGAGGAGACGGTTTCTAGAGGCTTCGACTGACGTGGACAGGGTCTAGTGGACCGCTGCTGCGATTTGGCCTCATCCGGCTGGCTCCGCTGCCCTGCCCTGCCCTGCACTGGGCGGCTGGGCCTCGATCAGGATCATGGAGAAACGAATCAGTGGGTCACGCTGTTCTTGCGGTCCATCGATCGCTGTCCGACCTGTTAAGTCTATGTTTATTGAAAGACAGCAGCAGCGTGATCAGCCTTCTGCGATCAGGGAGATTCGACGGATCACGTCACGATGTTCTCGGGGTCCATCCGTCGCTCTCAACTTTTCACTCCTGCTGTAGAATCGAAGACTCTGCTTTTAGATTTCCAAAAGGCCGATAGGCCCATCAAGGACAGTATGGAGCGGCTAAACTTCAGGCCTGCAATGGGGGGGAAGCCCATTCCCTCGGCCTTAGAGAAATCGTGACCACCGAGAAATCTTGTAACCCGGCTATTTGCATCCATACCATCATACTGGGGGGGTTCAATTTTTATATCATCAAATAAGTCAAATGAGATATGGGGTCTGTTTCTAATGTTACTGATATAAGGTGATGGTACAGATGAAAAGTGTACCTAAAGAGCTGGTATGAATGGAATTATCTCCCTGCAAGAAAGATCGAGGTCGTCGTGATCGCCCTTGTGAAACTTCCACATTACAAGCCTTTTGCTTTGTTTTTCATCTGGTGGAAGCAAACGTCAAGGTCAACTTTATGCAACAGTGATTGTCAAATGATAGCACCGTTTACAGCACTGCATGTAGTAGCTTCCAGTGTTTAGGTTCCGCGCAGTTAATTAATGTGCGAGATACTATATAAAAAGAGCAAATATATCGTCGATCAGGCATGCGACTCTCCTCCAAAATGCCGTATTCTACTTGCTTCTCCTGCCGAGCCGTATCCGTATCCCAGCGTCACGCATGACAGTTCAAAGCAGCCGCGAGGCAGAAGAGCCTTGCAAGCTTTTAAGTTCATCCGAGGGAGGCATCATTCGGCGGTGGCTAATAATGAGTGAATATGGATGGACGACGCAGGGTTTCAACTCTCTTTTTGTGATGATTTGGATGTGATGAGTCGGATTCAAAGAAAAGTGAGATATCCCTTTGACGCTGTTGGCATTTCCTTACTCATTGACGAGGGGAAAGATTGTTCCATAGACCTGTGTATAAGCTTAAGGTTTCTGTTCTTATCCTGCCGGGGGGTACGGTGATTAAAAAGCTGGAAGTGGGTAGCCGTGAGCCACGAGTGTGTTGGCTAGTGATCAGGTAGCATAGACCTGAGTTTCAAACATAGCATAGGTCAGCTGATTACGTACGTTTTTTTTTTTTTGTGGTGCGACCTGTCCACCCAGTTATACTATTAGATTTAGCACGGATGCTGCACTTATTCTTTCAGTGGTAGTATTCAACATCAACGTTAATAGTGAGACTTCCATAGTGATTTCATAAAGACACATTCCGGGATTAATATAGGGCTCTACTAGGATCAAGAAGGCAGCATGAAATAAATTGGACATCCCTTTGTTTTGGAGAGCCATGCATGTCATCCCCGTCCAACTCGGAGAAACTGCACCACAACAACGGCCTTCTGTGCGTGCTACCAGAGGCCAGTTTATTTTCAGGTTATATACGGTGACGAAAGTGGTGTCTCGATCGCCGAGGTCACTGGAAAACTGCGCACTGTAGCGCTAGACTCTGAAGCTCATCATCACTATCCGCCGCCTTACGTCTGATTCAATTCTACAGACTACTGAATGGACCATTGCAGCAGACAGACTCGCTTCCCCCCACTGTGTGTTTCTGATGCTCGGCGAGGCCACGCCGTGACAGTGAAAGCGCAGCTCCTCGGAGTCACAATTCCAACACCAAGATGGATGGATGGTTGGTTGGATTGTGATTCTCCAACTTTTGTCTTTTCGTTTACCGCGTGCTGAAAAGCGGCGAATGACCGGGCGGGATCGTGCCGTGGTTCCCCTCCCCGGGAACGCGGCGTTGGGTTCCGCACGGGCCGGCTCGCCCCTGCCTCTGAAAACCACTTCCCCGGTAGCCGACGACGCGACCTGGCGCGGTGGCAACAGCAAAGCCGATCATTTCGGCAGGACGCAGCCAACGCACGCGCTGCGGCGGCGGCGGCGGCGAGCTACGGGATGAGCACCGTGACCTCTCTGCTCTAATCTACTGCTTCTGTTGCGTGCTAGTAGCATAGCATGCTGCCATGCTAGGTGCGGCTCACCACAACCGCGCGCGCGCGCCGCGTCGCTCTCCTTCGCGCGGGTTCACTTGGTTCCTTGGACTGATCACTGACTGAAATTCATTATTGGCTACGTACGCGTACGTGTCGCGCAGTTCGTGGGATACCAACCTGCTTTAGCAAGGATTGGTCGTTCATACGATTCCGATTGATGGATCCACGGACTGGCACGTTGCGTGTATGTTTTGATCGAGGGCTCGCTGCTGACGACGCCGACGCCCTCAATGCAATGGGACTCCCACTAGATTCGCTCGCACGCGCGTGCAATGCAGTGCCGTAACGGTGCTATCCGTTCAGGGTTGCTGTTGCTGTCCTCGGTTACAGAAGAAAACCAGCGCTGGTGCAGCCGTGGACATCTTTTCGAATCCTACCTCTGAAGACCGAGCAAGATGTGCAAACTTAAGCAACCCTGGAAAAAGGAAGAAAAAGCAACACTGGTCACGGATCGGATCAGGGGATCAAATATCAGGCGTGGATGATCGAGCCAACAGACAGGTAGGAGCCCGGTGATGGTGGACTCGTTGTGCTGCTCGACTGGTGGTTACCGCTGCAAATTGTGTGCGGAATTGACATTTCACGAGTGAAAGAAAGAGCAGTTCGAGTTGTGTTTGGAGTGAGCAACACCTTTCGTATTAAAATCCGCTAAGAGCATGTCCTGTAAGTAAAACCCTTTTGAGGCATTTCGTCATTGCTTTGCTCATTTTTTTTTAAAAAAAAGTTTCCTAGGCTCCAAGCGAGAATTTTTTTCCATCTGTGATCATCAGAGTTGGGCAGTACAGGTTTTGGAAAATCAAGTGGTTAACTCGAATCGGCAATAACACCCCAGTCACACATAAAAGTAGTGCACGCCGGGGTGGGCGTGAGCTTCGTTGAACGACGTTCTAAAATTTTAACACAATAACCACATACTCCCTTCATCTCAAAATACTTGTTGACAAGAATTTTAGTTCATTTTCAACTAACTCTTTTATTCTAAGTGACAAGCATTGTGAGATGGAAGAAATATTCATTTTTTTTTCGTCAGGATAGTTAATTTAGTTTGTTACTCCTAAACTAGATCTATCATCACAATGATTTGAAAACAGAATGCGTATGTGTTACAGTTTGTTGCTGGTGTGCCAATTTTAGTTCAGAGGGATCAGAAATTGACCTTATTTTCTGAACCCAATTTCATTTCCTCCTGCTGCTGCTGCTTGAATCCGATGGATTGAAAAGAAACCTCCATTTTGTGGTTTGCATGTGGAATTGTCACGCGTCCTTCTCTCTACCAGGGGCATCGGTCCCACATGTACAATTTTGTTTATTATGAAATTTGATCAGGAGGAAGGACTTGATGATGATAGAGTCCATGCAAAACGTCTGTAAATGTAATTAATTGATTTAGCGGATATAACATCATATATGGTAACCAAAATGAGGCAAGACGTGATGGTTATCAAGTCCATGCCAAACATCTGCATCAAGAATTGAATTGGTAGATTTATTAATTATGGCATATCATATATCGTAATCAAATGAAGAAAACCAGATCGGAATCTTTAATGACTGCACCGTGAGTGGCTGATTGGAAGGATAAGAGAGAAAATTTAGTCTATCCTTATGAAAATACGACGAATGATGTCTGGTTGCAAGCAATTCACCCGGCCCGCCGGCCGGCTCGAGGGAATCCCGTCCGCCCCCGCTCCCCCCCACGTCGCGTCTTCAAGAAGCCGGTCTCTCCACTCTATATAAACCGCCATGCGAATGCGCTCCGATCCTCAGCGTCTGCACGCGGGCGCCGCAACACACCGGCGCGCATCCAGTTGCCACTCGATCGGGTTCGTGTTCGGATAAATCTCTCTACTCCTACAAACTGTTACTAGTTCCTTTTCAGAGGGTACTGGCAACCTTAATTTAGCCGATCGAGAGATTGATGCCAGGAGAAGTTACACGCGTCGTCTCTTCTGCACCAGGTAGTTTCGTTCTCGGCCGGCCCGGCCCCGTCCTCTCTCGCGAGAGATTGAATCCGGCCCCTCCACGCCCGGCCGATCCATGGGGACGGCGGCCGGCGATGGCGACCGGACCCTCGGCGCCGCCTTGTCGGATAACGGCGAGGTGAACCTGTCGGCGCGGCGGCCGTTCACGGAGGCGGTGCGAACGGGCCTGGCGGAGACGTTCTTTCCCGACGACCCGTTCCGCGGGTTCGGGTCGCTCCCGCCGGCGGCGCGGGCGTGGCGCGCGCTCAAGTACTTCGTGCCGGCGCTGGAGTGGGCGCCGCGGTACAGCCTCGGCAAGTTCAAGTACGACCTCCTCGCCGGCGTCACCATCGCCAGCCTCGCCATCCCGCAGGGCATCAGCTACGCCAAGCTCGCCAACCTCCCGCCCGTCATCGGCCTCTGTGCGTCCCTCCCTCACTCCCTCTGCCTGCCTGCACGCGCATTAAAGATTAAACGGGTAACTCACACACATACGCTGCTTGTTGTTGTTGTAGATTCGAGCTTCGTGCCGCCGCTGCTGTACGCGGTGTTCGGGAGCTCCAACAACCTGGCGGTGGGGACGGTGGCGGCGGCGTCGCTGCTGCTGGCGTCCATCATCGAGTTGGACGTCGCGCCGGAGGACGACCCGCAGCTCTACCAGCAGCTCTTCTACACCGCCGCCTTCTTCACCGGCGTCTTCCAGGCCGCACTAGGCGTCTTTAGGTACTATATATACATACACATACTGCGGTTGCCCGAATTAGAGTTAATCCCACTGCACTTATTCGGTTAAATAAACTGATTATCATGGTGAGTGAAGGTTAGGGGTAATAGTGGATTTCCTGTCGCGGTCGACCATCACCGGGTTCATGGGCGGCACGGCGACCATCATCATCCTGCAGCAGCTCAAGGGGATGCTAGGGATGAAGCACTTCACGCCCAAGACGGACCTCATCTCCGTCATGGAATCCATCTTCCGCTACAGGCACGAGGTGAGTTACATTATTTCTCCGCCGCGCCGTACATCATGCATACTACAGGAGGAAAATACTCCTTATGGAAATAGTTCCGGTACACGTACGAATGGATCGTTCCTTTATTTTCAAAGAAACTCGTCAATAGTTTCGTTGCTTAGCACCGATAGGAAAAAGGAGAAAAAGACAGGAGTTTTTTTTCCAAAATTTTACTGTATCAACTAATTAATCTGTATCATGAAGATATCGGAAAATATAGTGTACTTAATTATGCTCTACTGGTACAGGGAGTACTAGCTATGAAAGTCTTGTGGTTACAGCATAGTGGTGTAAATTGGTAAACCTTAGGGTCACCTTCTAATTTCTTTAGTTCTCAGCACAACTAGGACAAACGGAGCGAGCCACCTATGAAGTCTATCAGGCTCAATCTGTGGACTGTTTTTGTTTCTCCATGTGCTCCAAATGTGCTTGTTAAACGCTGCGCAATATTAGTAGATCATAGTTATCAGTTAAAAGCATCATGCAACTGCACGATGTTATAAGGCCTAACTTATTTTTCAAAAAAAAAAACATGTTAAGGCCTAACTGAGAGACGTATCGTGGATGCAAATCGCTCTCATGTCTTAACCACCTCCTACAAGTCAGTAACTTCTCCCGAGGAGTAGGAGCCAAGGAAGTAAAACTGAAACGGACCAACCAACCGCTCGTACTGTTATCTTTCTGAACTTTGTATACTTTGATGACCACAGCAAGGTCAGATAGAGTTGGACGATTCATGTCCATCCGGCATCAGAATCACCGGATCCTAACAGCTTACGTGTAGAACATCCCCATTTCCGTTTTATTTCTAGCAAAATAATTGAGTGGAAATTGCAACGTGTATGATTCTGAAACGTAACTGTCTGAAAAATGTCCGTCTTCTTTTTCCTGTGCGCAGTGGAAATGGCAGAGCGCTGTTCTGGGCATATGCTTCCTCTTTCTCTTGCTGTCAAGCAAGCACATGGTAAGTGGTGATTTTAATTTATACGGTCGAATTTAACCCTGAATAACACACTGCCTGAAATCTGTCTGGATGTTGTTTTTCATCAGAGGAAGAAAAAGCCGAACCTGTTCTGGGTGTCGGCCATTGCGCCTTTCATGGTCGTCGTGATCGGAGGCATCTTCACATTTTTAGTCAAAGGAGAGGAGCATGGAATCCCAATAGTAAGACTTCCTGACCGTTCAGATTTTTCTTAAGGAACTTGACATCCAGATCAGCGATATACGTATCATTTTTCGGAGTGATCAGTGCCTGAAACGTGTTTTCTTTGCTTTGCAACAGGTTGGTGACCTGAAGAAAGGGATCAATCCTCTCTCCATTTCACAGTTAACATTCCATGACAAGCACGTCAAGACGGCCGTGAAAGCAGGTCTCTTGTCTGGGATCCTAGCACTGGCAGTACGAACATGTTTGACCCATTTCTCCATCAACGAATTACTACTACCGATTTTCATTTACCCGCCATGGCAAGTGGATCTTACCAGGTTATTATATTATATCCGTTTCTCTCTCAGGAAGGAATAGCCGTCGGACGAAGCCTGGCGTTGCTCAAGAACGAACAGATCGACGGCAACAAGGAGATGATCGCCTTCGGCATCATGAACATCGCCGGGTCGTTCACCTCGTGCTACCTCACGACAGGTGACTTGAACATCGCTGCAACTGCAGTCTCAATCACCGCTTGCCATTTTCATCGGACCTGATTTTTGGCTGACAAGGTACTAATGCTGCGCGTAAAAAATGGCAGGGCCGTTCTCCAAATCGGCGGTGAACTTTCACGCTGGGTGCAGGACGCCGATGTCGAACGTGGTGATGTCGGTGTGCATCATGCTGGTGCTGCTGTTCATGGCCCCGCTGTTCAAGTACACCCCGCTCGTGGCGCTGTCCGCCATCATCATCGTCGCCATGGTCGGGCTGATCAAGGTCAAGGAGTTGTGCCACCTCTACAAGGTGGACAAATTCGACTTCGTCATCTGCATGGTCGCCTTCCTCGGCGTCGTCTTCTTCACCATGGTCATTGGCATCAGTGCATCAGTAAGCATCCCCTGCCACTGCTCTGTGTCTGTGGCATGTTTCTTTGTCCAGTGTTGACGTGCTTGGCTTCTGTGCACGTGCAGGTAGGCTTGTCCGTGGTCAGGGCATTGTTGCAGGTAGCGAGGCCTGTCACCTGCAAGCTCGGAAGCCTCGGAGGAAGCGAAATCTTCCGTGACGTCAGTCATTACCCGCACGCGAGGAACATCCCTAACGTCCTCATCTTGCAGTTGGGCTCTCCGATCTATTTCGTCAATGCGGGTTACTTGCGAGAAAGGTGATCACAGTCCATGATCTACATACACTACAAAGCATTGTGATAGGAAAAAAAACATAATATGCTGCGTGTGCATTTACAGGATTTTGAGATGGGTGGAAGATGAGGAGAACGCCTGCAAGACAGACGGGCAAGATTTGCAATACGTAGTTTTGGATCTTGGTGGTACGATCGACCAAATTCCTCAATCCTCCGTTTCAGGTGTTTTCGGGTTCAGGCTACCAGCGTTTAGCCTCTGACATATCTCAACATTGCAGGGGTGACTTCGATCGACAACACGGGGATCGGGATCCTGGCAGAAGTTCACAAGAGCCTTCAAAGGAAAGGGATCAGGGTACGTACGTGATCTCCAATTCTGCTCCCGATACTGCTTTGAAGTCACGCTACAGAATCAGTAACACGCGTATGGTTCGTTGCAGATTGCACTGGCGAACCCCAGGCTAGAGGTTACAGAAAAGCTGGTTCAATCTGGATTCATCAAGGACTGCATCGGCGAGGAGTGGGTGTTCCTCACCATCAAGGACGCCATCACGGCGTGCCGGTACGCGCTCCAGAGATCCGGGAGCAAGGAAGACGGTGATGTATAGCGCGCATTTATGGAACGTGAACTTTAAAGAGTATAGCTGTAGATACTGGATGACAGGGTGAGGAAGGCATGCCCTCTTTCTTATTACAGGTAGTAGAAGGGAATGTTGGGAGCTCAGAACCGACTCGATGGCATTGCGTGTGGATGTAGTGTTTGAAGATGCTCGACTGTGAAGATTTTCAGGTCTTTGTAATTGGGACAGGGAGGTGGCTGGGTACTTTGCAGGGGAGTTTGTGTACAGATACAGATAAATATAGATTTTGAGGCCACAATGAACCTCATAGATTTTCTAGTATCAGACTGTAGAATGCAGAAAAACAGGTTCGTGCAACTTTTTTTTTTGATAAAATGGCAGGTGTTCTGCCTATATGCATTAGAGAAAGATTAAATAATAGAGTACACAAGAAGTTGGCCACCACCTAGGGGCAGGAAACAAGATGTTCCACCCGGGCGGGCAAAAGATATAGAGAGAGGAATTGAAAATAACAAGGAAGACAGTAGTTCCTCGACAGAAAGTCAGAGCGATGCTGTTGCGCAGCCAAAGTGATCTGATGGGCCTCCTGAAATTTCGTTAAAATTTTACTGAAATTTATTTCCTTGCATATTGCAATAATATTATTGGCAATAATATTATTGTTTCACTCGATTGGACCAACAATTGTAACATCATTCATCCTTTCACTTATTATATATAAGCTACAATTCCTTGTAGCTTGCTGCGCTTAACGAAATTTTGTAGGCATTCAAGGTGATGGCAATGGGGAACACTTAGGGGTACATTTGGGGCAGACGCCTTGACACTCTCCTCTTGTCCAGTAACACTTTCGTAAATCTAAGCAACAATAGCATACTCTTTTCGCGCAACACTCTTCTACGCAAAATTGCAGGGTTAGCTTATTTTCATCTTTGGATGTACTGTTGCCCACAACAGTGACATTATTTGACCGTCCGTTGGTAAAACAAGATGATCCTGCCGGACTTCTAGCCGAGAGTGGGAGCGGATAACCTGTTGGAAAACATCTTATTAATATCGCAATAGGTGATACACATGTCTATCTAACCTGGATAATAGTATAAAAACTAAACAAATGTACACTCATCATTAATTATAATTATAGCTTTGACAAAAGGCATGACAATTGATGATATAACTTACATTCCGCAGACAATGTTAGGCAGCCACAAAACAAAACGAGCATGATGATGGTCCTCACACGCAGTAGGCCACTGTCGCCATTGCTCCCCATATTTGTGTTTTTGCAACCTCTTTTCTTAGCCGACTGTCTGTATGAGAGAGTAATAGGAAAGGTTCCTTGCTCTCGCATCCATATATGTAGAGAGGCGAGTCTTTGACTTCCATGCATGGTAAACCCAGCTTCTCTGCATGTAGGAGAGCACAACATGGATATTTCTAATGCAAATATTTACTGGCAACCATATTTGATTGCTATAACGTATATATAATTTTTTGGCAAATATTCATTCGCAGCCATAAGAAGCTCCTTGAATTATTGGCAGTGAACTACTTTTTCCATCTCCTCACATTCTTCGAAGGATAACATAGCAGCGAATTAAAGCAGATGTACATGGATTGGTAGGCAGGAACCAAAAGCTACCCAATTGCATTTTGCACAGAGACCAATCAGACGGTCCAGATAAAAAGAATTTCTCCAACATATAAGTGGACGGCCCATATAAAAGCATTTGCCAACGTTACTGGAAGGCCCAAATAACAGTGGAACCGGCTTGTGACGTGTAATGAAGACCCCACAGGTCAGTGTCTCATTTCTTTAAAGGAATCTTGTCACAACGCCTCATCCTTCCAGCTTTGGAATGATCAGCTCCACAAAAGCACACTGTTAGCAGGTTGCTCATGCCATTTCTGGTGCCAAAACCGTATTTGCTCGACTTAAAATGACGAAACCACCATTCAAGGTTGAATTTTATTCTCACTTGTACTATTATTATTCTCGGCCTTCACCTTCAGCTATAGTCAGTCGACCTGTCCTCCAAGTCTACGACACCAGTCTCCACCCCCCAACCACCTGAGCTCTCATGGAGATGGACGAACTGCTCCAGTCTCAATGGCGTTGACCTTGTCCCGTGCCTGAAGAAATTTCACCAGGACATCCTAAATATGACAAGTCACGCAAAGAACTAATTTTTGCATAAAATACACGAAGTAGCTAGGTGTAGACAAGTTCGTCAGATATATACTACCTCACGGATCGAAATATTTGACGTTAAGACATCATCTTCTAGTTACTTTTTAGTTTATTTGTTTGTCCAAAACGTCAAATAAAAAAGAATGGAGGGAGTATACAGAGAAGACAATACTCTAAGAAATACATACGGGAATGAGAACTCACCAGGGCATCATGAGAGGTGGATCTCCCGCACAAACCTTCTTGAAGCTGGAGTGGCTGTTGGGTTTTCGAGAGCAGTAGGACTGTACTTGCCGATGCATTGGATCCGAGATCAATGGCGTATGGAAGTCCGCACGTACGTGGCTTACACTTTCTGATGAAGTGCTACAGTTAATTTTCAGGTAGGACAAACTCGTGAGTAAGTCGTGCAACAGATCAAGAACAATTTCTTTAGTAGTTTTAGCAGCCTTCAGACTGGCGTATGCTGGTGGTAGCAGGGTGAACACTATGCCTTTTGGACGTGGGCGTACAACATGGCATCCTAAAAAGGCAAATCCACTAAACCTTGTGCACGACAGAAATGGTGGGTCCTGGTGCTACTCAAAATGCGAAAGAAGTTGCTCCATCGTCATAGCCGTTGACTCACTTTGCTTCATACTGACTTCTTTTGTCAGATATGTTTGTTCAAAAATGTTTGCTTTGCTGGATAGCAGAGAGAGATCATTGACTTTTTTAGATGATGAGTAAAATCTGGACTGTCTCTCTGAAGAGATTATGATTATCTTATTACAAGTGAATACTAATACAAACAGTCACAATCTATTGTCTATAATAACGTGGCGATAACTGTAGAACATACATCATAGACCAACATGCGACATTTTTCATCCTCTCATATTTTCATAGGTGCGCACCAGGTTCGGCACTCAAGAAATCTTCTGTAAAGTAGCGACATTTCATATAGTTAAATACAATATGAAATTCACTCGCACGGAGAACCGAACTCGGTATTTGAGTAGTGCTACCTAGGGTATACTCATTGATAACTTGTCTGGTGAATACTACAATATTTTCTGGGTGAACATAGATAAGCAACTTTAAATTGATCTGTTTATGTTTTGCATTGATTGGAAACCATATGATTAATCTATCGTGATGTCATACGAAAAAACATGACAGATGACTTTGAATCCAATATGACAAGAAATTTACAAGTACTGTAAAATTACCTATATACTGTATTTTTTACCATATGTAACGAAACATTGCAAATCAAAAAATGCAGTAATGTAGTACTCACTCCATTTCTAAATATGTGTCGCTTTGTAGTTCATTTTTAAACTACAAAGCGATAAGTATTTAAGGACAGAGGGAGTACGAACTATTGGTACACGAGAAAAACCTTTATCACAATCATAGATTGGCGTGCATCAGAATCAGATGTTGAAATAACCGCATTCGTCAAGGAACCGCGTAGGAAACTTGCATTCCAAAGGAGACCTAATATTCTTAACGCCGTTTGAGTTAACCATCAATTCAACACAAATGCAATAGAGAGACAGCAGAATCCACAAAAACATTTGAAAAACAGACAACACACGACTTAATTATTGCGATGTATATTGTTTCGCTAGGTTCGTCCGACAATTGTAACATCATTCATCATCCGCTTACTTAGATAAGATATAACTCCTTGTTGCATGTTGTGGTTAACGAAAACTCGTTGGCATTCCAGGCGATGGCAATGGGGGGCACTGAGGGGTACACTTGGGGCAGACACCCTGACATTCTTCTCTGGTCCAGTAACACTTTTGTAAATTCAGACAACAATAGCATACTCTTTTCGCGCAACAATCTTCTACGCAAAATTGTAGGGTTAACTTCCTTTCATCTGTTGATGTACTGTTGTCCACCGCAGTGACATTTTTTGATTGTCCATCGGTAAAACAAGGGAACCTTGTCGGATTTCTAGCCGAGAGTGGGAGCGGATAACCTGTTGGAAAACATCTTATTAATGTCACTATAGGTGATACACATGTCTATCTAACCTGGTCAATAGTAAAAAATGTACTCCATCTGTTCTTGAAAGTTTGTTGTTTTGTAGTTTAAAAAGAACTACAAAATGACAAACTTTCAAGAACCGAGAGAGTATACAATATACACTCATCATTAATTATAATTATCGCTTTGACAAAAGGCATGACGATTGACGATATAACTTACATTCCGCAGGCAATGTTAGGCAGCCACATAACAAAAAGACAATGATGATGGCCCTCACACGCAATAGGCCACTATCATCATTGCTCCTCATTTTTGTGTTTTTACCGTCCCTTTTGTTATCCGACTGATCTGTATGGGAGAGTATATAATAGGAAAGTTAGAACTGAGCCATGCCCGGTTCCTTGCTCTCGCATCCATATATGTAGAGAGCTGAGTCTTTCATGTCAACATGCTATTCAGACTGTCATGCATCGTAAACCTAGCCCTCTGCATGTAGGAGAACATAGCATGGATAATTTTATGGCAAATATTTACTCGCAGCCATATTTGGCTACTACTCTTTCCATCTCAAAATAGTTGTCACCTTCTAATTATTTTTTAATTAAAGAGTAACAAGTATTTTGAGATAGAGGAAGTATAACGCATAGATAATTGTTTGGCAAATATTTATTCACAACCATAAAAAGCTCCTCGAATTGTTGGAAAGAATTACTTTTCCCAGATCCTCGAATTAATTCTCAGATCCTTGAATTCTTTGGAGGAGAACATAGCAGTGAATTAAAGCAGATGTACAGTGCTTATCATCATGGATTGGCAGGTCAGGGCACTAAACAAAAGCTACCCAGTTGCATTTTGCGCGGTGACTAGAGATGCAAGCGGGCCAACCCGCGGCTGCCCGCCCCGCATCCCGCAGGAGCCGCGAAAGGTTTGTGGGTCAACGCTGCTGCCCGCATGTGACCCCTAATTCTCACGCGGGATTGCGGGTTGCCCGCGAAGAGACCGCAAACCGATGACTTCAGCTGCTCCTACGGCTGCATGCATATCCGCTTTATGCCTTATGCGCCCGTACGCCCGCCCTCGTAGGCTGCTTGCTTTGTCCGTAGTGCATCGCTTGATAGTTTAACTGAAGTTACAAGTAGTATTTGGTTCTTCACATATTTATAATGTTTAGTCGAAGTGATACTTGTCAGTACACATATTTCCATTCCATGGTTCAAATAGAGGAATGGTCCATCATTCGTTACATGATTTATTTATTGATACAAAGAGGATTTTCGGTTCACAGAGGTTCAGAAAATAGCAGTAGCAATTACAAACACACTGATAACCGGGCCCCAATTTATCATCTTAGTTGCAATGTCCAAAACCGTATTCGTAGCCATGTCCCTCCCCGTAACATGAGCCTGAGCCATCACCGTATCCGCTGCACGAGTCCTCACTGTACTTTTTGCCGCAGCCGGAGCCCAATCCTTGGCCGTCTCCGGAGCCAGAGCCTTCCACATAACCGGAGCCTTTCGCTGTGGCCGAATCCATGGCCTTCTCCATAGCCCGATCCTTGATCAGAGTCCAGAGCCACTTCCCTGGCCATGGCCTTCACCGTACTCAGAGCCAGACCTTGAACCTTGTCCATGCTCCGAGCTGTGACCTTCGCCTTACCCAAATCCTTAGCCTTGGCCTCCACCTTGCACTTGCCCTTGGCCGGAACCCGCTCCTGATCCCGCGCCACTGCCTGCACCGGAACCAGCGTATGATCCTGCACCGGAACCGGCGTCTGAGCCAGCTCCATAACCGGCTGATGACGTTGCGCCTGAGGCAGCATCTGGACCTAAACCTGATCCTGATCGCTGTGGTCTTCAGAAAACATAGTAGGAGACTCCTCCGCGCTTGCCGCTGGGAGGTCCTTGGCCGCGATGAGATACCGCCCTCCTCGACGGTGGCCTTCGTTCTAGATCTGCGCCAGCTACGGTGACACTCGTTTAGAGATGCGGGATTGCGGTGCCGCGGGAGCCGCGGGAATGACCGCGATGACCCATTTCGATAATGCGGGTCATTTTGCGGGTTCTTAGTGGGCTTAAGGCGCAGGACAGCCCAACGGCTTAGCGGGTAGGCTCGGGCCACTTACACCCCTAGCGGTGACCAATTAGACGGGCCGGATAAAAAGAACTTCTCCAACATTAGTGGACGGCCCATATAAAAACATTAGCCAACGTGATTGGGTGGCCCAAATAACATTGGAACCAGCTTGCGAGGTCTAACGAAGACCCAACATGTCAACGTCTGATTTTCTTTAAAGAATCTTGTCAGCGCCTCATCCTTCCAGGAACGATCAGCTCCACAAAAGCACACTGTTGTGTTGGGAGGTTGCTGATGTCATTTCTGGTGCCAAATCCATACGTCTTGCTTTACTCCCGGCAAAGTTAACTCAGTTACAATCTGCTGGACTTAAAATAACGAAACCAACATTCAAGCCTGATGAGATTTCGTTGGAACGTTTTTTTCCTCCTTTTGTTTTATAATAACCTGTTTGGAATTAGAAGCACATGGATTTTGTTCCAAAGAACTGGGCGAAGCGGGAAGGGGGAAGGAGTTTGGTGGCAGTGCCCATCAACTCGAGGCCCCCTTGCTCCAGGAGCCATTCGTTTGCTGATCCACAATGTCCTCAGGTTGCACGGCAAGGGAGCCCACTCCAACCTGTGACCTGGCGACGAGCAGAGCATCCTATCTCCTTGAACGCTACAGTGTCACTAGAAACCAAGAGCCACTATAGCACAGGGTAACAGCTAATGTCTGGAGCATGGTCTGATTGATTAGACTTCAACGGTGAGGTGAGGTTCTCTGGTGCAAGTGATAGACGCACGAAAGTGGCGGCCTAGCGCACCTGTACCTATTCACGGTCTCGCCGTCGTTGGTAACGGTGGAAGCACCAACGGTACGGACATCAACCCTCCTCTCGACACGGATCGCACACACCATAGTCTTAGCACATGGCTCCTGGTGTCACTTCTCGATCGTCTTTAGAAACTACTCCCTCCCGATCTAAATATTTGTCACTCGGACAAGTTGCCGTAGTTCATTTTTAGTTGGTTTTTTTGTCGGAAACGACAAATTTTCTGATCCAGAAGGGAGTATATGCAAAATACATTGCAGTTTTGCAATGAGGCGTCATCAGATCAGGCAACAAACACCACACTCGAACAGCCTATCCTTGCAAGGCAGGTGTACGGCGCCATGTGGCCATCAGACACCCACGACGCCAATAATTTCCTTCGCCGGGCCCACCGGCCATGTCTGCCCCCCTTGAGCTTGGCCTCTGCCACTACCAACCCATGAACGTTTCACCACTCACCAGATACACACACGCCCCCTCTCGATCGGCAAGCAGACAGTCCCATCGCCAACATATTCCCTCGCCACTGTTCGCGATCGAGACGTCGGTCGCGTGTAACCACAAACAATGGCGATTGATTAGTCAGGCTAAACGTCTCAGCACTAGATCGATGGAGCGCGCGTTCGGATCCTGACATTCAGATGAAGCCGATCGATGCGCTTTCGGCGAGGAAAAGGTGACAAGTGACTGCCAAAAAACCCAGTACGTTTAGCTTAAAATTCTCCCCGGATAACACATAAGAAATCTGCATCTTGTTGCGCCGTGACAGGAACATTACGATTAGTTTGCATCGACCAAACGAGTCGATGAAGCGAGAACCCGCGTTGATTTATCGGTTAATGCTCGCGGCGCTTGCGTGCACACAAAAAGGGTCGTCCCTCCGGCGTACTACGTCTGTGACGGCGACGTACGGGCATTTGTATTCCCCGACCAAACTTGAGCGCTGGCCTCTCGTCGGCGCAAGGGCGAAGCAGACATGGTTTTATACTTTTATATGGTAATCGACGCCGTCTTATTTGCACGCATATACTCTATCCCTGCCCGATGAGAGCGGTCTATCTATCTAAAGAATACCAATACCGTTTCTGCACAAGTGAAAGCCACGTATGTGTCAACTTGTGAATCCTGACGTAGTGACGTCTATTAAATAGCTAGCCAGCTGCGAAATTTTTATTCGCCGCAAGTTACTCGAAAGGCCGGCGGCGTTCATTGGCGCAGCATGATTGGGTCTATTGTGCAGTTATATGCGCTTTTTTATCAACGTGTTGTATGGTGTTTGTTACACTGCAATGTGTTAGCTTCTCGATCGAGTGATGCATAAGCACATTGTCAAATGGACTCGTTCCCCCTCTTGTCTGCCCCTCAATCGTCAAACCGGTTCCTGATTACTCTATCTTGCACCGGACAGACAATTCTCCTCAATACACAAAGCTGCTGCTGCTAGCTAGCTCAGCTCGCATATACACTTGTCTCTTCTCACACACACAAAGCTGTGCCCTTTTTGCATATGCCCTGCGCACCGCCAGTAGATCCCAGCCAATCTTGACGAGAGCGGCCGGGACACTGTCCTTGGCTTTTCAGAAGGCTCCTCTAGACAGAGAGGAGAGGGAGGCGAGAGACAGATGATGGGGAGGAAGCTGGGCCTCGACAGGGTCTTGGACTGCTTCTCCCTCTCCTCCCTGTGCACCAACGCTTGCGCCTGCGTACGTTCCGTGGAGGAGGACGAGGGCGAGGAGAACGAGAGGAGCGCGCTGGTGAGCCGGCAGCTGCAGGAGCTGGTGAAGCTCAAGGATTTCGTCGACGGAGCTGCCAAGACGCTTGCCTTCCATCTGGAGCCAAAGGTAAACTAATCAAGCAGGCATCTCGTCGTCTTATTAGCAGTCGACATGGATACCTTGATTCGCAGAACATGTTGACCACTGTTCGCCTCATCACTTGTATGCTCATCCTCTGCTGCGTGCATGTGACTTGTTCTTGTTGGCGGCTGCTTGATGCAGATTGTGGAGCTCAAGGTGTCCATGCACTGCTACGGATGCGCCAAGAAAGTGCAGAAGCATATCGCCAAGATGGATGGTAAGCAGTGAGAACTGATCTTTTTTTTGTGGTGCCCGGGGTGAGGGGGGACGTGAAAATGTGGAAACTGATCCTCTTTTTAGTGTGAAAACTGATGCTTTAAATAATTCTTTTAAGACTGTGTTCAGATTCTTTTGATAGGATGTTTCTAAAAAAAAGATTCCTTTGATGGGTCAGAGGCCTGAAAAGGATGCATGTTCAAGTAGAAAACTGCTATAAAGTTACGCTCTTTTACCAGGCTAACAAAACAACCGTGAGCACGCTTAAGAACGTAGCAAAAGAAATGCGAAAACGTTGAGTAAACTGTCAGGAACCTTAAATGCAGCTTCTTTGTTTTGCTTCGAAATCCCAGCGGTGCCTTCACAGTTCCTATGCCTATGTGACGCGAAAATCTTTCGTGTGTAGGAAATTATATTAGGGTAACCTCGGGTCGCGTAGTCACAAATAGGAAAACGGCACACATCTGCAGGATGGATGAGTTTTCAAACGCCACACATGGGCGGGCACCTTGGGATGCGAGCGCGTGAGAGAGAGGACATGGAGTTACAGAGTTCAGAAGCGTCCGGAGCAGAACAGGAGCAGGAGCTCCTCTTCCAGTTCCAGAAGCAGAAGGGTGCGAGACAAGACCCCGGTCAATACCGTCAGATATCAAAGAAAAACGAGCCCCGGTTCCAGACTTCCACTTGTGCGGCCCCCAATCATTTTAACAGCAGCACCGCAGGAAAACGAGTACAGTACTCCTCTAGATGCCTCCTGGATCGCGGTTAATGACGAACAGGGCAATCACGCTTAGCATGTTACAGAATATACAGGTGAGGATCGAGCAGTGGCCACCACCCGGTGATGGTCGTTAGTTTGGCTTTCCGGGCACAAGTGGAAGCTAGCAACAGGCCATCGAGCAGGCACATGTTTGCCCTGTGCACATGTGCCTACCTTTTCCTGGTAAACTTTAGGTGAGACAGACAGTCGGTGGCCAAGATTTGGCTCGGCGCCGATACCAGCGAAAGCTCGCCGATCTCGTCTCCCATTTTGTGTTGTCAATCACGTCGTTTCCATCAACTATAGTTTATTATTAATGCACGTACCCGATCATTCCAAGAACAATGTACTAGTTCGATGAACAACGTATTAACAGGTTTTTTTTATTACTGCGCATGCAGGCGTGACGTCGTTTGAGGTGGACTTGGAGAAGAAGAAGGTGGTTGTGGTCGGGGACGTCACGCCGTACGAGGTGCTGGAGAGCGTCTCCAAGGTGACGAAGTTCGCCGAGCTGTGGGTGGCGGCCCCCAACGCCAAGCACAAGCAGCAGCAGCAAGCAGCGGAAGTAGAGGTATAGATCGCGAGCGACAGCAGCAGGAGACTTCTGAAGCTCAGGATGAAATGAACGAAGATGGATGTATGCATGTCGGAGGAACGGGGCTGGTTATCGTTGATGTTTAGCGTTCGTGTTCTGGTACGTGTGTATCCGGACGCCTGTAGCGACATGATGTTGCTCTGGGTTTTATGCAAGGGCAACCGGGGAACGCCGCGTGCTTTCTTCAAAACGATGATGCTCTGTTGTTACATGCCGGCGCGCATCACCGGCGATCCGTCATGGCGCGCGAGCCTCTTCCAGGGGGTGTACGTCCTAAAGCGCGACCGGCAGGGGGCCCCGAGGCCCGCGCGCCGGCGTGGTGGTGGTTCGATTTTCGATCGAGCTGCGGCATGCGCTCGTGCACGCCGCCGACAACTCCATTTTCGGCGCCGTGTACACGTTTCAGCCGCCAGCCCACTTCCTTGACGACCCCACGGTCGCCGTCGGCGTCCCGCACTACGTTGTCCCCTTCCGCGGCACCATCACCAAGAAGGGCTTGAGGAAGCGTGACCTCAAGCTGTACGTACCTTCAGCTGGTCCGCAACGGCCTCGAGAGAACTTCCCGCTTCCGCGCAGGAATGCAGGTCCAGTTGAAGGTCACGCTTCCGTGAGACTTTCGTTTCAACCGCGTCATCGCCAACGGCTTCGTCACGGTCGGGGTGGCGGCCGTCCTGCAGAGGAAAGGACGCGTCGTCTTTCGCGGCGCTGGCGCACGGACGCCATAAGCGCCGAGTACGTGGGCTACTTCGACCATCGCAGGAAGATGGAGCAGATCGGCGCGAGCGGCGTGGGAAGGCTGGCGACGAGGAACTCGGTCGAGGACCTGCTGCTGGGCATCCGGAAGGGCGGTTGCGAGCCGCTGCACCACTTCCCGTCGGTGAACCGCGGGCCGTCGCCGCACCTAAAGGCAGCGCACGGGATCCACCGGTGGTGGAGCCCGACCTCTGACTCGGATGCAGCACGCATTACTACTCTTGATTATCATGATGATTCGCGCTGGGGTTTTCATTTGAGCTGGAATTTGAATTTGAAACTGAACCGATGACACGGAATTCCGTTTTGCAAATTAAAGATAATGTTATTTGAGGCAATATAAAATGTTACTATATGATAGTATAATTTTCCCAGTGCGGTCCTTTCATCTACTAACGTGTAGCAATTATAACTTACTATTTTTCTATAGTTAATATATCAACAACCTAAATCAATGCATAATCATATGAAATAGAAAAAATATTAATATCAAATGTGTAAAACTTTAAATAGATAGTACGCTCTCGCTCATTTTGTAAAAAAAAAAATCTCAAAATTCAGCCAATTAAAATTAACATTCTTGAAATGTTATTCCAGAATTAGCAGGCACGTCGTCGCAATCTTTTTTCAATGCCCGGCCGCCGATACTGTAGCATTCGCAGGATAGACATGCAGAGCCGCGAGGTGCCAATTGCCATTGCGGGTTGCAGCAACAGCATCAACGGTTTCAGCTGCCCATACCCGTTTCCGGAATTTTTTTTTAATATACGATTTTTAATCCAAATTTATATTAATAACCTTGGATTTAAAAAATTTCCAAATATGACCCACCGTCGTATGAGTCTCATACGACGTAACGAATGTCGTATGAGGCTCATACGACGGTCCGACGTGGCCGCCACGCGGGCAACGGTCGCCGCGGAAAACGAGGCGGCAGCGAACGTCGTATGAGCCTCATACGACTTTCGCTAACGGTCGAACCGTCGTATGAGGCTCATACGACGGTCTGCCCCTTATAAGCCCCCCCCCGCCCCTGCCTCGCTCCCACCCATCCCACTGCCTCCTTTCCTCCCAGCCGCGCCGCCCGCCGCTCCCGCACGCTTCCGACGCTCGCTACTCTCACATTTTTCGTCTCCGATCCGTCGTCCTCGGATCCTCGCGACTTCGGTATTGATTTCGCCACCCTACATTTATGTTGTTTTGTTGTCAATATAATATGAATGCGTATTATATTATGATATTTGTTTGTATGAATGTATAGTGTTGATAACACACGTGACATAGTCTATTGTATTTAATTTTTATACACGTTGTTCATGCATATAGTGTAATGTTGTGAATATAATATAATTGTATATTATTACTCGTTGTGCACGCGATTGTTGTCAATATTATATGAATTTATATGGTTCATGCATATAGTTTAATATGAATTTTGTTAATATTAATGCGAATGTCATGATTACGGTAGAATACATTATTGCAGCATGTTTTCTTAATGTATTATTCGTTTAATTAAAATGTACGCGTTTTTTGATATGATTTTTCAGTTTATAAATGTGTACTATATATTATATTATGTTTTATTAGTAGTTATAAAATATTGTCATACATTACAGAGGAGCGTAAAATTGCTCCTGTAGTTACAAATGTGTGGCAAATATATACGTTTTATAGAGTCAAATTAATTTGGTTAGAGTAGATTATAATACGTTTGTTTATACTGAATACAGTAGGAATGTCGGACAAATTAATGTTTCGTATTTTCTACAGAGAAGGCACGCTTGTTTATGGGTCAACTGGGGTTGATATGTCTGCTTGGACGTCGTTGGTGAGGGGGATAGCAAGACCAAATGAGAGGTCATTTGGTAGCCTGGAGAAATGGCTGATTAAAACGTTAAACCTTGATGAACAAGTATATCAAGTGAAACTGAAAGGGTTGATTAATCGAGCAAGAGATGGATATTATTGGGATTTCGTTCCTATTAAGGGGACACAGAATTGGAGGAAATGGGTAGATACAGTTGTGGAGCGGGGTTGGCCGCTGGTGTTTCTTGCGCAAGCAGAAACGAAAGAAGTTGAAGATTCAGCTGAAGCAGACGATATGGAAGATACTGAGGTAGAGGTCGAAGGCGGAGTGAACCAGATGCAAGAAGACCCACTTGGTGTCGCTGATGAAGGAGAGCACATCGAAGATTTAGTTGAGCAAATTAGAATTGAGGACATGGAATATGAAAATGTTATTGAAGATGACTCTTCTGATGATGAGAATGATATTATCATTCCTGCAGACTGGAACAATGCAATCCCGAGTAATTTAGCAGCTGCAGAAAAATATTCTGGGTTATCTGGATATCATGAGAACCAGTTAACACAAGGAGGTATTTTTAAAGACAAAGATGGTTTAAAAGATGCAGTAAAATATTGGTCTTTGTCTGTGCAGAGATCATTTACAGTTTACAAGTCTAGTCCAAAATTATATGATGTGAAATGTGTGTTCCCAACTTGTCCTTTCTGAGTTCATGGTTTCGAGGAGAAGTGGACGAAGCTTTGGAAAGTTTCAAAAATGGTTGATCACACATGTCAGTTGCAGGAATTGGAGAAGTGCAACGGTGCTTTGACCTCAGATTTCATTGCAAATCATATGTATGCCCGTATAGTGGACAACATACAGTTTGAACCAAAATCAATAATAGCCACTATTGAGGAAGAGTTCAAGTACACCATCAGTTACTCTAAAGCATGGAGGGCCAAACAGAAAGTGATTGAACAAAGATTTGGTACTTTTGAAGCGTCTTATGATAACCTTCCAAAGTTGTTGCAGACCATTCAGGAAAAAAATGTTGGTACTTTTTACGACATTATGGACATGCCGCATAGAAGTGTGTCTGGGAAGTTGTATCTGCACCGTGCATTCTTTGCATTAGGCCAATGTATTGCTGCTTTCAGACATTATCGACCAATACTCTGCATAGATGGTACATTTTTAACTGGAAAGTACAAAGGTCAAATTCTTACTGCTATTGCAGTTGATGGGAACCAACAGGTGTTGCCTGTGGCCTTCGCATTTGTGGAAAGTGAGAACACTGAAAGCTGGTATTGGTTCCTTAGTCGGGTCAAGATGGCTGTAGTTCAAGAACGTTCTGATGTCTGTCTCATACACGATCGTCATGCTGGATTGCTTAAAGCAATATCTGATTTGAAATTTGGATCATCGGATCGGGGACATCAACCTTATTGGATAGACATTCAATCAAGATATTGCATGAGGCATTTAGGTGCCAACTTTTTTAGCCACTTCAAGAACAAGCAACTTATGAATTTGTTCAAGATGTTGTGTATTCAAAATCAGGAGAGTAAGTTTATTGCTCTTTGGAAACGTCTCGACGAATTGACTTCTGGCAGTGCAGAAGCATCTTCAAGCACTAGCAATCCTCGTGACATTTCACGCAGAAACTTCTCTCATTGGATTCGGCGCGAAGCGAAAGAGAAGTGGTCCTTGTTATACGACACCAATGGTGCTCGGTATGGTATCATGACAACTAATTTAGCTGAGGTAATATCCATCATTCCTAAGTGTTTTAGTTGTGTTAGTTATGTATTTCATCATGCTAATGCAGTGATACGAAATGCAGATATACAACTGGGTCATTCGCGGTTTAAGAGGGTTACCTTTGGTTGCTATTGTTGAGGGCATTTTATATGGGACATGCAAATATTTTCGTCAACGTTATGCAACTGCTATTTCAGCACTGAATAATGTGAATTTGGCTTATTCACCATACCTGTGCAAGTACATGGAGAAGAAGATTGAAAAGGCACGATTTCATCGCGTCAGACCTATGGGTACCGCAGAGCACAGGTTTGAAATCCTTTGTAGGGATAAGGACCGTCGTGGTGCTAACCGTGCTAGAGTTGTTCAACAGTGCATACTTCATCAGCATGATTGCACGTGCACATGCATGAAGCCACAACTCTTCCATAGACCATGTTCCCATGTGATTGCAGCTTGCTCATTTACTAACTTGACAGTGACCAATTACGTTTCATACTACTTTCAGAAAAGTGTTGTTGTCAGTACATGGAATGCAG
This sequence comes from Tuctoria greenei, assembly GCA_036927565.1. NCBI lineage: Eukaryota > Viridiplantae > Streptophyta > Magnoliopsida > Poales > Poaceae > Tuctoria > Tuctoria greenei. The sequence goes on from JAYESD010000010.1 coordinate 164,663,499, forward strand.
AGGTATATGGATTTGGTAATCTGAGCTCATTTACCATGGATTTAGGCCTTGATGCTATGCGAGCACCTGACATCTCGCGGTTGAAGCAGAAAAGAGGTCGACGTCAAACTCGTCGTATCAGAAACGATATGGACGAGTCAGAACTTGCAAGATTCCAAGGAAGATGCAGCAAATGCAACCAAATTGGCCATACGTACAAAAAATGCATTACCAACACAGAGCCAAATGTGGTTGAAGCTGGACCATCTGGGGATCCGCAGAGTGGACGGCGTCCTCGTGCTAGGAAGACAACTACGTTTAGGGATGGAGATGGCGATGTGATGTGATGTCAAGTATTTTATGTATTTGTAGCACTTACTCTATCTATGTTAAGTGAACTAAGTGTATCGGTGTTATGTATTTGGATTATGTTATGATGTTATGTGAACTCCAGTTAGATGCATATGAACTTTATGTTATATATGTTAATATGTTGTTGATGTCATTTAACTTTAGCTCAAAATGCACTTCATGTTAAAATTTTTTCCGTACTTGACAATGTAGGTATGGCCAGCCCACAGCGAGAGTGTCCCGAGCTACTTTCGTCTCGAGTTGACTTGACACACCGCGGTTACCGAGTCTCTGTAGGTCAGGAGTTGCCCGTCCTTCGTCCCCAGGTTCCTATGAAATTCTGGAAGATAGACGATCGATGGATTCCCAGGTACTTCTTTCTTTCATACTTCATGATCCATTGTACATGAAAACATGTTCTCATCCGATTTGTTTTGTAATCAGGTTGAGTGCAGCAGGCCTGCTGCCCATATGTCGGCTAGTTGAGAGGAGACCGTTCGATCCGGAGGATCGCAAGTACCGTTTTAGCTTCGACAAAACCCTCTTGAGTGTGTTGACTGATCGCTGGAGACCGGAGACCCACACGTTTCACTTACCGTGTGGGGAGATGACCGTCGCGTTGGAGGACGTGTCTTTCCTGTTGGGTCTTCCTCTCGCAGGTGCGGCTGTTTCTGCACCTGAGGACACACCCACCTGGCGTGCGCAGATGGTCGCACGTTTTCAGAACGTGCAACGGGTCACTAATGTTGATCCCGTACCTGCTCTTGAGGACGGCCAGCACCACGGTCCGTCAAAGAGATGGTTGTCTTGCTACGAGGTATTCTTTCTTATTTTCAATTCAAATGTTTCATTCCATGCAGTAAACTAACAAATTCCATTTATTTTACTTGCAGTTGAGTACTATGCATCCAGACGCAGATGATAACACGGTCACTAGATACTTGGAGGCTTACTTGTTGTGGTTGTTTGGGTCGATTCTGTTCACCAACAGCCATGGTGACTCGGTGGATAGACATCTTATTCCGTTTGCTAGAGTTGTAGCTGAGTCCACACCGCAGGACATGCCTCAGTACAGTTGGGGGTCAGCAGTGCTCGCTGCCACGTATAGAGGACTCTGTGACGCGTGCACTAAGGTAGCAAGCAACGCTGTCCTCACGGGTTGTCCGTTGCTCCTACAGCTGTGGGTCTACGAGCGCTTCATGATTGGACGACCTGAAGTCGTCCCAGAGCCGTATGATGGTGATGAGTACGGTGAGCGTCCGGATGACGGCCCTACTATGGGTACTTTTTGGGTACACCGTGCGGTACGTACATATTTTAAGTTACACTGACAATTTGTACGCTAATTCAATTTGTACGCTTATATTATACTGACAACATATATGATTTGCAGCGTGAGTGGGGTAACAAGCAAATGCACAAGGTGTACGCCGGATTCAGCAAAGAGTTTGATCGGTTACAGGCCGACGAGGACGTCCGATGGACACCGTACGGTATGGACGAGCACGACCAGCGAGCACCGAGGGGGCTTGCATTGCTGTGCTACAGAGACTCGGATTACTGGCTCACTAGGAAAGCTCTGGTGTACGACATCTTCGTCGAGGAGTACGCACCACACCGCGTGTTGCGTCAGTTTGGCTTACAGCAGGCTTTCCCGGTCATTCCACATTCTGTTGTGCCTTCTTCAGTACATACGTAAGTGCTTCATCCCATCTCTATTTACTCATTTAGTTGTACAAATTTAATGTACATATCTCTCATACAGGTACGGCCGTAAGGGTACGTCTACGCCCGGAGTGTGGGCAGAGCGCATGCATCCGTGGCTGTTGCAGTGGTCCCAGGCACTAGTCGACGTCGTGCAGGAGACTAGACCGTTCTCACACGAGGTGTACGAGGAGTACTTACGGTGGTTTCTTCCTCGCACCCGAGCAGTTCTCGGACACACTCCTGCGGAGCGACAGCCGCACGTACCCAGGGTGGTAGATACGTATCCGCGGCATAGAGATGAAGCTACATCAATGGCGGTAAGAGCTTTCATATTGTAGTTACTTTGCGTACTTTAACGTATAGACATTACTTAATTAAATTGTTTCTCTGATTACTTCTCATGAATGTGAAGATGCATCGGGTCCGTCTCATTGCTGAGCAGTCCGCAGCAGGACTTCAGCGTTTGAGACAGGGGATATCGATGACTTCGTCGGACATGGTACACGTGCTCCATAACATCTACAGCAACGCGGTGGAGAGCTTACGGTTGGCTTGTTGTACACAGCCCTGTGTACAAGACACTACGTTGCCTTCAGCACAGCACATGAGGCGTCACAACACAGCAGGTACGAAATGCGTATCAAATTAATTTTTTTTAAACATTAGTAATATTGTACTGACGACATTGTTTTCGCAGGCACATCTACGCAGGTACCTACGTCGACGACCCCACACGTTACAACCTTTGCAGGAACGTCTACACAGATCCCTGGTCCCGACTTCGCAGGCACGTCGACACAGGTGCCTGCTTGGAGTTCGGACTACGCAGGCACGTCGACACAGGTGCCTGATTGGGGTCAGCACTTTACGGATCCCTCGACACAGGTACCTGCTTGGGGAGCTCCGCATATCCCACAGACGGACGCAGGTACGATGTAGAATAATTTTTCTCATTCATTTATATTTTCGTAATTTGAGTTTGTACTGATAATTATTCTATAATTGCAGGTACGTACATAGCGGACTTTGAGACTACGATGTCCGACTCACAGACGCAGCACGACACTCCTCCGATGACACCTTTCCAGGTCGAGGACTTCCTCGTTGATATAGCGCAATACGATACACTTCATGGGTCTCAGTTGGCCGGTGCTCCCATTCCGACTCAGCAGACTCAGCAGTTTCAGACACCGGAGCAGGCTGGCCGTCCGCAACGGCAGAGGAGACCGCCGCTAGACATTTCATATGACCGGGCTCATGTGAATGCTGCGCGTAGGGCCGACAAGCGTGGTAGACGTTAGTGTTATGTACGACGTATATGTGTGACTTATGATGTACAAAACTTATGTTCTATTATATTATTTCATTATGTTTCTATTCTATGGTGTTTCGCATGGAAAGGAATTATTACATACTACGCGTTACTTAAAAAACTAAAGCAAACGAGTATCTTATTGAAATTGAAGGCATAGGAACATTTAAACGATACATTTGATGGAATAATGAAATATAGTTCGTAACTAGTACATTTTCACTTGTGGTGAGGACATTCACAGGACATATTGTTGCACTTAGGACTAGTATCATCCTCCAATTGTTCTAACTCCATATCCGCAATATGACCTACTAATTCTCGGTTTCGATTTTGCAAATATTTTATGTAATCTTGAATAGGCTTGATAGGTACTGGATCAACCCACAATGTGTATCCGCAGTTATCTTCATCGAAATAAGACTACAAAAACAAATTTAAAGTAAACATAACAAAAAGAAATACGTGAACGTACACAAAAACGATATGAACTTACTGCACGACCCACAGGGCAACGAAAGAATCGACGACCGCTATCCTCTTTTCCATCCATCATTTGCACCAAACAATCCAGGCCGCAACGACACTTGGGCCATTCTTCTTTGGTACTATCATATGGACGAAGAGGATTAAACACACCAAAATCACTTTTTCCTAATAGAGGGAATTCATCAAGTGGTTCATCGAACCACGAAGGACCACCAACTAAGTAGTTCTGAGGCACTGGCCTAATGTTTCCTTCTCCTCTCCTTGCACGACCTCTGTTTTCCATTGTATTACTACTAACTTTAATCGTATACGAAATGTAAGAGGTGCGGACCCTTTTATAGACGAACGTGGATGGGTCTATAGACCAAGTGTACGAAAGTCTATGGACCATGTCAGGCGAATCTTGTAGGAGACACATACGACATTGCACTGGTACATGTCAGAGGAATCTCGTACAAGAGACATACGAAATTGCACTGCTCCGTGTCAGACGAATCTCGTAGAAGACACATACGACATTGCACTGGTACATGTCAGGGGAATCTCGTACAAGAGACATACGAAATTGCACTGCTCCGTGTCTATATAACACTCACCCCGGTAACAGCTTCACCACGCACTACCAACAATCATTCTATATACTTCACTACCATGGACGAGAACTCACCACCCACAAATAGAGAAAAGGTTCCAATCCCCGAGGGATTGCAACCTCCAATGTGTTTCTGTGGCACTGATTGTAGGTTTGTAAGAGATCTTCGACCTGGTTACTCGTATGGTTGCCGGCTTTGGATGTGCGACAACTACGAGTACGATCCTCCTCACAGGACGTGCCCATTTCTTCCAGGTGGTAGGAAACAGGTAATATGCAATATTACTTATGTTTTATGCATGCTATAGAATCTAATTTTTTGGACAAACACTTGTGCAGTCGCCGCCACCTCTATGCGACTTCCGGAACTACATCGACCAGGAACAATCGGCAGAAGACGCCGCAGAGGTTGAGAGAATGGCTCGACTTGCATATTGGAAGTTCAAAGAAGAAAGAGAGTGGGATGAAAGAATAGAGCAAGAGAGGAGGAATAGAGCTGCACAGGAGGAGCGTCGTCGCAAGAGGCAAGAAGAAATTCGACAATGGAGAGCAGAGTGTGAGCGCAAAGCGGCAAAGGAGGAACGCGTCGCAGCACAAGCACGAGAGGCTGAGCGAGCACGCATGCGCGAGAGAGCTCGTCGCGCAAAAGAAGCCGGTTCCGATGCTTTGCGTAAGGGAAAATACCCCCGTTGCACTCAGTAGCAACCTGGGTAATTCAACTAAGGCGTGTTAGAATTAGATCGGCGTATCTTTAGTGCGTCGTACACACGCCATTTGTATCACTTATTTTACATTTTGTTCCAGAAATATGTGCACTTATGTTTTGCCTCATGTACCGTAGTAGTAGACTGGTAAACAACATGCACATACTTTCGGAACTACGTAATTTCATTTTATGTAACCGCCGCCGAGCTTACAATTATATATCTTCAATTATTATGCATTTGTATAAATTTATACATTAATTGTATCATTTTCCAAACTATGCATTTCTAATCACTATAGGATTTAAAAAAAATTGATACTCCCATTAAACTCTCATATATTATATTCATAACTTATTTTTTATACTCCACAAAACTTACATTACAATAACCTATATGAACATTTATGTCGATTCTAACTACAAATATTTGTAAACAAAAAATAAAACTGAATACATTTTACAAATTTGCAGAAACGTGATCGTATTGCCTAATAACACATACAATTACTCTAGTTTCTACATACTAAACATAGATAAAGTTCATTGATTTCAAAACTTCACAATGTATTCTCTATTTTCTACTTTAGAAGTTTTTAGCAAATCGGTCTACAAATATTTTAAAAATTTTGACTAAAATCCATTACAATATGGTTCAACACGGGCTAGGGTTAGGGCATGCACGAATGTCGTATGAGGCCCATACGACGGTACTGTGCATGTCGTATGGGCCTCATACGACATGCCAGCGTGGCCGGTTTCGGCCCCGCTGGACGGCCCAGTGGCACCCATGTAAATTTGAAAATAATTTGAATCGGGAGTTATTAATATAAATTTAGATTAAAAATCGTATATTAAAAAAAAAAATTCCCCGTTTCCGACCGTGGAAAACTCTACCCGCCCTTGTACCCACCGTACCCGAACCCGAGCGAGTACCGCGTACCGGGTTCCCCACGGGGATCCCATACCGGGCCGAGCCACAGCCCTCGGTAGCCGCCGTCGACACCGCGCGCGCCGTCGAGGAAGTCGCCGCCGCCGGTCGAGTCATCATTTCGACACAGGAAGTAGTTCAACGGACTGCGGACGTCGTATTCCTTTGCCTTCCCAGCAATCCGCCGTACCCCTACGGGCGGCCGCAGGCTGCGCATCCGGCAATCCCAATTTCACCACCGCCGCTACTAGGGCGGTCAGATCGCCGGCGCCGGCGATACCTCGTGCTATTAATTTGCAAGTTCCTCCAATTGCAGCTCCCTCTTAGCATTAGCCCCTGATCGACGATGTCGAGGGAAATGGATATTGACGGCGAATCGAGTGGAGCTCTGGGACGGATCGATGATCTGGTACCACATCTCTTTTGCTTTATGAAGTGAAAGCTTGCTTTACTGTTTTTTCAATCTGCCGTTCTGTTAAATGCTTGCTGGTATTCCCAACTGAGTACAAGTGAGGTGCTCAAAGAGGAACCGAAACTGCTTTGCTGCCTTTGATAGTTGGCTAGTAGCAGATATTTATTGTTTGATGGTTTTAATCGGATCATGTGACACTGCCCAAGTAGCATGGATAAAGCACTGCCTGAATCAAACTGCTCTGTTTTTAATTCCAAATTATTCGGGAAGATAGACCCACTCCTTTTAGTCAGGATTTGCTTTGGATAGTTGAGAAGCCACAATGACAATGTGTGCTTCATCTTGCCATTTCCATTTTGTTTTTCTTCTGCTATCTGCATGTTTCCCACTTTTGTGCTTTAATATACTTTTCCTCTCACACTTGAAGTAGATTCAGTTTTGTTGAGTGGATGTTTCTGTAATACTGTTCAAACAGGAAAAAAACAATCGTGCAACTAACTTAGTAAAATGACATAGTTAATGCTTTGTAGGTGTGCGTGCATATGCCTGCATCGGAACTATATATTATTTATACCTTGGAGCCCATGTTTTCTCTCAAATAATGATTCTTGTGCTATAATATGTTCCATCAAAATGTTATTTGCAGGAAAATTGTGCATTTGAGAATGAAAGTTGCGGCATTTGTGGAGATATCATAATCAGTAGAGGAGTTCTGGATTGTTGCCAACACTGGTAGGGTTCAGGTCACACATTTACAGTTTCAAACATTTGTATCATTACATCTCTAACACTAGTGCATACCGCACTAAAGTATGAGGCTCAACATGTTGTCGCTATTGAAAAAAATCCATGGAGTATATGTTATTGAAATGTTGATCAGTATGGACAGTGAAATTTTTATTAAACGCCTCCTTTTAAGTGTCTAAGCTGAGCTTTGTTAACACATTTGGGAGTTCAAATGCCATTATTTTAATGACATCCATGCCATTCTGATTTTATCCTACAGTTTTTGTGGCTATAGTGCACCATCACTTGCTTTATTTACATTAATGTGTTGCCACATCTATTACATTGGGAGTTCAAATGTTGCACTTTCTCATAATTTGCTAGGTTCTTGCCTTATTATTTGTATAGCACCCACTCAATCTGTTCTCTTTCTGTACATTAGTGAGTTTAGAAAAAAATTTGTTATATCTTAAGAACCAATATATAGTTTTTTTTTCAAAGAGTCATGCAAAGATTACACTGGACTGTAATATGATACAAAGCTCTTTGTATTTGAAATGCCAGCTTTTGCTATACGTGCATTGACAACTGGTCTGCCATCACAAATCGCTGCCCCCTTTGCAGGATTGAATTTCAGCATATAACATGCACTCCGGTAAGTAGCAACTTCTCTTGGAAAGTTTTAATAGCCTCTGAAAGAAATTCAATGCGAAAAATCTAGCTGAATTTAACATCCCCGAAGGTAGAAATTTGACTGGAATAACTATTATTTTTCTATTTGTTGGTGAAGGCATATGATATGACTGGAGCCACTACTGAAGAAGAATACCCTTTAGCCAGGTATAGTTTCAACTCATTGTACTTTTGGTATGCAAACATGTCCAACATCAATGTTATTTTTTTTTTTGTTATTTACTGTGATTATCTGTTTCCTCATGAGCCATGTGATAGACTCTGTTGCTATCAAATATTGTTTTCAGGAAATTTATTTCGCAATGTTGTATGTTCATTTCAAGTGAAGGAATACCTTTTTTTTAGTAATTACAATAGCTGTGCCTTTTCAGGCGAAGTGACCAGAGAAAGATATTTGATAGATATTTGATTCGCCTGACTATATTAAGCAGAAGTAGGAAATGTTGATGGAATACCTGAATACTTATGTGTTATCATATCATTTTATTCATATTAATGTGAATTCGTGTCATATCATTTGGCCCATGATTCCAACAACAACCAAGCCTTTGTTCCAAGCACGTTGGGGTCGGCTAGCTATGAGACCCAACAATTTTACTTATTTATTTTAAAATAGTAATAGTAATAGAGAGAAAAAATGATAAGAAAAAAAAGATAAGAATATCAAAAAATAAGTAAACTTGGCCCATGATTCCATGACTCGTAATTTCTTAGTTTATGATTCCATTTATCTTATTTTAATCTACTTTGAACTAATATTGAAAGAGTAGTTAAAGAAAAAAAATGATCCGTGTCATGACTTGTTCTATGTATTCCTACTGTGCAGTGATGACGATGATGATTGGTTCATGCAAGGGGAAAGCAGCGCACTGTCATTCCCATCATACTATATTGATGCAGATGTAACAATATTCAAATAAAGCTTTTCACTTCCAATCAGATGATCACACTTCTGTCTCACAATATCCGACCATTCTGCAGGCAGTAGATTGTTTGGATGATAGTGATTGCAAGATTCGTAGCGGACTTGTGACAGCTGAGGGTGATTCAACTTTAGATACATCAATTGCTTGTGATTCTTGTGATAAATGGTATATTCTTTATGAAAGTGTCCAGTTTTCATTATTAGTTGTGAACCATAAACATTTTCTGATTTCATCGATTCTTAAGCCAGGTATCATGCTTTATGTGTGGGATTTAATCCAGAAACGGCAACTGGAAATTCGTGGCTGTGCCCAAGGTAATATGATATTTTCCTGACTCCTCTCTGTTACACCTTGCTAGTTGCTAGTCATAATTACACTGGATATTCTTCCCTTTGTATAATTAAATTATTTTTTACACTTTATAGATGCATACCTACCGACGTGAAACACGATGCTGATGTAAGCTTGAAGCAAAACTTCAGTGAGGAATATGTGACTGGTTCTGATAGAAAAAGTACTGAAGCGTCATTTTCTGGGAGGGTATCAGTATCTATTGCTGATGAGGGTGAAACTGCCCTTGTTGTATCAATGGTTGGTGTACATCCTGAAATTAAAAGTGGTCTATCAGAAGTTTCACTAGGCTCGAAGACAACAGAAGCATTTAATGGCACTTCAGGACCAAGTTGTTCCAAAAATGACTTTACACATGATACTGTTGCAGATGCTAGTAACCTTAGGAATACAGATGTTTTCACTACATCACAAAATAAGACTTCAGAAATGAATTCTTTCTGCGCTGTTTCTTCTGGGCCATCAGAATTGTCATTGCAATTTTCGCCGATACATGACTCAACAACAGGCTTGTTTAGCTCAGAGCAGGGTAAAATGTCAAATGAGCAGTTGGAAGCACCGAAGCTTGTGTCACCTTGTTCATTTCCTGACGGCACCTTTTCTGACAACAGTATGGAGGCTGAAAATAGGGGACAAGAGGATGCAGTGCATAAGCACAATAATGAAATATCTATAATCAAATCTCCAGAACCTTCCTCACAAGGTATTTTGTGGTCACTTATGTAGTCATTAATGAAATATGCCATATTGATAGTGTGTTTTATATTGATAGTTTGTTTTATTTGTATACACATATTGGTAGCTTGTTTTAGCTGGATATGCCATGGCTACTGCACTGCAACTAATTTCTATGTTGATCCTTTCTTTTATCACTTTTCAATCTAAGGTTACTTCAAATTGGGGAAGGTAGCCTAATCCTGTTTGGGTGGTACTGCCTCTTGTACTTGGACCGGACTCTGCTCATTGCAGTATGCGTCCACATGACATCTTCGCTTTCCATTGCAGCTAGAAAAATGGCAAGATCGCATGACAAGTTTATGATTGACACAGACGCAGTTCAGCAGATGAAAACTCCTCAGGACATGCAGTTGCCACTCAGGTAAAAGTCTTCGATAACTTAGCACTCAGTAGTGCCATGTAAGTCTGGCAATTTTATTTAAGTAACCGTTTTGTTTGGTATTTCAGGCATGAAGAACATAAGAGCGGTGACAGGAGAGAAAAGGGCATGGGGTCTGGGAGTGAGGTGAACCGACCTGCGAAAAAAACAAAATTTGAAGTGCAAGAGCAGGAGATGAATCTAATCGAAAACTTCATTGTTTCTTCAGCACACGGTCATACTACTTCTTTTTCTGCAGAAGCTACTTGTGGTGATATGTCAGAGGTTTCTCCACGATCCCCATCAGTTCCTGATATATTGAGTATAGTTGAAGAAGAAGACTACAAAAGAGATCTTGGTAGAGAGCAGGCAAAGCCTGTGGGAAGAAGAGCAGGAGATAAGCCCGGGCTTAGAGTGAAAAAGATCTTCCGGAAAGAAGGAAATGAATCATCAATTATGGTCCAGAAATTGAAACAAGAGATAAGGGAAGTTGTTAGAGATACCGGCACTAATATACTCGAGAAGGATGGATCTTTTGATGAAAAATTATTAACTGCTTTCCGTGCAGCAATTGGAAAGTCAGTTGATGGACTAGACAAAAATCCCAACCTTTCGCTTATAAGAACAAAAAGATCATTGCTTCAAAAAGGAAAGAAACGTGAAAATCTGACCAAGAAGTTGTATGGAACATCCACAGGAAGAAGAAGAAGAAGTGCATGGCATCGTGATTGGGAAGTTGAATTCTGGAAATATCGTTGCTCCCCAGGAGTAAATCCTGAAAAGGTTGAGACACTGCAATCAGTACTTCAGCTACTCAAGAAATCCTCTGAAATGGACAAGGAAGCTGCTCGGGGGAAAAAGGGAGCGAACAACGATTCTATAATGTCCAGGTTATATTTAGCTGATGCATCAGTTGTTCCCAGGAAGGATGATATAAAACCCCTCTCTGTCCTTTCAGGATGTGCACCATTGGATAAAAATTGCGAAACCAAAGCTAGCTATGTCAAATCTCCTAACGAATCTGCCGCGGGGACTGAGACAATCAGAATCAGTTCACCCAGCAGCACTGGAAATGTATCAAGCTCTATAGTTCTGAATAAAGAAGCCACTAGCAAAAGAGAAAATAGAAACAATAATCCCTCACAGAACCAAAAACAACCTGCTGACAGCATCAAGCATGACAAAAGAAAGTGGGCTCTTGAAATCCTGGCAAGAAAACAGGCCAGCTCTGTTACAAGTAAAGATCAAACTGGGGACACTGATACTCTCAAGGGGAAATTTCCTATATTAGTAAGTGCAATTCTTTTGAAAATGTGTCTAAAGAAGTTCATCAACAACTTTAGTGATACTTGTTTCTTCGGTTTCTTCTTGTCTCTTACAAAAAAATATTTGGTTTTCATAGGCACAACTTCCTGTGGACATGAGGCCACAGCCCACAGCTGGCTATAATAATAAGGTTCCCTTATCAGTCAGACAGGTAACGCGGTTACCTTTCAACTAAATCATGGTTACAAATTTAAATCCCGTTGCCATTGTGATATGTACTCCCTCCGTCCCCATGAACTTGTCGCTTTGTAGTTCAAAAATGAACTACAAAGCGACAAGTTCATGGGGACGGAGGGAGTATATGTTATGATAACCTTGCTTGGTGGAACTGCTTTTAAATGGTTTAAGTGCTTGGTGTTAATGCCTTTTTATATACCATGTTGTAGAATAAGGTACTGTTGCTTTTCAAATAACAGAAAATATGATTTAGTAATTAGAGAGAAAATAGAGAAGGATAAACCATTGAATGATAGAATTTGTTAAACTGTTACCTGATTGGCCAAACATGTTACTGAGTTTCTCACAGCTGCTTTTCCATGTCAGTTTGCTGTACATGCTCACTGCAAAATGCTATAATTGTAATATGCTTCCATTTTTTAATCAAATGACGCAATTTATTGATTAAACTTATGTATCTCAGGCCCAGCTTCACCGTATTGCTGAGCATTATTTGCAGAAAGCAAATTTGGATGTCATTCGCAGATGTGCAGTTACTGAATTGGCTATTGCTGATGCTGTCAATGTAGAAAAGGATATTTATGAAAGGTCAAATAGTAAATTAGTCTATGTGAATCTTTGCTCTCAGGCTGCTCGCCAGCCTGCCAAGGCAAAATCTGATAATGAAGCTTCAGCGCTAATCCAAAAAACTGAATCGGGCAGTGATCTTATGTCACAGCAAGTCACGTCTGAGAGTACCAAAGTTAGTGGCACTGATACGGAAGATACTTTAAATAGGGCAGTCATATCTGATCAAAAGGGGGAACTAGGTGATGATATTGTACCAGAGCAAACTGAGAACAAACTTACTTTTAGCTTCAGCAGTGCAGAAGAAGCACTTAAACAAGCTGGCCTGTTTGATTCCCCTCCTGACAGTCCTGAGAGAAAGACCACAGCACTTGAAGGTAATTCTAATTCAGTGATAGTTAATAGTTGTTCATAATTTTCACTGAAAATACATTATTTAATTGTGGACTGTTTGTGACTGCAGAAGGCAGCCACGGGTGCAGTGTTGATCTGGACTCTGAACCAAGCAAAATCTTACAGTCAACTCCTGAATCTAGGCTGAAGGATGCATCCTCACTCAATGACAATTCAATAGTGATGTCTTGTGGGAAACCAAAAGCTAATTCTGAGTATCAGAATTTGACACCCAGCAGAGTAACTAATGATATGACAACTAGTGAAACCAATGCAACAAACTTGGCTGAAGCTGAAAAGTGTATTGTGCGATGTGAACGAACAAGTGGACTAGGTAAGGAAAACTCAGTTGAGAGCAACATTCCTAATGAAGGTACGGGGCAAGTGGATAACTCCAAAGATACGGAAAAAGCAGCGAGCAGGCTGCCTACTCCATCTCCTAGTGGGAATGGCTCAGCAAGTGAAGGTGAAGTGATCAGCAAACCAAAGAACTTGGAGCCCAGTAGAGAGAAATCCTCGAGTGGCAATCCATCACTAAACGTGAAACATCCTAAAAGAGACGGCAAGCGAACCCATTCATCAGAAGGTAGTGGCAATTCGAAGAAACCAACACCAGATCAAGCCAAGAGAGACACATCAGATTCCTCTAGTTCCATACATAAGAAGGTAACGCACTTATTTGTTCCCCTGCATTTCTTGTAGCTCTCACTATTTTCACTCGTTGCATGTTTGGCTGGCCTGATAATCCTAGCACACATTGAATTCTGACCAGCAGTAGGTGTTGCACTACAAGGTCACATATCAACATCCTGCTAAGTTGCTTCTTTGTCTCTCTGCAGGTTGAAATGTTTGTTAAAGAGCACATCAGGCCACTTTGCAAGAGTGGTGTAATTACTGTGGATCAGTATCGGTGGGCTGTCGCGAAAACGAGAGACAAGGTTATGAGCTTCCATCGTGAGGCCAAAAATGCAAACTTTTTGATCAAGGAGGGTGACAAGGTGAAAAGACTTGCCCTGCAGTACGTTGAGGCAGCCCAGCAAAAGGTGATCTGATCGCAGATTTCGTAAAATGGGATTACAGCGGCAATTTGTAATCAGTATATGATGTGTCTTTCTCATGGAGTAGCATGCCTTGTGAAGCACATGGTTAAACGTGTTCATGCTCGCTCGCAGCTTCGGTACATTTCAGATATGAGAATGAGAAAACAACATATGACTGCGGTTATTAAAGAAGATTTGCTCGAGTTTGTGGTTAAATCAATCCGAGCACTCGTTTGGCGCGAACCCAATCCTTTCCCTCTCCTCATCAAACACAATCTGGAACCCTTGCTGCTGGACGTTGCCGAGCGTGTTGTGCTCGACGTCCGATGGCTTAAACCCCATGAACCCTAAGCAGTAGTACGTCCACCGGCCCTCGACCTCCACTTGGACCAGGTAGTTCTTGGTCGGCAGCACCATGTCAGCACCGCCGGCAAAGTGCAGCACGACGGTGGGCACACGAGCCGTCGCGATTGAGTCGATCCCTTGTTTGAGGTCATAGCACGTGTCGTACAACGAGATGTTCTTGCGCACGTTCCGCATCCCGGCCGCGGCCGCGCGCGCGTCGAAGGCGTCGCGCAGCGCCGCGTACGTGTCCCAGGCGAACCGCGATATGGCCGCGCCGGAGTCGACGACGACGCCGCCCCGCCCGGTCGCCGGGTCGAGCGTGAGGTCCGCGCTGGAGAACCCGGCGACCCGCTTCCCGTCGACGCTGAAGCCGACCATGTCCACGCAGTACTGGCTCGGCTTCCGCGGGTTGGTTCGCAGCGGGGTGAAGGCCATGGACGGCGGCTCCGGTGTGCGGCCGAACACGAGGTACGACGAGGCGCTCGGGGCGCGGGCCATGCGGTCGCCGAGGCAGTAGGAGAAGACGCGGCCGTAGCCCGCCGCCGCAAGCTGCGCGGAGAAGGAGAGCACGCCCCGGCCGATGCCGAGCACCCCGCCGGCCGAGCTGAGATGGCCCTCGTTGTCGTGGCCGCAGCCGAGGGTGACGTTGTGTATGACCAGCGTGTCGTTGGAGAAGGCGAGCGCGTCTGTGGCGACCTCGCCGCTGGAGCTGGAGCCGTCGGCGTACACGAGCGTGTACAAACAGCCGCCGGTGCGGCGGTCCTGGACGGGGAACGCGAGGTCGCGGCACCGCGGCGCGGAGAAGGGGACCCGCGTGTAGGTGCTGGAGCCCCGCGGGTCGTAGAGCGGCGTCATCTGGGCGTGGCACCGGCGGCATGGCGCGCACTGCAACCAGGTGAAGTCGCTGCCGGTGTCGATGACGAGGAACGCGCGGTTCGACGGGGTGCCGACGCCGAGGGCGGCGAAGTAATCGCCGCTGTCATGCGCCATCCCGGATTGGACGGGGGAGCGGAGCGGCCGATCGTCGTGACCAGTTGGGGAGACGGAGGAGGCCAGCGCGAGAGGATAGCGGAGGGTGTTTGGCGTGGCGTGGGGCGACGGCGAGGACTGGCGGAAGAAGACGGGGAGGTGCAGCGTCATTGCTGGTGGTTGGGTGGCATTGGCAACGAAGACGGAGACGAGGACGACGACAACGAGCAGAAACTTGGGCGGCGCCATGACCATGAGGGAAATTCCGATCGTTTCCGCCTGACGTTTCGTCTCTGCAGCATGCTTTACAATCGTCGTCAGGTACGACGACGTGCATTTGACATCAATGAATGCTGGTGTCTTGTTTCTTTAAACCACACCGTCAGGTATCCTTTATCACCAGTACTAAAATACTATTCTTTTTTGATTAACGGGTGATAAATAAAAAGAAACGAAAGAAGTAATAACTTAACAGCTCCCTCCCTTATAAAACGTTGTTGTTTTAAGTTTATATTAAATCATTTTTTCTATCTTTCATCATAATTTTCTATAATACGGCATTCAGACCTCAAGCAGTATCAAGCATGTCAGACGCAAAAAATTGGACAGGACACACAGTAAATTTAATAGCTCATTATGTTTGTTCCACCGAGATGAAATCAGTTCACCAGAATCAAAAACCTTGTTTCTGGATTTAAAAAATAAACTTCTCACGGAGACAGCATAAAACTGCACCAACATAATGTTCGTTGGCTAATGTAGCCTAATGTGTTGGCTCATGCTAAAAGGTAAGACATGCATTCAGACGTGGTAGCCGGTGAGAGTAAATCCCCTGCCAACGATCTCACCAACGCAGAACCAAGCGTACAACTCGATGCCAAACAATGCTGCGACTCCAACATCCTCAACCTTCATATTGCTTCTGTTTTTCCACAAGAGCTTTGCGCTATCAAGCTCCTTCCAGAATGACTCGTAACGTCCAGGGAGGCTGAAAAGTATAATTTTCCACAGGTAAATATTAAATGAAATTCTGATGAGAACATATATAGGCAATGCATCTGCATCAAATTTTGCAGTTATGAAAAAACTGCCAAAATGTCAGCCTGCTTGTTTATGAAGTGTAGCTACATAACTGAAACATGATCGGGATATCTGCATCCAGAAAAACCTACATCACCAGGCCCCTGGACAGTTAATTCTAGATGGATTTTATGATGATGTCAAGCATTCAGCATTCTTGTTCTAGCACTTAAATTTAATTCCAGGAAGCAAGATTTTTGTTATTCATTTCATCCACAACCCTCCAAACATTTATGAAAGGAACCTGATGAATATAAAGCCACATCATGCCTACTAGCTCTTGGGGATTAGAGCATAACAATAAGTATGTCAAAGAAGAAATACACGAATAGCACCATGTGCCAGAAACGTCTATGTTAAAGGAATTTAATTAACAGTTAACACCAGAAAATGGACGTATTAAATGAATATAAATGTGGTGAAAGAAACAGGATCCATCTAAACTCCTCATGATGCCCACATGGAAACTGCAAATGACTATCTGCAAATCGCAATATCACAGAAACTAGTTACCATCAGTTAAGAAACCTTAATCCTAAGATGTTTTTGGTGGAACTAAACTAGTCATCAGGTGGCATTTGAAATTATCCATGTTCAATTTATGCCAGGTAAACTAACCTTTCTGGATACAGCAACAAGAGGTAATCACAGAATTTTGTACAGTGTTTGCAACTCATATCTGTGTTTCAGCTATACTTCTTCGTCTAAAACAATCCCTGAAATATACCTAGAGAACTTAGACAAATCTACATTTAAGAAACCGATTTCTATTTACCTATCCGACTTTATCCTAGGAACTTTTTCCACATCACCGTCAGATCACTGAATTTTCTGACCTAGTAGGTATGAAAAGTTTACAATGCACCTCTCAGGGGTATACAACTATACATGCTCAAAACTTGATACAAGGAATTCACGTAAGCGCCATGGACCTTCTAAAAAAGTATCTTACTACAGTTCCATAGTGTTCTAATCAGTAATCAGTCGCTAATTTCAGCAATTTGCAGGGATTCTTTTTGACGAAATCAATTAGATGGTTCCCGTAGCATAAGTTTTAGTTCCCATTTGCCTTGACACAACTAAGATCAGCATCAGGTAACAATCTAGCAATCGACACCAGGAACGCGGCGTGCATAATCCGAGCGAGTAAAAGGTAGGCATGCCTGATATAGGGGCATGGCGACGGGGAGGGGACGGAGCACGCACCTGGCGAGGCGGGTGTAGAAGAGCTGCTTGGATAGCTCCTGGCACTTCTGGATGGTGGGCGGGTCGACGACGTAGTGCTTGTTCTTCTCCATAAGCGTCTTGTGGTAGGCGCACCCGTGCTTGGCCGCAAACCTCGTCGCCTCGCACGCCTTGGACTGCAGCTGCGCCAGCTTCGAGCCCAGCGCCGCCATGGGATCCGCCGCCGCTGCTGGCTCACGGTGGAAAACGGAGGGAAATGCGGGTGAGGAAACGAAAATTACGAGAGGGCGGAGAAGAAATCCGATGGCCGGATGGCGCGGATCGGCGATTTTTTTGGGTTTTACCTTGCGGTTGTTGTCGGGGTTTCGAGGAAGGCGAGGGACGGAGAGATCCGAGGAGAAGGCAAGAGTTGAGTTGGGAGAGACGGCGGCTTATGAGGGGGAAGGAGCGGCGCTTTTGGCTTGGAGGGGAGGTTAGGGCTTTGTTTGCCCACGTAGACTCCATTGTGCGTACGATTTTGATTTGAAAAAATAATTCTACAAAAAGTATATGATTTGAAACACATTTTTTTTACACTATATACAAAGATGGCATGGAGTAGCACCACTAACCGACATGTGGCACGTTAATTCACTACTGTTAGAACTCAAATCATCATGTTTGCAGTGTCAAATTTACATTAAGAAGAATGTGTGTGTGCCCACCTTATTATTAGACACTATCTTATCAATCATATGCTGATGAATTAAATAGCCTTCCAGAATTAGATAGCACAGAAAAGAACATGAATAACGTACCATAACGCACAATTGTAACAGGGAAATCATACACAAATAAATCAACCTGGTGTGTAGCTAACCGGGAAGTCATATAGCTTAATGTATTACAAAATGTGAAGTAAAAAATTGGCTCCACAACAGGAATGTTCATTACTGCAGAACTTGCTGAAGACATGAGTTCCGTGCTCATAAAACAGCCTGCCGATGCATCCTTCCAGGCACAACAAAAGGTTTGCAAATCCGAGCACAAGGCTGTTCTTATTTCAGGTTACAAGTAGGTAGAACGAGAGGAAATACAACAAAGCAAGCAACAAAAGAACAAGCAATGCTTCACTTGGTCCACCAGTGAAGGAAATCCTTGCGCCTGTTGATCTTCTTTTGGAGCTGGAGAACACCATACAAAAGAGCCTCAGCAGTTGGTGGGCATCCAGGAACGTAGATGTCCACAGGAACGATACGGTCACATCCACGTACAACGGAGTAGGAGTAGTGGTAGTATCCACCACCGTTAGCGCAGCTTCCCATCGAAATAACCCATCGAGGCTCGGGCATTTGGTCATAAACCCTACACGCAACAAATGAAGTTAGTTCCTGTTATGAGCATTAGAAGTATGTGAGTTGATAGTGTAAACATATTTTTTTGCTTAAAAAGAATTATAACCAAAGTACAACATGTACAATAAGAATTTTTTCATTAAAGCTTACCAAGGAGAAAAACAAACAACTAACACAATAAGCAACTAACGTTGTTCACAGTAATGAATACCCAAGCACGATATTTAAGGACACACAAAAAAATACCCTTCCTCCCCTGTTCCAATATATTGGATCCCTTTATGTTTCAGTAAAATTGATAACTATAAACCCACGTAGATGCAAAGCAGTCAACCACCCACACATCCATACTTGTTTCTCTACCACAGAAAGCCAGTACAGTGCATGTCCTCTCCAAACTGCACTGTGAGTATTAATTTTGAAGCTGAATGTTATTAAGTTTCTTAGATGAATGGCTGTGGCACTATGAAAGTACTTCGGTTAAAAACAAATGTTATTTTGATATGATTCTAAATACTAAAGAATAAATCCAAAATTAAATAGCAATGATGCTATATTAGTCGTAATGAATGTTTTGGAAACAGTTATGGTAGCTCTGAGAGAGGAAGAGAGTAGCGTGGCCTACTCAATGAGTGGTAGATGCAATGAAAAACATGAATCTCTGTTTCTATGAAATGGAGGTGGAAGTGGTTCCTATAAAAAAAAACATGCTCGAATCAATAGAGCACCCCAAAGTTTCAATATCTACAGTCCCTAATTTGTACTATCAAACATTATAAACATCAGTACACAGATAAAATATAATTCTTCAATTCTCATAATGCAGGAAAGACAACCCAAGTCAAAAAAATGACAAATAAGCAAAATTTCCATTTGCAGTAACCTGTAAAGAGGAACAGCTGTACTGTACCACTCAACTCATCCTAGAATGGCACAACTCAGGTAGCAGGCCTCAAATGCAAATTTACATCAAGAAAATCATCAATGCTCATTTGCATGATATGTAAACCAAGGTAAAAATACAATAACTACAGAAGGCAGTATGAACACAAGAAAGAAGTGGTGGGTTTGCCTTAAGTCATTAAGCGCAGAAGTCAGCAAAATTCATAGACAAACAGACTCAAAAGTTTATCATATGGTATCATCACAATGGAAATTAATCTAATATGTTGAAAACTTTCAGACAGTCATTTTCTAGAAGGCTTGCAGACATAACTGAACCATGTTTACAAATCAAAATTACTGCGACCTATTCAGCAACAGGATCAAAGACGCATTCACAGCACACTGGAAACTACTCCCTCCATCCCTAAAAGGATGTCGTTTTTAACACTAAATTTAGTGTTAAAAACGACATCCTTTTAGGGATGGAGGGAGTATCATTTCTGATGATCTGAGCATCACCTGGTTCCTACAAACGACATGGCCAACCAATTTTCACCAAATCTTCTTCTAGGGAATCCTATCGCTTCAGTGGAAAAATGGAAACCCACTGGTCCACAATCCTCCACAGATCTTCCTTTCCGAGATCTACCCATCCCCAAATCGACATCTTAAAATCGAGACGAGGAGAAATTTTACTGACTTGCGGAGGGCGGGCGCCATCTTGTTGGTGAGCGTGCCGGCGACGATCATGCAGTCGGACTGGCGCGGCGAGGGGCGGAAGATGACGCCGAAGCGGTCGAAGTCGTAGCGGGCGGCGCCGGTGTGCATCATCTCGACGGCGCAGCAGGCGAGGCCGAAGGTCATGGGCCAGATCGAGCCGCGGCGCGCCCAGTTCATGAGGTCGTCCACCTTGGAGACCACGAACTCGGCGGCCTTGGACATGGGCGCCGGCGGGGGCGCGCCCCCGTACGGCGCCGGGGACGACGGCGAGGCGCCCGCGGCCGCGGCGGAGTACGCCCGCGGGGTGGAGAGGAGGGCCAGGCGCGCGGTGCGCGGGAGCAGCGCCATGGCGTCTCGGTCGTCCGCTAGGGTTCCCCTTTCTCGCGCTCGTGGAGGAGGAGGTGGAAGCGTAGGCTGGTTTGGTTCTCGACTCTCGAAGCTCTCGGCTCTGCGGAACAGCGGAAGTGGCTCGTGGCCCCGGGGAGGTCGAGTGGGGTCGGGCCGTCGGGGCGCGTGTTGGGTGCCCGCCGAGAGTGTGGCCCTAGCCCAAGTGCCTAATAAACAAACGGGCGAGGCCCATTTTTATTATTAGGTCCACTCATTCACCAATGGGCCTAAATTGTCCTGTAGGCTTTTCCTTTTTTTCAAGTAACTGTGTATGGGCTTTTTCTGAGCATGTACAGTACACGATCCGGCTCTCAACCGATATGCCCAATGACCAAGGTCAACTGGATGTTGGACTGGTGCCAACCAAGCAAAAAGAAAATGAATTATGTGTCAATTAGAGAAAAACTCCTGCAATGCAAGGAAGGCCTTAGCAGTTAGCACACGCGACTTCCAATTCCATCACAGTCTTCGGCTCACGCCAAGTCGCCGTCGCCGTCAGTCGAGATCGATGTGGCAAGCGCCGCACACACACCTGCGCGATCGGAGGTCGTGTATCTGAGTCCGACGACGGAGTTGGGAGGCAGTGGCTCCAGTTCATTTGCTTTCCCGCGAATCGAGGACAAATCCCACGAATATGTGCGAGAATCGGGCGAGGGTTCGGATCCGCCGCGAACCTGCCGGTGAATATCTCTTTCTGTCGCACGGGTTACAACGGCGAAAAGGAGACGCATGAAAGTGCACTACCTACCATCAATGGCTGCCGTTTAATTAGGTCACGCGTCTATCATAGATCACGACAGTGGCTGCAAATTTTCATTTTGTTCTGTCGCTTGTAATGGTAGCACTCTGTTCAGTTTAATAATGGTACTGCATTTGATGTTTCTTTTCTGGGGTAGGTAAGATACAGTCGAACGCGACTAGCATACTGTTCGAGCTCTCCTCCAAGAACCCAAACAGGCAGTCTCATCATCGAATCTTTCCTGTCAACTACGTATACCGTCTAGTAGTATCGATTAAGCACTTGTCGTCGTGAAAAACGCAATGGATGGGGATGGGTGGCGCGGCGGGTCAGTTCTTGATGACGCCGAGCTGCGTGGGCATTCCGTCCTGCACGTCGACGGGCAGGGACGACTCGAGCTTGCAGTCGAGCGGCAGCAGCGCGGCCTCCTCCACGAGCACCCTCCTGACGAGGCGCAGCAGCGTGTCCTCCATCTCGGCGCCGTTGGCCCAGGGGTGCACCTCCGCCTGCAGCCGCGCGGGGTCCTCGCAGATGAGGTCCCACACGGGGTACCCGCGGCGCGGCATCACGAAGTCCTCGCGGCGCAGGCGCAGCGACGGGCAGTAGTCCCCGCGCCCGTCGCCGAGGTAGATGACCCGCTGTTGCTTCTGGTCCGCCGCCTGGCGGGCCTCGCGGAGGATGCGGTCCAGCACCTGGCCCTTGCACATGTTGGGCGGGCAGGTGCCGACGCCGCAGCCGTGCGGAGCCGCCGAGACGAAGTCGTGGTAGGGAGCGATGCGGAGGCGGCCGCCGTCGTCGACGCGGCTCGGGTTGGTGTTGACCTCGGTGAAGCAGCCGCGGAGGCCGTGGTGGTCGAGGACGGTGTCGATAAAGAAGGCGTTGGCGTCGCTGAGGACGCGCAGGTCGCAGCCCAGCGCGCGGGCGGCCCTGATGGCGGCGGCGACGTGCGGGTCCAGCGGCGCCGCCCTGAGCACCTCGGCCACGTCGCCCAGGGTCTTGCCGCGCGCGTGCAGCTCCCCCATCATGGCGTCCATGAGGGTGTTCCAGGGCATGGTGGGGAGGAGGCGGTCGAACAGCTCGGTCGCGCCGAGGTTGTCGACGACCCAGTTGTCGCTGTCCACGTCGATGATGGTCTTGTCGAAGTCGAACACCACCACGATCCCGGCCATCGATCTCTCTCTGTCTCGTTCGCTCGGCGAGAAGAAAGGGTTTTTCGTTGGGGGGCTGCCTGGGCAACGAACGATGCTTGGTTTTGCGAGGACACTCGATCGTGATGAATCGCAATTGCAAGGTGGCTTTTTAGATACGGGCGCAGGAGCGGGAAGATGCGAGCGAATATTACCCAGATGCCTAAGAATAGAGGGTTCGGAGCCTGGGATTGGCATCCGGGAACCACCAGGAGATATGCCGCGGATCAAAGAAAGGTTGGCGCCGGCTGGCCTGGCTGCCTTTGGCTCGAGGTCGCGTCGCGTTGGTGGTGGGGAATTGGAATCGTTTCTGGAGCAATCCGGCACTGGAGAAGGATCCGCACGAAAAAGGAAATTAAAAGCAATATCAGAAGAAATTAAAAGCATATTCTTTCACCGTCCAAATCAACTAGCCATTACTAGTCTCCAGATATCAATGTGCGTTTTCAATACAAGGATCGTCTAGTAATTAGTACCATTATCTTGTGTGTTTGAAAAATGTATTAATGTGGAGTTATGTGTGTAGCGAATCTTGTGGACGCGTCGTCTAAAGTTTTTGAGACATGGAATCATGCTGTGCAGAGGGTTTGGAATTCGAAAGGATCAAGTTCACATCCTACATTCGTAGCAAGCAAAGGTACAAAAGAGCGTACTGAGCGCGACGTGTGTGCTTACTTGCCAAGCTCGTGTATCTTGAAGGCCGACCGCAAGATTCAATTCAGTCGCTGGAGAAAACACGCACCCGCCTCGTGGTCGTAGGCCTCGCGTGGCATTATGGCAAAAGGACCGTGAGCTGACGTCCTCACCGACGTGTGTCCAGCTCCATGGTGGTAAACACAACAGGACTACTCACGGCATCGGATCAGATGGGGAGGGATTGAGGGAAGTTTCGTTCGCGCGTCTAGTCTGGGTCCGCGACGATGCGAAGCGTAGCCGTGCATCACGTGTGGTGGAACTAGCCGACGCGTGTCTCCGTGACCAGATCAGATAATGCCTTTCACGTGTGGCCGGGGCACGCGGGCGAATGAGAGCTGTGGGAGCCTGACGCCCACCGAACTTCACGCGATGCCTGTCGCCGGCGTCAAGATTCGCCTAACGATCACCGAACTCCACGCGGGGCCTGTCGCCGGCGGTAACACTCGCCTGATGCCCAGCTAGTAGTAGAACGCCAGCAGCAGATTTGTTTGATGATGAAGTACCTGCTCTCTTTCTGGATCGACTATAGAATCTGACAGACGGATTCTATTAACAGCGTCAAAGCGCTGCATCCGCGCCTGTGAAACCATCGGAAAACCATGCGCGTTTGGCCGCTCACTTGCACGAGTACTACTTGAGCATCATCGTTGCGATAAAAATCCACTCATCTTCTTCGCCGTCGACATCCATCCGGTCCGGCCGCGTCGTGGCTGGAATCCATCTGCGGGCGCCTAAGTCAGGCCCACTGGGCTTTGAAACCCAGAACCACCTTGTCTGGCCCAGAGACCGCTTTCCAGTGAACCGGCGGCCCAACCACACGTATCTGTTAGAATCAGAGAGTACAGTATAAGTAGAGTAACGGACAAGTAAGGTGAAAAATCAATTTAGGCCTAACGGCCTAATGGGCCCGAGCTTAGAAAATTCTACATGATATTGCATGAGACAGTTTATGAGAACGTGCAAGCATAGCATTGTACCTGTCCTAATGCGTGGTTCGTTGATGCCGGGCATCTGATTCTTTTTTTTTATTTTATTCTCTGATGTACCGTGAGAATTAAAAAAAAAGAAAAGAAAACCACAATTGTACGGGAAATGTGTCGGCGCGAGGGTATGCATCGTGCATTCGTGCTTGGACCACCTCTTTGCGGCTGCAAGTGAAGAGATGCCCAAACCGCTAGCTAAACTCGACTCCGTTAAGCAGCCCTGCCCTGCAGTGCAGCATGATCCCCGCTCGTGCTTCTCGTGGGCACCACCGTCCTCCTCTTGCTGTGTGTTGGCCGTCGGCACCGGGCAACTCGTGGTCGTGCTCCTGGCTCCTGCACGACCCACGTGGCGGCGCTCGGACCGCCCCGTCTATATAGCGGAGCACTGAAGCATCGCGCTTCCACCACGGAAGCGTCCGGGTCACACGGCCACACACACCGCTCTCAGGCTCGCAGCAGCCCAGCCACACAGGCAGAAAGACGCGATGACGGCCGGCCAGCCGCTCCGCACCGAGTCACCGGCCCCGCCACCCCAGCGCCCGCCGCCGCCTTCGCTCCACCCGTCCGTCGTGCCGTCGTACCCTCCCCCCGAGTCGGACGGCGCCGAGTCCTGGGTCTGGTCCCAGATCAAGGCGGAGGCGCGCCGCGACGCGGACGCCGAGCCGACGCTGGCCTCCTTCCTGTACGCCACCGTCATCTCCCACCCGTCCCTGGACCGCTCCCTCGCCTTCCACCTCGCCAACAAGCTCTGCTCCTCCACGCTGCTCTCCACGCTCCTCTACGACCTCTTCGTCGCCTCGCTCGCGTCGCACCCCACGCTCCGCGCCGCCGCCGTCGCCGACCTCGTCGCCGCCCGGTCCCGCGACCCGGCCTGCGCGGGCTTCGCGCACTGCCTCCTCAACTACAAGGGCTTCCTCGCCGTGCAGGCGCACCGCGTCGCGCACGTGCTCTGGAAGCAGAGCCGCCGCGCCCTGGCGCTCGCGCTCCAGTCCCGCGTCGCCGAGGTCTTCGCCGTCGACATCCACCCGGCCGCCGTCGTCGGGAAGGGCGTCCTTCTCGACCACGCCACGGGCGTCGTCATCGGAGAGACCGCCGTCGTCGGGGACAACGTCTCCATCCTCCACCACGTCACGCTCGGCGGGACCGGCAAGGCCGTGGGCGACCGGCACCCCAAGATCGGCGACGGCGTGCTCATCGGCGCCGGGGCGACCATCCTCGGCAACGTGAGGATCGGCGCGGGCGCCAAAATTGGCGCCGGGTCGGTGGTGCTCATCAACGTGCCGCCGAGGAGCACGGCGGTGGGGAACCCCGCGAGGCTGATCGGCGGGAAGAAGGGGGAGGACGTCATGCCGGGGGAGTCCATGGACCATACCTCCTTCATACAGCAGTGGTCGGACTACACCATCTGACCCATGCAGGGTTGAGTTGGGCTGCACAAGTACCAGTGTTTTACTAGTGCTAATGCGTGTGCGTTCTCCTTCGTAATGTACTACTCCAGTAAGCTTTGGCTCCGGTAAGGTGAACCGTGCCTGCTGTTTTTCTGTGCGTCTTTCCTGACTCTTGGTGATCTCTGGTGGAGTCAGGACAAATGTAAAATTTGTAAACTGAGAACTGTACCTTTTTTACGCAAGGTGGTGTCTTCGTTACTGTCTTCTTCTATGCGCACATAAAAGGCGCACATAAAAGGTGGGACATTTGCTGCATTGCAGGGCTATACTCAAACTCAAATCATCAATCAGAGAGCATTTGAACATGCAGGGCTCTCCCTTGGTCAGGGAGGCGACGCTGAAACACATCAACGTGGCGAAAAAAACACTGAAACCTCACAAAATCTGCAGATAGACATGTCGATTGGCGTGTACTCCCTCCATACCTAAATATATGACGTTTTTAATTAAAATTATTTTAAAAACGTCATAGAATTAGGAATGGATGGGTATCAATCACCTGGTGCTTACACATTGAATTAAGGCCACAACTTTCACGAGGGAATGGAATTATGGAAGCATGCGAAAGGTATCTTAAATTCTGAATAAACGAATGGACGGGGCAACAACCAGCAGAACTATCCTACCTCACCCGCCGTTCAGGCATCTTCGACTAAAAACGTCAGCGCTTACAGATAATGTCGCTCATTGAAGTGTCCTTATCTGTATTGAGTGCACATTTAGTGTTCTTGTGGTACTGGCACACAGTTTTAGAATTCATTGGGGGATTGGACGGGATCTTTGGGTTCACATGATCCAACTGCCCGCGCTGACGCAAATACAAAGTCAGGTCTTGCAGGCATTGCCAACTTGAATGCAAGGAGATCATCTCCAGCTCCAGGCCCGGCTGTTGTGCTGAGAGGAGAAGGGGAACACGGCATTGTCATCCATTTATTTAGGACGGCAGGGGATCAAGCTGCACTCTCATCACACTCTGCTCCAGTAGGACGTGGATTAGTATGGACAGAGTTGACTTCACTCGTGACTCGAGCTAGGATGACTGCATGTCTTGAAAACAGCTAGTACAAGTATCAGGCGCCGATTTTCATGCTCCTCGGGGAAAGAAAAGAACCAGCCGCTAAATTTCTCTCGTTTTCTTGTGTCCATTGAGGCGTGCCTTTCTTGATTCCTTCATCTTAAGTGCTTAACCGCAGCGTAGCATGGTGCTTCCTTCAGATGAACTAATAAGTTATTGTAGAAGCATAATATTTGATAATTTTTTTTTACTTATTTGGTTAAGGGAGTTGTGAAAAAAGCTGTGCTAAATAGAGCCTAAGAAAAAAGTAAAGCGAGAATCTGTATTTTCGCTAAAAAAAATAACAGGGCCATGTGCATGTTGTCAGCGATGGCGGCAGGTTTCGTGCCGGCCACCGCTCTTCCTCTACCGTTGTACCACGCGCGTCGCGCTGCATCGGCGTTCTTAACGACGCTCAGCCAGCCACTCCGTCATGGTCGCAGCTGGTAACAGCTCGGCTAGGGATGGCAACGGGTAAAATACCCGCGGATATTACCCGTGTATACCCGTACCCGTTGGATAAAATACGTACCCGAAACCGTACCCGTTACCCGTAACGGGTAAAAACCGTTACCCGTACCCGTTACCCGCGGGTATTTTTTATCCGCGGGTAATCCGTACCCGCAACATACATTCAGCTTCTAGATGCATAACAGCCTAACACGATCAATTCATAACATAAATTCAACAAATAATTACTCTTCGAAAGTAACAGATCGTAAAATAATAGTTTAACATTTCAACACATACATTATAGTTCGACATACCTTACTAGTTCAACATAACATATTAGTTCAACGGGTACGGGTACGGGTAAACGGGTACGGGTATGCATTTTTTTACCCGCTAAAAAATACCCGCTGGGTGCAATTTACTACCCGAATCCGTACCCACGGGTACAAATTTGTACCCAAACCCGTACCCGTCGGATCGGGTATCCGCGGGTATACGGGTAATGGATATCCATTGCCATCCTTAAGCTCGGCAAAGCTAGGGAGTTTTTTTATTTTTATTTTGTAAAATATTGGATCGTGATCAATAATTACTATCCACAATAGGGACGTTTTTGTAAATATTAATTTTTCCATCCGATAATACTTATCACCTAGGACAAGAATTTTAGTTTAAAATAAAAAAATATGTACTTTGGATGGAGTGAGCAGATCGCAACTAGAGCTAGAGGGCGTTACGTAAAATGCTACTAGATGATGTGAAGCGGGGCTAAACCCTAAAATCCCCACCCGTGCCGTGCATCTCGGCGGCGACGAGGCAGCGCTGCCACCAGCGACCGCCGCAGATCCGGCGCCACCGTATCTCTCCGTCAACGTAACTTCAACTTGTTCTGAGTCCTGACCGGCTGGCTGCCCTCCTCCTCACCTCCATTGTTTCCGCCTCTTTGTGCTCTCCTCGCGCCGTCCCGTCTAACCTTGCGCTCCATCCCAGGCCCCCCGTATCGTTCCACGATGCCCGCGGGCGTCATCGGCGTCGAGGCCCTTGCGGTAGCGTGGTGGTCGCGGCGGCGGATGCTACCGCGAGTGGACTCCCTCCCGCTGTGCCTCGTGGGCCCCGCACTGGAACTAACCCGCAAGGCCGGTTCCGATGCGCTGGAGCTGCGCGCAGATCTCGTGTGCGGTGCCGGCCCCCTTCTACCCGTCTGACCTCCGCACTTCGTACAGGTATCGTTTCTAGAACCCGATACTGATCTAGATGGCTTAGAAGTATTCAATCCAAGAGATACCAGCATTGACAGCTTAATCTTCTACTACATATCTGTCTAACCTTGACATGTTAACTCAACAGTTCAGTTTGAAAAACTTTTGTATGTTTATATAGAAAAACGCCACTTTGTAGAACATTTAGCTTGTTCTTGTCAAGGGCCTTTATACCTCTGTTTACCTAAGTATTCAATGTCAAATGCCTTCTCTTTCTAGACATAAAGTAGTCTCGTTGACTTGTAGCTGCTACTGCCAGCTTAATTGACATATTTTCTCTTATCCCTTGAAATTTTTTGACAGCTAGGGAGAGAGGCCAGCGACCGGCATATTGAATTAAGGAAGCTAGAACCTTTGTAGAAATATTGCGCAGAGGAGGAATCACGCCTTCAGCTTGACTCTTCCTTGCAGTGCTGAACACTTGTAGCGGTATTTAGCTGTAATCTTGTAAGGTTTCAAGCAGAGAATTTGCTAACGTGTACTGAATCATTTGGAGTTCATAACAATTCTCTTTGATCTGTTGTGTTCATGTATTGTTAGCTGTAATAATCTGTGTGTTTTATCCGTTCTATAGCATATATAATCTGCATTGTAGGTTTTGTTTTGCTGTCATGCATTTTCACCAGGTAGCAACATTGTAGCACATATATGACGTCCTACCTCTTTTTGTAAATAATTGTTGTTTGAGCAAAAGAACTAGTGAAGATTATCCTAACGATAAATAATTGAAACAGGGTGAGTAGATGTTAAGGAGAAATAATTGGAAAATTAAGTTTTTGTGCTGGCTGGTGTGACGTTTTAAAAACAAAATTTTAGATATTTCACCTGAATTAGTTAAACATGCAGAAGTGATGAATGACCATTCTATAATACTCTTGTACTCTCTGCATTCTCGAAAGCTTGTCGCTTTGTAATTCAAAATGAACTACAAAGCGACAAGTTTTTAAAAACGGAGAGTACTTCCGACTATGGGTCTTTTTATTAGGGCATCTATTCCTCTCAAACTGGCTCCAGCTCCTATAAAATGTTTTTTTTTTCTATTGAAGCTGAGGTTTTTGGTTTCGGTCTGGCTTCCGCAGTTAAGCCAAAAGAAGCTACCTTTTTCAGCTTAAGACACCGTTCGAGTTCCCAAAACGGCTCTAGAGTGCGTTGACGGTCTGAAGCACTACCAAGCCAAAAACTGAGTACCCCTTCCGTCTTTAGAAATTTCTCGCTTTGTAGTTTATTTTTGAACTACAAAACGACAAATTTTTAGAGACGAAGCGAGTACATTTCAGCCAGTAGCGAAGCTGCAGTAGACCCATTGGGTTCAGGTGAATCCAATATATTTATATAAAGCAAGCATGATTAACCTATTGTTACAAGTTTCAACTTTTTAAATTCATTTGATTTATACTTGATTCACACATATTTTTAAGTGAACCCATTGACAAAATTTCCCAGCTCCGCCAGTGATTTCATTTCAGCTCAGAATGAAAGCAGTTCGCCAACAGCCAGACAAAAGGACCTTCATGGTTCATACACAGCAAAAACACACCAGGGTAAAGCAATTGCGGACAAAATGAAATGAGCATAGGATGGCTATAACAAAAATGGCAAAGCTAGCCTACAAGATAAGAGGCAAATTCTGGTAAACGACTCCGGTATACAAATTCATGCAACACACCATGAAAGAAAGCCACATCCAACATTATTTGTTCCAATACCGTGGCAGGCAAAATTTAAAGATGACACCAGTAAAAACGATGCAATGCAACAATGAAACCACTTCACTTTCCACCACCAAGAGTTGGGAATTGCGATTGATCTTCAATGGATGGGATTGTAGCTGGGCGTCCGTATCCCCCACCATATCCACCTCTGAAACCACCACGGTCCCCACGCCCCCTTCCACGACCACGGCCACCATAGTACCTTTCTCCTTCAGCAGGCTTCAGGAACTCATTGATGCTTACCGACTGCACAAAGTAATAATATGTTATCTACGAAGTACCCACGACTCTGTCCCTACCTAATATGTTTTCTACAAAGTAATAATGGTAAAAAGCAGAACATAATTATTACTGACGCCATCACCATGACAGTTCTATAGGTCATTGCACCAGAACTGCTCCATGTTATACTTTCTATTAGAGTTAGTGTATCAATGGTTTGAATTTAAACGTAATTCACAATCCTACAACTTTGGACGAATTGTCTATATCCAGAATATCCAAGCAGTCAACAGGGAATGTTGACAAGATAAGCACAAATGTGGTAACAGTAGGATCATATTTAAGCAACTATTTTGGTCCCATGAGTACAAAATGATATTAAACGTACCTTCTTGGCACGCTCATCACGCTCAGCACTTTCCTTCTTCTTATCCTTGTCAGAACCCTAAAAAAGCAAAATTATATCCACACCATCCATTTTGCAAAGCTACACAAGAAATCAGGTATCCAAATATAATACTGGGAAACTAACCAACTTAATGAAAACTTCATCATTTCCTTTCTTGGAGGAAAGTGGCTGCAAAGACTGCAGATCCTTATCAAGTTCAACCTTCCTCTCTTCAGCCTTCAAAGCAAGTAGTGCTTTCCTCTTCTCCTCCCTTATTTTCTCAAACTCCTCCAGAGTCATCTCCTGTACAATTAAAGAACATTAAAAGAAAAACATATTAGCTCATCTTGTTTGACACCATACGATATGACCATAAAAGATTTAAAGTCCCTTTGAACATAACTGTAATGGTGATACATAGTTTTTCGATAAGAACGATACCTTGGGATACAAAACATGACTAACAAAAAGATAAATAAGGAAAAGAAAAGGAACAAAGAACCCATAGAATAGCTCGTAAAAGAATAAACAATCGCGAAATTGCATAGCATTGTATATCAAATTAAACAGATTAGCAATGTTTAAAATCTAATAGTTACAATCTTGAGAGATCTGAGCTGTCCTGGGCATAATGGAAATGAGAAAGTGAGGCAATAACATTTTTTGCTGTGGACCCTGTCGAGTCTTTCAGTGAAGTCACACAAATCACAAATGTGCAGACACTGCAAATAAAAAAATATGCGAACTTAAGGGAGAACAATGTCTGAGTGAGCTACCTTATCCTCTTCCTTCTCTTCTTCCTCAGCTGCAGCAGCATCCTTGCTATCTTTGTTCTCATCTGCTATTGGAGCATCAATTTGTTCATCCTGTTTCTCGGTCACAGGAACAATCTCATCAACCTTAAGAGCTTCCTCAGTTTCCCTAGCCACATAGAATTGAATTAGCTTAATCTAGCTCCTTTAAATGAAATAGCAACAAAAAAATGAACAAATGGAGACACAAATGAGAATGTATGGTACAGTCGCTTACTGTGCAAGGATCTCATCAGTGGAAGTGCCCCAGTTACCACGGCCAGCACCATCACGCTTCATCTCATACCCACGGCCAGTTCCACTGTGGCGCTCATAGTTTCTCCGAGGTGGCCTCTCAGAGTCATCACCAAACTCACTGTTGCGGTAACCACCACGCCTGCCTCCTCCACGGTATGGGGGACGGGGGCCTCTCTCCCTGTCACCTTCACCTCCACCAGCTACAGCACCATCTCCAGTTCCCCCGCTACCATAATAACCTCCCTGGAAGCCGTTGGCGTTGTCACCGCCAAAGTCACGGTTCTGGCCATATCCCCTTCCGCCTCTGCCACGGCCACGCTCACCGCGACCAAAGCCACCACGTGCGGGTGCACCACCACCGCGTGACTCCCTCACTGAAACAAGTACAAATCAATGGCTTAATGAACATTCGTGCATTCGGAAACTACAGCTAGAATCTATTTGAAGTTCGAACAACAGGCCGTAAAAGACACGCGCCTTTACAACTCATGGCGCCCATATTTGCACCTAGCATGTCGCAGACTTAAGAAAAAAACAATTTGAAATACAACATGCTAGAAGTGGTCATTAAAAACCGTGTCAGTCAGAACACGTCAGGAACTGGTGAAGCTATAATCGCCGTAACGGCGTAACCCAGATCTAGGACTGTGGCACGAACGACTCACCAGCCTGCGTGGGTGGAGCTGGCTTGGTTGGAAACTTGGCGGCGGCCGCGGGCTGGGCCCCCTTCCCAGCAGGGGGCGCAGCGGACTTCTCCGCCTCGGCCTTCTGAGCCGCTGCCGCCGCCGCGGCAATCAGCTGCGAGGGGTCATCGTTGTCGTCGGCGCCGAGGATGTCGAACGGGTTGAGGGTGGCCATTGTGGCAGCGCCGGAGAGGATGCTGCGGCGGGTTCGCGAGCTACCTGGGGTAGAGACAAGATACAGCTATTACAAACACTAGCAGCTTCGCCGGGCCGATTGAGCCGCCATTGGGATGCTAGATGGAGTAGGAGAGGGTAGGGTTTTGGTAGGCGGCGGCGGCGAGGGGTTGGAAACGAAGGGTGGGGAGTTGTGACACGGAGAAACCCTAGCCTCAGTCCCACGCGAGCTCATATCCTTTCGCCTTCGTATCGGGTTTCCCAATTTTTTACTGCCATTTTCGGCCCGATGATCCTAAATGACGGTAACACCCTGAGATTAGGGGCTAATTTCTGTTTTAGTTGTGGTTCGGTGGGTCTTGCCTCGCTTGACGGGAAGGATAGTTTGGGAATTTCCGCGCTCGGTGGTCCTTGCTGGCGGCGAGGGTCTGGTGGGGTAGAATCATGGCCGTCTAGTGCCGCGCGCGACGCCTCTGACGGTGGTGAACTTGTGATATGCTATCCCGGCCAAAAACGTGTGAATTCGACGTTGGGTTTTGATGGTGATGAGTGCGTGCCAATGCAGAATTACGGGTTCAATGACATTTAAATGGAGATGGACGCTCGAGGTCGAAGGAATACTTCTGACAAAAGAAAAAAAATCATGTAATATACTGTTTCGTCTTTTTATAATTGCATACATGTCTTATATGAAAACAAGTTACTAAAATATTCTCTCTTTTTTCAAAATAATTGTCGTTTTGAACAAAATTTCTAGTTCAAAATAAACAAAAATCTTGTCTAAAATGATAATTATTGTGAGAAAGAGGGAGTATAACAAACTTTATATTTTCAACTAAAATGTCCTAGTTTAGCCCTAGAAGTGTACAACGATCGACAGATCTGTTTTCGCTCATGTTGCAGGAAAATTCACAGAGGCTGCCCAACGTGGCAACCTCAGGCTCGGCTCTAGGCATAGGCCAGAGGTGCAATGGCCTAGGGCTCACAGCAGAGAGGGGCCCATAAAAATGTGACTGATGTATATTGTTTATTGGCTTGCACGTAGGCATACAAAGCAAAACAGCTGGTCGCTGAGCTTGAATTAACTTTCTTAGGGGGTCAGCTCGTAGATGTTCAAAAGTTGAAGGCAACCATTTTCTGCTAGGCCTTCTGGAACTCTCTTTCTACTCTGGTTTTCTCCTTGCCCATCATCGTATTGTATCATTGCTTGATCCTGATCATCACCTACTACTGTTGCCGCGCCATACCCATGGAGTTCGCGATCCTCTATGCTATCCAGCCCTGAAAAGGGACCGGCGGGCTCCTAATTTACTTCTTGATGTTTACTTCTTATTAGATGTTGAAATGTTGGATTGACTGAAAGAAGCTTCTCAAAACTAAAACTACTAAAAAACAATTTATGATCAACCATATCACAAGACAGATTGATAGATTGACGACATATTGAGGAAAATATTTGGAACAACATTGATCTCTGAACCGTCCTTAATGATTTTACTTAAAAAATGCCTGAAGAAATCTATCTTTATGAAAAAACAATAGGCATTGTTCATCTCCTGCTTAAGGTATTCTTATTTGTTAATATTTTCGATACTTTGCTTCTGCCTTTTGTTTTTATTATAATAAGATTTGTTAATGTTGCACAGTATATTTAAGTATATATTAGTATTAAAATACTAAAAATATTTGGCTTGAAGGGCCTACGATTCTGATTTCGCCTAGAGCCCTTAAAATCCTAGAGCCGGCCCTGGACAACCTGCGACAAAAGGCTAAACCTGATCCGCTGTTCACTGCAGCCGCGCCGCCGGAATGCTCATGGACGCACTGCATCAGCGGCTGGTTCTTGAAAACACCAAGCACGGTTGTCTGCCGGTTTGTTACCACGAGATGAACAGAGGAACATCCTGGTGGCACGAATGGAAAATGCGGCAAGCCAAACGACCGACATGGCTGGAAGGTACTGAGTGTGGGCTTCAGATCAGGCCCGTAAGTCAAACTCCACTCGGCCCAGCATCTGAACACGAATCCGGCCCAAGACGCGTATGTCTGTAAAACGTTGCCTTCTGTGCTCTGCTCCAGGTCGGGTCAAACCGTCAGACTTGACTCCGCAAAAAAAAAAGGACCCGTCAGACTTGAGTCCCAAGTTGCCCGCCGCGACACGAACACGTAGCCGCCAAGGAACCGTACCCTCCGGGCCTATAAGTACGTGACCGGCAGCCTCCCTTGTCAGTCACCCCCATTCCACACCGGGAACCAAAGGCAAACCAAGGAGCTCGCCACGATGCGTCGCGAGGGCCGGCAGCACGGGTGGGTGTTCACCGTCGACCGCGGCCTGGTCGACCTCGACCCGGAGGGCGGCAAGTCTCGCCGCTACGCTGTGCCCGTCGAGGGCGCCGTGGTGGCCAACGGCGGCTTCGTGAGGGCGCCCCGCAAGCCCACCAACCACTCCAAGCCCGCCGTCGGCCGCGTCTACAAGTGCATGATCGACGGCAGCACGGCCGGGTCCGGCAAGGCCAAGGGGATGCACAAGTTCAAGCACGACCCGGTCAAGACGTACTACCTCGAGCTCGACGGAGCCTACGACGCCGCCGTCGATGCGTATGGCATGGACGCGTGAGCAGTTGGACCCACGGGTGGTGCAGAGTTGCAAGGAAGAGGAAGGATGATGTAAAGTTTCGTACGTACTTTGTATTTTGTGATGCGCTGCTGGAGTTGGATGACTGACATGGATGCTTGGGCGAGCGCTCCTGCATTGCCATTTCCATTTGCCAGGAAGGGAGATGCACATTGGGTGCGTGAGTGTTCGTTCTGTGTGTGGAGTCTGAACTTGTTTCCTGATGTGAATCCTTGATTTCCAGTGGGAATTAGTCTTTGTTTTTTTAGGGGAGGAATTAGTCTTTGTTGCCCGGAGATAACCTTGGTGGGCTCTGGGTTGTAAGCCTATAGCTTTTAATCACAAGCGTCTTTTGAGTGAAAAAACGAAGCTCTTGCAGTAAATATAGCATATTGGAAGCAATGTTGTATTTTAGTTTTGAAACTCTTCATAATCCTTCAACGAAGACAAAAATCACTGAAGCATAACTCATAATCATGGATTCCGTATTACAATAGCTACAAGGAGAGCAGCACGAAAATGAAAGCAGCAGCAGTATTACATCTATGTTCTCATATTCAACTACTCCGTTCTGAAATTAGAACTAAACTAGATGTCCTAAACATTACCCCTCCATCCCAAAATAATTATCACTCTCTAGTCCAAAAATGAACTAGAGTGACAGATAATTTGGGATGAAATATTTATTTCATAATAGAGTAATAAAAACACAATATAATATGATTAGAGAGTTTTCTATCATGTCATAGAACAGATACAGACAGATTCGCATGCACATTGAGGCAATTTCCGACCACAGCAACCCTTTCAACATGACAAATGCCCAATCCCTCAAGATGACAGGCTACTCCGGTATATTCATTGGAGGTTCCAGGTTCTCAACCAGAGTACGCAGGTCTAAATCCTTATCCTGGAACTTCTTCATAAAAGGGTGATTCTGCAAATATATAATGTCAATTCAACACAACTTGCACAATAGACGGAGGAACAAAATTCATTTTTAAATTGATTAGTCAAGGGCAAAACTAACCAAGAGTTCTGAAACAGACATCCTCTCTGCTGGATCCTTTTGTATGCTGCAGATCAGTATGACAAAAATGCAAATTTCAGTATGGCATTGACGACGTTAACCAATAATGAAATAACTCAAACATTATAATTTATATAAAGTGTTAAGAGTGATATTTTCAAGGGTCAAAGGGGTACCAAAACCAATATGTACTAAATAGTATATACAGGTCAATATATGATTTGTGTGATTATAAGATTTAAGTATGAACACTAACACACTAAGACAGAATCACCAAGCTTAAGTAATGCAGTGTCTCCCAACTAGCACAGAATCTTCAGCTTATTTGATAATACTCAAACACTGCAGATCCAGAGTGAAGATGTATTCAAAACATCTTACCAATCACAAGAGTTCTACCCATGGAACCATTGGTTGCAATATTAACTGCTCCTCATCTAAATGTGCAGCAGCACAGTTCTACTGTTTTAAGCACTAATCAGTAACACTGCATGATCAGATCTACATGAAAGGATATAATAAAAGGTCCCATGATAAGATATGGGCTTTAGTGGACTCCACTAGTAATTATCTGAAATTTTCTATGCAAATTGACAAGGCATTATATCCCTTCCATTAACGAAACAAGCTCAAATGCTTACAATACAGTCCGTTCTACTGAAAAACATGATTGGAAACAGATAAAGCATATTTCAGCAAAGAAAGTCCTCTAATTGTAGGGATCAAGGAAATCACCAAAGGACAGTTGCCAATCAAGTAAAATCAAATAGACGAATACTATGTTAAAAGCTTCAAAACTTTCTGTTAATAAGCATATACGTGTCAACTGGGAGAACTTATGTAATTTAAGAGAAACATGTTTAGTTTACCATGCGGAGATAAATGAGCAGAATTCTGGAGAAAACTGATCTGCTGGTGCAGAAGGTGGTGGCTGATCAACTATTGCCTCCAGTAGTTCATAAAAGCTTAACCAACCTTTTCCTTCTGAAGGTATATAGGGGAAACGACCGATGGCACATTCAAGTATTACTAAACCCAAACTCCATATGTCGCTCTTGTAGTCATACGAACTTCCACTAATCCGCTCAGGCTGAAGAAGTAAAGCACTGTCAGAACAAAATTATCTTTCCAGTAACCTCAAATAATACAAAGTAACAATTACGTGCCATTGCAGATGATTAATTCAAATTCAACGTACCGCCATATAATTGTAGGTTCCAACAAATGTAACTCGCTGACCCATTGAACTTGCTAGTACTGCACTTACTCCAAAATCAGAAATCTTTACTTCACCATTACGATTGACTAACAAGTTAGATGGCTTTATGTCCCTATGAATCACGTGCCTTTCATGATGAAGATACAATATACCCTCCAGGATCTGAGATATCAGAGTACTATTTGACGTTAGCACATAGAGGGTTGAGAATATTGTTCCAAGTTTCAACATATGTAATCACACCAATCTGAGCTTATTCCAAATATCGAAAAGTCAAAGCAGAAAACAAAGGGCGACTTCGCTAATACCTGCTTGCAAAGTACTGCGAGGTATGGCTCCAGAATAATCTTCACTTGCTTGATGATGCCTGTAAGAGATCCACGATCCATGTACTCAAGAACAAGATATATTACACCATTGTTGTCGAAGGGTTAATACAACACTTCACTCGGATCTGCTAAGGAGCAGTATGCGAAGGTTCTTGTTCGGCGGGGCTTAGGCCTCAAACTAGTGTTCTAGTGGAAGAGTATGAGCCAGTTATTTTTATGTGGTTCGAGCCGCAAGGACCGTAACACCCTACTCTACGGTGGATTGTATTGCTCGGTGAGTGTGTATGCGTATGTGTGTGTACCGGGAATTCTGAATCTGGTCCTCCTAGTCTGAGCGGACCAGAGAAAATATCGAAAATGTCTAAGTCGGTGACTGCTCGGTCCTTTTATAGTCTAAGTCCGGACAGCTTACAAGTGGGGCTCGGAGCCCAACAGGTGGCCCCGGGACGATCTTATCCTAAAGATCTAAGGTTTCTCCGCTACGCTGCCTCTGACCTCTACTTGGAGACTCGTTGCCTTGTCGCGTCGGTCGCCAGTGGCAGGGCGTAGTCGCGGATGGTAGTAGGGGGATGTCCCATGTGTCCGTCCTGTCGTCGCAGACTACCCACTTGGCGGGGCAGGGTAGGCCTGCGATGCCTTCACTGCAATGTGGTTGGACGCAGTGGTACCTGAGAGGGGCGCAAGTTGCACCACACTGAATGTAGGCCTAGAGGGGGGGGTGAATAGGCCTTCTTGAATTTCTCGGTTCCTGTAGCACTTCAACACAAAGGTCAAATCCAGAGATATCGGACTAGTCCGGTAAGGTGCGGACTAGTCCGGATTTCACGGGCTAGGTTGATCAAGTTAGGTCAATTTGATTGTTTCGTTGTCGTTTGCAGCGGAAATATAAACTATAATGACAGTTCAATAGTTGTATGTTAAGTTTTATTGCAAGTATGATTCTTGTTCACTATTTAACTTCAATTCAACAAAATGAATCAAACCCTAGATAATGTTGATCAACTAGAATGATGAACACAAACGAACAAGACTCAAGATTTATCCCGTGGTTCGGTTACCACGAAGGCAGCCTACGTCCACGTTGAGGAGCCCACAAAAGGACCGGGTCTTCACCAACCCTTCCCTCGTTGGATCGCCACGAAGGCCAATCCTCTTCCACTAATCACACAGGGGTAAATCACCAAGTTGAAGGGGCGATCTCACAAGTTGAGAGCTCCCTTGATTACAAGTTTCAAAACCACCAATAACACACTTCGAAATATACAAATTGAGATGCAAGAGTGTGTTAGAGATTCAAACCAAGAGCTCAATCGTGTGCAAAGTGCCTCTCCAATGATCTACAAGTGATCTTCAAAGGATTGATCGATGTTGCGCTCAACTTCGTGGAGAGAGATGGTTTTTGAGTCTCTTGGGAGGTGTGACGGCGCTAGGGTTCGAGAGAGTTTAAAAGTGAGCCATCCACCTCTATTTATATGGGGTTTCTAGACATTACCGTTAGGGTTTAGAAAGATCGGACTAGTCCGTGGTGGAGACCGGACTAGTCCGGTGTGCTGTGTGAAGCAAACCCTAAGTGTCCAGGAATATCGGACTAGTCCGATTGAAAAACGGACTTGTCCGATTTCGTTGCTGGAAATCTTCGGACTTGTCCGGTTGACATCGGACTTGTCCGGACCTGTGAAACCCTAAGTGTTTTGAACGACAAGTCCGCACTTGGAGGACTTGTCCGATTTAGAACATAGTGTAAATCGGACTAGTCCGTGTAGGCACCGGACTTGTCCGAAGTGGATCAGAAAGGGAATCGGACTAGTCCGGTAGTGACCGGACTTGTCCGATCTAGTGACTTTTGCATTGTGTTGAGGACTAGTCCGCACTGGGGAGGACTAGTCCGAAGTGGAACAGAAAGATATCGGACTAGTCCGGAGGGGACCGGACTTGTCCGATCTTGTGCAGAATGTGATATCGGACTAGTCCGGTTGATATCGGACTAGTCCGGTCCTGTATGGTTTTGTGCATTGTGTGTGTGTGATAAAGTGAGATTGAGCTCTTGGGTGTGTTTCCTTAACACACTCCATACATACTAATCTACTAATTTCTTCTTCTTGAGCTCAAATTCATTCTCCTTCTTAATTTCCCTCTTTTTGGCATTTTACTCATTTTTCATCATTTTCCTGCATTTATCTCAACAAAAGGATTAGGATCCCAATTGCTTGTCATAAATCATCCAAAACCCACAAGGGAGTCCTAGATGCACTTTCAATCTCCCCCTTTTTGGTGATTGATGACAACCAATTGAGATTTCACAAAATGAGGCATAAAATGAGATTTTCATAAAGTATGCACATATGACTCAAAAATGCATCAGGCAACAAGGTAATTATTCATATGTGCATTCTTTATGGTGGGATGCATACTAAGAGCATGATTGTATTAAGAATGACAGAATTTTCATTTACCAACTAATATCAAGTGAATATGGCACTTCAGGAGCAAAACCTCAGATTTCATCACACACTTACAAATTAATTGAGCAATTCATCACAGGACCAAACATGATATGAAAAGAGAGTTAAGCAAATACAATCACAATAAAAACATAGAAAGCTCTCTCCTCGCATCCTATTCAGCTAAAGCTTAGACTAGAGACTCCCCCTCAATCTCTCCCCCTTTGGCATCAAGACACCAAAAAGAGAGAGAGAGAGGAAGATCCTAGGGCTTCACTCTTCGCTGTCAGTCCTCTCGTCGTCTTCATCATCTTCATCGCTTTCGGCTTGACGAGGTTGAGAGGTAGGAGGAGGAGCGGAGCTGCTCGAGCCCCCAATGCCAAAATAGGCAAGCTCGGAAGGGGTCAAGGGGCTGAGCTCGGTGATGTTTGGATCAGAATCTTCAGAAATTGCTGGAGATCCAATTGGATTGATCTCCAGCTTCTCACTCAGCTGCTTCACATTTGCTTTTATGTACCTCATGTCCTCCTTCCTCTTTTGATTTAGCTTGTGAAGCTTCACTTCAGTTTTCTTGCAGGAGGAGAAGATTGCAGCCAAGTACTTGAGGATCCCACTGGCGGATCCTTTCTGAGGGGCTTCCCTGGAGGGAGGAGTAGCCCTAGCAGCTTCTCCTTGCCTTGCCGGCACCTCGGGGCTTGAGGCCGGCGATGGAGCAGCCTGGACACTCACGGACTGAGGCTTCTGAGGCCTCAGTGGAGTGTGCTCCACATCCTTCACAAACTCGATCCCTGTGACCTTCTCAATCATGAACATCAAGTAAGGGGCATAGCCACAGGATCGGTTGGGGGTACTCGAGATATTGACCATATCATTCCAGATATAGTCTGCAACATCAAATTGCCTTTTCTTGCTGATGACCTTCATCAGGGTCCGGAGGTAGCCTTGCACACTCCCTGCATCACCATCCTTGGGAGCAATCGTCTTCCTGAGGACTCTGTTGAGGACCACAAAGAAAGGCTTCATGTTCTTTGTGGAGGGAGGGACAAACTTGGAGGAGGGCTCATACATGAACTGCATTCCATCCCTCTCAATGACCCCAATGTTGTGGATAATGAGGTGGTCATCTTCCTCGGAGTCAAGATGCAGCAGGCGGGCAAACTCTTCTTGAGTGATGGAATACTTGGATCCATGAGTCATCCAAGTCACACTTTCTTCCTCTTCACCTGAGAAGTGGCACGTTGCATAGAATTGTGCAATCACTTCATCATTCCAATTATATCTGAAGGCAAGCAAATCCTTCAGCCCATGTCTCTCTGCAGCTTGTATCACTTCATCAAAAGCTGCACATTTCCTCTTCTCAAGGTGGGCCCAGTCAATCCATTGACTGCGCACCACTGGGGTCTTCATCGGCAAGTAGACAAGCTTATAGAAGTCAGCATGGAAGTTTGACCAAAATCTGTCATCTGCTGCTTGCTTGGGCCTTGCATAGTAATCCACACTTCTCAGCTTCATGGCCACATCACTGCCCTTGCCATTGAATCTCTCCTCATTGGGGTCCCGGACCCCTTCTCTGGGAGTATGTAGCTTTAGAGGCCCAACAGGCCCTGTGGCAACCCCCTTGCCTTTTCCTTTAGCTTGGCGAGGGCCACTTGACGAAGGAGCAGCCTTGGAGGCGGCTTTCTTGACACACACCTTCCTCCGAACCTGAGGAGGTGAGGGAGCAGGCTCGGAGGGTCTCTCTTGGCGTTTCTTGCCAAGACCCGTTGAGGGCCGAGGTGCCACCTCGTGGTCCAACTCGGCCTCGAAATCGGAGATTTCATTGTCGGAGCTCGACATGATCTGAGAATGAGTGATCAAGAGAAAAGACAAGTTATACAAGGTATTTGTGAGGTAAGATGGCAATGGAAGGTAATAGGGAATTAAAGAGTTAGGTTTTGGTTCAGAAACATCGGACTTGTCCGGTGCTCAGGCACGGACTAGTCCGGGGGACCGGACTTGTCCGTACCTGGACCGGACTAGTCCGGTGTTCATCAGCAAAAACCTAACAAACTGGATAAAAATTGATCCCTAATGAGATAGCTAGTCTAGCATACACATAGTACATCAACTGGACATGCAACTAGTGAAGAATGCTAGGCCAAACGATAAGCAAAGAAGAAATTTGAGATTTCTTAGGGTTTGAGGAAAATTTACCAAGAAATCCAAGGAAGCTTGAAAATGTGGGGGTTGGAGGCCGGACTTGTCCGCTAACTTCAATCCCCGAGTCTTCAAGCTTAATCTCCGCCCAAGTTTGAGGCTTTTCGACGGAGGAATCAAGGATTCACCTTGGGAGCTCGAGCGCAAGAGAGAGAAAGCTTGGAGGAGAGTGTGGGGTGAAGAGAGGAAGAGAGGGGTGAAGAGATTAGGGTTTGGTGGCGGCTAGGGTTATGGACACGAAAAATCGGACAAGTCCGGACATGACCGGACTAGTCCGAAGTCCTCCAGAGACCTAAATCGGACTAGTCCGTGGTCTGTCGGACTAGTCCGGCCTAACCGGCACACTGCGGACTAGTCTGCAAGGGCGGACTAGTCCGGGTAACCACGGACTTGTCCGTGGTCACCAGGAGAGAATGCATAGCCCATTCATATATATTTGAAGGTCCAATAATTGAGGGTAGAGAGGCAAAACAATTCAAATAATCCTGATGAGTTTGATCAGTAAGCAAACAACAATCATACTATGATCAAAAATTCATCAAGATCTAATAATTGACATAGTTTTTCGAGGGAAAAATGGGGAGGAAAAATTTTCACAATTCAGTCAGTATTTTGAAGTAATCATACAGGTATGCAACTTTTCAGGCCACACTCCGAGAATCAAGGATGTTTAGCTCATTTCGGAGTTCGCAAAAACGTTTTTCATCAAGTGGCTTGGTGAATATGTCGGCCAATTGTTTTTGGGTGTTGACATGAGAGATGGATATGTCTCCTTTCATAGAATGGTCTCTCAAGAAATGGTGTCTTATGTCAATGTGTTTAGTTCTAGAGTGCTCAACTGGATTGTGGGCTATTTTAATGGCACTCTCATTGTCACAAAGAAGAGGAATACGGTTCATATTGTAACCGTAATCCCTTAGAGTTTGTCGCATCCAAAGGAGTTGTGCACAACAACTCCCGGCTGCAACATACTCCGCTTCGGCTGTGGATAATGCAATGGAATTCTGTTTCTTGGATGACCAAGAAACTAAAGATCTTCCTAGGAATTGGCAAGTGCCAGAAGTGCTTTTTCTATCAACTTTGCACCCGGCATAATCTGCATCGGAATACCCAATGAGATTGAATTTTGAACCTTTTGGGTACCAAAGACCAAGGTTGGGTGTATGAACTAAATATCTTAGGATTCTCTTTACGGCTGTCAAATGACATTCCTTAGGGTTGGCTTGAAATCTTGCACACAAACATACACTCAACATAATGTCTGGCCTAGATGCACATAAGTAAAGTAAAGATCCAATCATAGAGCGATATACCTTTTGGTCGACGCTCGGTCCATCTTCATTGAGATCCAAGTGACCATTCGTTGCCATGGGAGTCTTAATGGGCTTTGCCTTGTCCATGCCAAACTTCTTGAGGATGTCCTGTGTGTACTTGGTTTGGCTTATGAACGTTCCTTCCCTTTGTTGCCGCACTTGGAATCCCAAGAAGTACTTTAATTCTCCCATCATTGACATTTCAAATCTGTCTGTCATAATTTTACTAAACTCTTCACAGAAAGATTGATTAGTTGATCCAAAAATTATATCATCAACATAGATTTGGCAAATGAAAAGATCATTATTCAGATTTTTCGTGAATAGTGTATAATCTACTTTGCCAATTTGAAAGCCATTATCAATTAAAAAATCTCTAAGACACTCATACCAAGCTCTAGGAGCTTGTTTGAGGCCATAGAGAGCCTTACGCAGTTTATAC
This sequence comes from Tuctoria greenei, assembly GCA_036927565.1. Lineage (NCBI taxonomy): Eukaryota > Viridiplantae > Streptophyta > Magnoliopsida > Poales > Poaceae > Tuctoria > Tuctoria greenei. The sequence continues at coordinate 164,707,806 of JAYESD010000010.1, forward strand.
ACGTGGTCGGGGAACTCTTCGTCTTCAAACCCGGGTGGTTGCTCCACGTACACCTCTTACTTGATCGGTCCGTTGAGGAAGGCGCTTTTTACGTCCATTTGGTACAGCTTGAAATCATGGTGAGTAGCATATGCAAGTAATATTCTAATTGATTCAAGCCTAGCTACTGGAGCAAAGGTCTCATCAAAATCCAAACCTTCGACTTGTGAGTAACCTTTGGCCACAAGTCGTGCCTTGTTTCTTGTCACCACCCCGTGTTCATCTTGTTTGTTGCGGAAGACCCACTTTGTGCCGACTATGTTTGCATTGGGTCTTTCCACAAGTTCCCAAACCTCGTTTCTCTTGAAATTGTTCAACTCTTCTTGCATTGCCACCACCCAGTCCGGATCCTTTAATGCATCCTCAGTCCTGCGGGGTTCCAAAAAGGAGACAAACGAGTAATGTTCACAAAAATTTGCTATACGAGATCTAGTGGTTACTCCTTTTTGGATGTCGCCGATGATGTTGTCGATTGGATGATCCCTTTGAATGCATTGGTGTACTCTTGGGTGTGGTACTTGGGGGGTCGTATGTTGGTGACCATCTTCTTCTCCCCCTGAGTTGTTGTCCTCAATGATTTGTTGATCATGTTCATATTCTTGAGATTGATCTTGTATCGAGGCTCCCCCTTGATTGTTGATCTCCTCTTGTGGTTCACTTTCCTCTTGTATTTGTGTCGATGACTCTTGTGGTCGTACTTCGCCTAGGGCCATCCTCTTTATTGCTTGATAGGGGGCTTCCTCATTACCTAATTCACATTGATCAACTTGCTCCTTTTGGGAGCCATTAGTTTCATCGAACACTACGTCACGTGCCACTTCAACAAGTCCGGAGGCCTTGTTGAAAACACGATAGGCGTAAGTGTTCGAATCATAACCAAGCAAGAAACCTTCATCGGACTTCGAAGCGAACTTTGAGGTCCTGGGCTTCTTGTTCAAAATATAGCAAGGAGAACCGAAAACTCGAAAATATGAAACGTTCGGTTTGTTACCGGTGAGTAGCTCATAGGGGGTCTTCTTTAGTAGTCGATGAAGATAGAGTCGATTTGTGGCATGGCAGGCGGTGTTGATTGCTTCCGCCCAAAATCGATCCGAAGTCTTGTATTCATCGAGCATTGTTCTTGCCATCTCTATGAGCGTTCGATTCTTCCTTTCGGCAACTCCGTTTTGTTGTGGAGAGTATGGCGCTGAGAATTCGTGCTTGATTCCTTCCTCATCAAGGTACTCCTCCACTTGTATGTTTTTGAACTCCGTGCCATTGTCGCTCCGAATATTCTTGATTGATAGTGAGAACTCGTTTTGCGCTCGCTTGAAGAATTTCTTGAGTGTTCCTTGAGTTTCTGACTTGTCATGCAAAAAGAACACCCAAGTGAAGCGGGAAAAGTCATCAATAATGACTAAACCGTATTTGTTACCGCCTATGCTTATGTAAGCAATTGGACCGAAGAGGTCCATATGAAGTAGTTCGAGCGGTCTTGTCGTGGTCATGATGTTCTTTGCGGGATGTTGTGCTCCAACTTGCTTTCCTGCTTGGCACGCGCTACAAGGCCTGTCTTTCTCAAACACAACATCTTTCAAACCTCGGATGTGATCGCCCTTGAGGAGTTTTTGAAGGTTCCTCATACCAACATGTGCTAGCCGTCTATGCCACAGCCAACCCATGTTGGTTTTTGCAATCAAGCATGTGTCGAGTTCGGCTTTATCCTTGTTGAAGTCAACAAGATAAAGCTTTCCCTTTAACATACCCTTGAATGCAATGGAACCATCACTTCTCCTTGAGACGGTCACACCCTCGTTAGTAAACAGGCAATTATAACCTTTGTCACATAACTGAGATATGGACAGCAGGTTATAATCTAAAGATTCAACGTGTAAAACGTGCGAAAGAGTATGTTCAGAGGATATTGCAATTTTACCGGTACCGAGGACCCTTCCTTGACTGTTATCCCCAAAGTAGATGCCTTCGTTTGGGTCCTGGTTCACTTCATACTCCACAAACATCCTCCTTTCTCCGGTCATGTGGTTGGTGCATCCACTGTCTAGTACCCATTTGGATCCACCGGAGGAGTAGGCCTGCAAAAACAAATTACGCCTTGGTTTTAGGTACCCAAGCTTGCTTGGGTCCTTGGAGGTTAGTGACAATACATTTGGGCACCCACACATGGGATTTTGTGTTCCCATGGCGTGGCCCAGCATAATAAGCATACACTTTACCAACATTATTTTTCATTAAAACATAGGATGCATCAAATGTTTTAAACAGAAGTTGCTGTTGATTATGGGTCGGACTAGTCTGTGTGACCGGACTTGTCCGGACGACCGGACTTGTCCGGACCACAACCGGACTAGTCCGATTTTCATGAGAGTTCAGATTTTTAGTTTTCGAGTTACCAAGTTGTGAGGGTCCTCCCTTCACAAAGGTGATCCTTCCCTTGTTATTCTTATGATTTCCAGCTTTTTGCTTTCCATCACAAGAGTAACCAATGCCATACTTGACATTTGGAGGTCTTTGGACCAAATATGCACTACGTGCATAGTTGATCCTCTCCTTGTCAAATATTACACATTGGGTAGGATTTTTGTCCTTAGTGGAGGTAGGGTTTTCCTTCAACCTGATGTTAGTTTTATCACATTTGCAAACATGAGCGATATTAGTTAAAGTGGGTTGAGAAGGTGGGGTTGAAGAGGAGGAAGGTTCTCTAAGCTTGAGTGACTCAACCTGCACTTCAAGGATCTTGTTGACCTTGATTTGGTCATCAAGCTGATTCTTGATTGCAACATTTAAGTTGGTTAGCTCCAAGCAAGTTTTCTTGCTTGAAGCTAGCTCAAGCTCTAGTGAGTGATTTTTCTCCTTTTCAAGAACTAGGAGATTGTCAAGTTCGACATGCTTCTCCTTTTGGGAGATAATCATGTCTTCTTGACGATCAATTAGCTCTTCCTTCTCAATAAGTTGGTTAAGCAAGAATTTCATTTTGGCAGCAGTTTTTCTATCTAACCCAATTAGCATATCTTCATCATCACTATCTAGATCATCATCACTTGAGTAAGAATGCGAGGAAGGAGTTTTGATATTTACCTTGCGTTTACCTTCCTTAGCCATGAGACAAGTTCCATTTGCCTTCTTTGCACCGAACGTGGGGAAGAGTGTGAGTTTCTTGGGCATGCTTTCAATGGCTATGCTAGCCATTTCTTCTTCATCGGACGATGAGGACTCATCGTTTGAGTCCCACTCCTTTCCGATGTGTGCTTGTTCAGCTTGTTTCTTCTTCTTGAAGAATTTTTTCAGTTGAGGCTTGGATTCTTTACTCTTCTTCTTGTTGTCCTCATATGGGCAATCAACTATAAAGTGATTGTACTCACCACAATTATAGCATGCCCGCCTCATCTTTGGTTTTGTCTTCTCCTTGTATTTTCCTTCACTCGATTTTGCTCCTTGTCTTTTCTTCATAATTCTTTTGAATTTCTTCATGAACAGAATCATATCTTCTTCGTCCAGCTCGCTGCTTTCATCATCGTTGTCCTCCTCAAACTGAGCCTCTCTTGCTTCTTTGGATAGAGGTTTGAGTGTGGATTTTAAGGCAACTCCTTTCTTCTTGGCCGATGTGAGGTCAGCTATTTCTTTGACATGCTTGGCTTGCTTCTCCATCATCTCAAAGTTGATGATTTTGCCAAGCAGTTCATCCGGAGTCATTTTCTTGTACCCGGGACTTTCTCGGATCATAGAACAGAGTGTGACGTTGCGAGGCATAAAGGCTCTAAGGATGAGCTTTACAACCTCGTGGTCATTCCACTTTTTGCTACCATACGATCGGACCTTGTTCACAAGAGTCTTTAGTCTGTTGTACATGTCCTGGGGGGATTCATCTTCCTCAATCGCGAACCTTCCTAGTTCGCCTTCAATCATTTCAATCTTTGCCTCCCGCACATGCTGGTCACCTTCATGTGCTGTCTGTAGCGTGTCCCAGATTTCTTTGGCAATTTCCAATCCGTCCACCTTTGTGAATTCATCTCTACTTAGAGATGAGGTGATAACGGCTGCGGCTTGGGCATTCCTGTGGATGGCTTATTCTTGACTTGGCGTGAGTTCTTCATCGTCATCAGGGATGTTTATTCCTGTGCACACAATATGCCATAAACTTGGGTTAAGGGAAATCAAGTGCATCTTCATGTTTTGCCTCCACATGGAGTAATCACTCCCATCGAAGTGTGGGGCTTTCCCGAGAGGGATAGATAGATAATGACTGCTGTTAGAATTTAAACGGTCATAATTAAAAGGATATCGGGAGTAGTCGGTGTGACTACTCCCCTTCTTCTTTTCTTCAACTTTAGCTTTCCCTTTGGAAAGTGCTTTCTTTCGGAGCAGTGCTTTCAGCTCCAATGTCTCCTCATCATCATCATCGAAGTCTTGGATGGCTTCGAGATACCTTTCTAGCTTTTGGTGCTTGTCATGGTTCATTTCTTCCTGGGTGTTGATTTTCTGGACTTCCTTCATGTCCGACATGATCTCTTCGAGTGGTTGCACTCTTTCTTGAAGAACCTGCTCTGATACCAATTGAATGTAGGCCTAGAGGGGGGGTGAATAGGCCTTCTTGAATTTCTCGGTTCCTGTAGCACTTCAACACAAAGGTCAAATCCAGAGATATCGGACTAGTCCGGTAAGGTGCGGACTAGTCCGGATTTCACGGGCTAGGTTGATCAAGTTAGGTCAATTTGATTGTTTCGTTGTCGTTTGCAGCGGAAATATAAACTATAATGACAGTTCAATAGTTGTATGTTAAGTTTTATTGCAAGTATGATTCTTGTTCACTATTTAACTTCAATTCAACAAAATGAATCAAACCCTAGATAATGTTGATCAACTAGAATGATGAACACAAACGAACAAGACTCAAGATTTATCCCGTGGTTCGGTTACCACGAAGGCAGCCTACGTCCACGTTGAGGAGCCCACAAAAGGACCGGGTCTTCACCAACCCTTCCCTCGTTGGATCGCCACGAAGGCCAATCCTCTTCCACTAATCACACAGGGGTAAATCACCAAGTTGAAGGGGCGATCTCACAAGTTGAGAGCTCCCTTGATTACAAGTTTCAAAACCACCAATAACACACTTCGAAATATACAAATTGAGATGCAAGAGTGTGTTAGAGATTCAAACCAAGAGCTCAATCGTGTGCAAAGTGCCTCTCCAATGATCTACAAGTGATCTTCAAAGGATTGATCGATGTTGCGCTCAACTTCGTGGAGAGAGATGGTTTTTGAGTCTCTTGGGAGGTGTGACGGCGCTAGGGTTCGAGAGAGTTTAAAAGTGAGCCATCCACCTCTATTTATATGGGGTTTCTAGACATTACCGTTAGGGTTTAGAAAGATCGGACTAGTCCGTGGTGGAGACCGGACTAGTCCGGTGTGCTGTGTGAAGCAAACCCTAAGTGTCCAGGAATATCGGACTAGTCCGATTGAAAAACGGACTTGTCCGATTTCGTTGCTGGAAATCTTCGGACTTGTCCGGTTGACATCGGACTTGTCCGGACCTGTGAAACCCTAAGTGTTTTGAACGACAAGTCCGCACTTGGAGGACTTGTCCGATTTAGAACAGAGTGTAAATCGGACTAGTCCGTGTAGGCACCGGACTTGTCCGAAGTGGATCAGAAAGGGAATCGGACTAGTCCGGTAGTGACCGGACTTGTCCGATCTAGTGACTTTTGCATTGTGTTGAGGACTAGTCCGCACTGGGGAGGACTAGTCCGAAGTGGAACAGAAAGATATCGGACTAGTCCGGAGGGGACCGGACTTGTCCGATCTTGTGCAGAATGTGATATCGGACTAGTCCGGTTGATATCGGACTAGTCCGGTCCTGTATGGTTTTGTGCATTGTGTGTGTGTGATAAAGTGAGATTGAGCTCTTGGGTGTGTTTCCTTAACACACTCCATACATACTAATCTACTAATTTCTTCTTCTTGAGCTCAAATTCATTCTCCTTCTTAATTTCCCTCTTTTTGGCATTTTACTCATTTTTCATCATTTTCCTGCATTTATCTCAACAAAAGGATTAGGATCCCAATTGCTTGTCATAAATCATCCAAAACCCACAAGGGAGTCCTAGATGCACTTTCACACACCTATGCGTTTGGGGAAGGCACATGTTTTCAATGCGCGACTAGATAGGGCGCGCCACCCTTTACTCTTCAGAGCTCACGGCCTATTGCAGGTCGTGGGACACACTCCAGCTCTGGAGCCCTCCCAGGCGGGAGAGAGGGCTCGATGCCAGAGGGCGCATGGCAGCTTGAAGTCCTCCTCGGTGGGAGCAAGGGCCCGAAGCAAGAGGACGCGTGGCAGCTCCGAAGCACTCCTCGGTAGGAGCAAGGGCCCAGAGCGGAAGGACGCGTGACAGCTCCGAAACCCTCCTCGACGGAGAGGTCGGGTCCGGAGCTTCTTCTTGTATGCGGGGTACCCGATCTTGAGGGTACCGACATTGGCCCCCACGCTCACCCCGGGAGAGATGGCGATCCTGTAGGTGGGGCATTCACCTTGTCTTGTAAAAGTGACGCCAGCGGCCCCCCTCGGGCAGCGCTGGAACTCGGAGAAGTGACGTTCACGACCCCCTTGGGGACGTCGGAGCTTGAAGAAGTGACACTGACAGCCCCTTGGAGGGCGCCGTAGTTAGGAGAAACGTCGCCGGCAGCCCCCTTGGGAGAGCCGGAACTTGAAGAAGCGTGGTCGGCCGCCCCCTTGGGAGGCGCCAAAGCTCGGAGAAGTGACGCCGGCGGCCCCCTTGAGGGCGCCGGAGCTCGGAGAAGTGACGCCGGCGGCCCCCTTGGAAGAGGCTGGAGCTCGGAAAAGTGAACGCTGGTCAAAGCACGTGCTATGAGCATGACGTATCTAATTTCGACCTTCAACGTCACTCCTAATAGGCGCTTAACTAGTTGCTTGGATTGAATGCCACGTTATCAGAAAACTGTACAAGAATTTCCAACATACAATATTTTTTTGAGTCGGTAATCTCCATCTGCATTTAAATAGATCAGAAATGCAAGTTTACAGTCCGCTATCTAGCAATCATATTTTCTACTTTCAACTTAAGTATACTAGAAGCTCCTACTGTCCTATGAGGTTTTACCGTGCTTAATTATTACAAAAGCATTGTATTTTGCGCTCTCATAGCACCAAAAGCTCATAGAGTGTAAAGTAGCATATAACATCATATTATCTCTCTTCATTTTGTGTCATCCAAAGGAGCTTAGACCACAGGCAGTGGTTCCTCTATAGAGGTCGCTATGTCCATTTTACCGCACGGAAGAGTCAGACGAGACCCGCACAGTGACTATAAAAGCACCGCTAAAATAGCGACGGCCATGTGACACCGCCACAGCTAGCGGGTCTGGGAAAGGCGATAGAAGCAAATAAGAGAGAGAGGAAAAAAGAAAAGAAGAGAAAAACTAATAAAATAAATAAAGAAGAGAGAAAAAATAGTATAGAGGTCTGATTTAAAGATGAACGAATGAGGGAAACAAAACTGTAAAGAGAATGTTTTTATAGGTGAGGTATAAAGGTGAAATATAGAGGTGAACGAGTGTGAGTAGTCTTAATGTGAAATGCGGTCACCTTATCATGCTTAAATGAGGGCTACAATATTCTCGCAAAAAGCTACAATAGTAATTGGGGATACTAAGAATTGATCTATACTCGGCTACACAAACTTTATTTTATCGCCGACTGCTACGCCGATGACATTGACGCGCAGCGAGCTTGAGGCAAAGCGCGCGGGGAGTAGGTGAGGGGGCGAGTCGGCGCGCAGGAGGCTCGGCGAGGTCGCCAATCGCGCGCACACTGCACACGGGCGAGGTCGAGGTCGAGGCCAAGGTGCGCTGAGGCTCGCGAGGTCGGTGAGGCTGCCAACGGGGGCTTCTCTAGCGAGGCCGTGAGGAGGCAATAGAAATATTGCGGATTGCTGGAGAATTCCTATAACACATGAAACTATTGCGGCACACTGCACACATGAAACTATTCAGCTTAGCAACTTTCTTTGTAGTCTTGTTGATTTGAATTTCATGAAATTGTTTCCTCAACACACAAAAAAATGTCATGAATCTGATTATGTGTTTATCAGGTACCGAATAATGAAAAACCTTAATCTGTTGGAATATCTTATGTATTGAATACGGTGGCGGTTTTATCTGCACTCACACCACAAATCTACAGTGGCTTGGTCAGGAAAACGATTCATCTGTATGACACCTTTGACCATGGCTACGCTCCTTAATAGCCCCACTTGGTTGATTTTCTGCATTGTGGTGCTCAAGAAAGAAAATAATCTAGATTCAGTTATTATAAATTCAGTCTGCTTCATTTGGAGCTTTGCTCATCTTCTGACAGCATACAAAATATTAAAAGCAAATTGGAAAGTAAGTCAACTTGAAACCTAAATTAGCAAGATTTGTTTGTTTTTGTATGTGAGATTTTTTATAATTCTGAATTTTATTGTACAAGCGAACTTGCTGATAATTTTCAAAGAAATGAGTTTCATAGCTATCTTTGTTTTGATACAACTGGATTTAAAAGTTGATGGAACTTTAGAAGTTTGGCTGGGTACATCGTGCATTGTAGCTACAATGGTTTACTTCTTGTCTAGATGTCCATCCAACTGGTATTGATCTACTTTTGAATTATAAAATATATATATGCATGGACACATAGGAAAGTTTCAACTAGTATAATTTTCCTCAACAGTTTTTTTCAATACCCGTGTGTCTCCTAGCTCAGTATAGTTGCTTCTTCTCAAAACAAACGGTTCACATCCTACCTTTACCCTTTTTTTGAGTTTAGAGGAGAAACATTGATTCTTATAACATAATACCGGTACTGACTTTAAAAAAATGTTACTTCATTTGTATTGCTTGTGTGCTTTGAAAATCCAACTTTTAATTAATTCGATTTTCTGTTACAGGTAAACGGATCCGAAAAACTACATCTCATGGGATTATTGTGCAATGTTATTCCAAATATGGCCAATAGATTTGAACACTTGTTCATATCTTGATTTACATGTCTGCACGCCAGCGCCGCTTGCACCCCTACACCTTCCTTAATCGATTCATATTAATCTTACTAAATCTATGTTATCTCTACTTAGTATCATATATATACACAGAGAGAGGGGAGTTACACTCATATGTTGCATGATATAACCAGTACAACTAACGGTAAAATAATGCAGGTGTGAAGTACTACTAATACGTAACTAGTGCAGCTGATGCAACATTGTAAGTTGATTCCATCGCATCAGATTTATTAACAACCTATTCACATAACATCTGATGTATTACCATATACAACCATACAAGTATTAGTATATACATGCATAAAGTATTCCTTATTATCATATACGAGCAAACAATTTTCAAAAGGGAATCAATATGAACTCATCATAATTGAAAGAGAAACGTTGCAAAGCACAACTATGTAACGTATCGATATGTGCCTCAAGAGCTCTTATATACCCATACAAGGAGACAACAAAATGGGGAAGAAAGCACGAATAAAAAAACAAAAAATTACATGTCATGATTAGCTAAAATAAATATGGAAAATATCTCCTGTAGATATTTGCCTCCAACAATATCTATGGTTATCTTGCATGCACTTGTAGTTATGAAAAAGTGGATCGACAATAATAGTAGTTGTCTTGCATGCACCTGCAGCTATGGAAGGAGGACCAACAATATCTCAATTGTTATCAATAATATCAGTTTCACACTCAAACCAATCAGTAACGTAGTTAAAGAATACATCCAAATGAAATGCACGGTAAATTGATATCAATAATATCAGTTTCACACTCAAACCAAGTAGCAACGTAGTCAAGTATTCTTCCAATCGAAAAAACTTAGGCCGATGTTACCGGAACTATTGCAGTTACACTAATATTAAACTGCCGAAGCAGCTATCTATAGAAAGAACATAACAATCTAATCTTTCAACGAGGGGAAACTGAAGGTGAGGGCCAAGAAGCGCCATAGGCATGTGGAAGTCATAGTTGGCCTTTTTGTGGAGCTTCAATGCAAACTCATTATTGTCAGCAGATGACACTCGGCAACCTGAAATAATAATAAAAAAAAACTAACAATGGTCACCAATCATCAAATATTTGTTATTCAAAGCTGCATGATAAATTAGTATGTGACACTGTTAAGGAAGCAAGCTACTAGGAGAACAAGAAAAGAGAAGATGAAATCACACGATTACAATCCTGGCCATAAATTCAGAGGCCTGAAGTCTGATTACACAACAACTTCAGTGTACCATAAAAACAAGTTACAGTAAATGTTTGAGCAATTCAACACTGAAATAAGCTACAGTCAAGACTTGCAGACCTCCCATAACATGAAGAACCATCAACTGAACCAACATAGCTACACCTTCCAACTGAAGCAACACCTTCCTATTTGGCTATTTTTAATATCCAGTTCATTTGTACTAGCAAGCTAATACTGTACAAGATGCAGTATTAATATGGGTGCATAACCAGAGAGCTTCCCAATTGCCCAAGAAGCAAACTCTTTTGAAAATAATACCCTCTTAATTCAGTTTATTGGCCAAGCAGCAATCTTAAACGTATTGATTAATATAACAGTTCTTATATTTAGCTTAGGCGTGCAGGTAGAATAAATTACAGGAAACACATATATGGAGTAATGTATATACGAACTTTCTGCACTGTATAACTTTAATGAGAATGAATAGTAGTTAGATTTTAATAATGAACTTAGGGTTCTTAATCTAGGCACTAATCTACCGGGTTAAGGCCAATAGCTAATACTTAAACAATCAACCAATCAAGCATAGGGATCACCCTAGAGTTCCAATCACATTAAGAACTAAAACTTGATTAGGGAACAAAATTAGGGCATACCTTCACCATTATTGTCCGAGGAGGCCATGGGTAGAGGTTGAGCTAGCTCAGGGATGAGTTGCACCCCGCCTCTGTATTGTTCGAGGCTTCGCGCAACGCTAGTTCAGTTATGAAGAGGCCATGTGATCTGTTGCACCTGACTCCCCTTTTATATGGCGAAATGTGATGGGAGCCTCAACCAAGCTGGTTGGTTGCGCACCCATCAATGCGTTGATCGAGGAGTACAACTCGGTATGTCCGTCGGGAACCAATCCCAACAATAGCTATTTTCAAAATGACAGTTATTGTATTACAAACCACAATTGTACGAAGATGGATATCTACTTTCTCAAATGATCTGAATCTGTTAATCCAGATCAAATAATCGACACTTTGGTGTATGTCTGCACCAATTTTTATGGCTAGCTGCAACAGGAATGGCTCAACTTGGTATCTCGCTCGTGGCAAAAAAATGAAGTCGATCCGTCTATATTATGATATTAATGGGAACATGGAACCACGAAGGAGGTAAGAGATTATCTTATCTTAACCACGTATGAGAATCGTTGCCGCAGTTGCTTGCGAGGAATGATGAAATATTAGGAGGTTTTCCCTCGAGGAGAGGTTGGGGGCGGCGAAGGAACCGACCTGACGACCAAGGGCACACATCAAAGATGGAGAACTGGGTGTTGGATGGTGGGGCGAGCTCGACCGGAGTCTCCGGCGGCGCCACGAGTCCGCGACAGTTGATTACAGGCACTATATAGGAATGCGGCGCTGCGGGAGACGCCGTGACCGCCGCGATGATCCGCGGGTTGAATTGCGGGCTTTTAATGGGCCTACGACGCGGGTTGGCAGCATTGCGTGCAGGGCCCGTGCCGCTTGCAACCCTTCATGTCTTAATCGCTTTAATATCCTATATATATTTAGGTTAGTCAAGTTTAATCTCATTATCTAAAAAAATATTTAGGTTAGTCCGACGAGTTCGCACCGAAACGATCGCAAGACGCCGAAACCCTACACGGGGACATCGATGTCGGCGGCGGCGGCGGCACCGCTGACGATCGGAGAGGCGCGGCCGGTACCTCGTGATCGGATAATTATAGGCACAATCATCTTGGTGGCATGGATCTTGGCCGCCGGCTATCTCATCATGCGCGTGATCTTCCTGTCCCGGGACCCTCACCTCCTCGATCGCGTCCCGTTGCTGCTACCGCTGTGGATCTTGTGGGGCGTATACCTGTCGCTATCTACGGTCATCCTATCGTACGTGAACTTGTACCTGCGGCGCACGCCGGTCGCCGTGGAGGAGAGGATCAGGGATATTTGCTTGGTGGCGATCGGGGGCTGGGTTCTCCTCCCCATGGAGATTTCCGTAGTGACATTCGTGGAAGAACAGCGGGTCCTGGCAGCCTGTATCGGCTTTGTCGCCTCGTTGATTGTTGGTCTCATCGTGTTATGGGTGTGGCTTATTCGCAAGTACGGTAGCCCAGCAGTCCACCCGGAGGATTCAATCTTAGTATGACCTGAATTTGTATTTCTCTGTACTTTATAACGATCAATCAACTTTTCCTTTTCTTTTTTTTTTCGCTTGGGTGAGCATATGTAACATCCTGAAGGAATAGCCGGCATATTCTACCACCACTTTATAAAAAGGGGCAAATGCCTCCGCCACAAAATAAAACCATATATGATATACTCCCTCCATCCTCAAATGTGACCTTTTCTTCTTTATTTTTGTACTAAAGACATCAAATATTTATCATGCATATCCAACATGTGATGTGTCTATATATTTACAATATGCATGGAAGCATGGTACTAGATATTGTTTACTCACTCCGACATTGATCTTGATGTCGAATACGCTTGTGCTGTGTCTTAATTCAGTAGACAGATTGGAAATGTTGAAAAATTCCTCATGCATGGTTGCCTCTTTGCTGGGACAGATAAAATTATGAACGCCGGTGTCTAAGAATAGGAAATAAGAACACTCAGGTCATCCGCACCGGTAGACTTTAAATGACACTCTAAAGCGAACTGCAAAGATGACTATCGTAAATATAGAGTAAGCTTTAGAGTAGACTTTAGAGGATGCTGGTGCGGATGATCTTAATTTGGTCTGGAAAACATGAAAGTAAATTTGGGCGCTAGATCCAAGTTTCATGGCTTCATGCTTCGGTGCATAGCGATTTTCCTCCGTGGGGAGACGACCTAGAACATATTCAAGGTACGCAAGGCCGTCACGCCGTCGTCCTATCTCCCCGGGAGCATGGTAATCTGACGCCGCCCCCATTTGCGGTCTACAGAGTAGCATTGACGGTGATACAGTTGACGGTGTCTACAGAGACGATGTATAAGCAGACACAGAATACAGTCGATACCGAGCTGCGCAGAGCGACCATGTTCCATGCACTGACGGTGATCGTAGTTGTACCAGATCAACGATGGAAAAAAATAAATGTTCCTGCTAGAAATGAAATCAGTTCCTCCACTGGCCATTTGCTGTGGAGTCGAACTTCTGTAGTAGTAATTGGAAATGTTAAGGACGCAAGCGTCGATCAGTAACAAGTACAGTCCCGCAAAACGGCTAAAACAGTAAACAGAGACCAAATGATGTAACTCGTGAGCACTAATTCTGATCATCAGAACCTGAAGACCAAGTCCTAACTCATACGCGGGACAGTCCGAAGTAATTACGAAGGAGCACTAAATCTCAAGATAACCACAGGCGGCAAGCATTAAAAAAAAGAGCAATCACATGACAATTCAGAGAAAATAGATTGGCTTGCAAGTTAAATAATCTTCTCTTAACATGCTATAGCCAATCTGGCTAGGTTCACATCAAGGAATAACAAAACTTCACTTCAGTGCAGGGGAGAAAACCTAACACAAACATAATTATGACATTGCCACCAGACCACCCACAGCCCAGAACAGTTACACAAAATGTAAATGAGTGTTCACTTCTTTTTCCCAGCATCAGCAGCCTTGGTCTGTAAAAAGACAACATAAACCAGGTATTACGTCAGTAACCAGGAGCGGTGGTGTACAGAATGCACGAGGCATGAGAAGGCTGCAAGTATCATAATAGTAGCTCACCTTCTTGACACCACGGATCTTCTTGGACCTGTTCTTTCGCTCTTTCATTTGCTTGCGGGACTTCTCAACCTTAGTAGCAAGACCGTTCTAGCAAAATGAACATATACATTTAATCACAGGGATAGCCGACATCTACAGTGTAGCAGATAAAATCCATTGCAATGTTGATCAACCAACTGAAAACAATAGCCTATACAGGGCAAATCCAACAAGGTCACTCAATAAAAATAAAAACCCGAATGTCATTTCATAATATGTCATCTAACAACGAAGATGAACAGTGGAAAAGGATTGTTAAGAAGCTAGTTTCAATCTCATAGGAGAACAATCAAACAGGTGACTCCTTGTGCCACAATGCACGCAAATATTACCACCACTAAATGTGGTACTGATATAGGATAGATTTCCTAATCAAGGCCTGGTAATAGCAGAGTTTGGGAGAAAGGTACGGTGCAAAACTAAGCTGATGGACTGATTCAGCAGAGACAATGTCATGTGCAATTTCTACTACCACATTTATAATCATGGCACAATACCGCGACAAAAACTAGTAACCAATATGCTTTTCAAACAAGCAGCGGGACAGGACATTACTACTACCCATCAGTCCATCACAAATTTGTTGATTAAATATAATGTCACTTCCTGATGCTTCCATCAAAACTAAAATGGCATAAAGCAACAGGACTTACTTAAGACAATTATTCAGGTACAAACGCACAGACTACTAACCCTAACATAGCTTCAGATTAGCGTGTAGCTACAAGCATGGTGCTGGTGATGCCAAAATAACAGTACTCAGAAACTCACACTTGGAGCTACGGAAGATACTAACCAGAGCCTCAAATAAGCAAGCAGACTACATGTAGATCAAAGCTACAGATAAGAAGGTGAGTGCGGGAAAGGCAAGTGCTAGATCGCAACGTACCCTGATGAGGCGGTACTTGGGCTCGAACTTCTTGGCGGCCTCGAGGTTGTCGTAGATGAGGCCGAAGCCGGTGGACTTGCCTCCTCCGAAGTGCGTGCGGAACTTGAATACGAAGATGCAGTTCGCGTCCTTCACGTCGTACACCTTGGCGAGCCTCTCCTTCAGCTCCGCCTACACACACACAGAGAGAGAACCACGTAAACCCTGAGATCCAGCATATACGCCCACGGCGCGGCAGCAGCGTTGCACGGGACCGAGATCTCACCTTGGAGACGTTGGCGCGGCCGGGGTGGATGACCTCGAGCACCTGCAGGCAGAGTGAGGTGAGATTCTTCAGTGACCGAGAGATGTAAGAGGGTTTGGGAGGCGAGGCGTGGTGCGTACGAATTGCTTGCGGGAGAGGAGGCGGTTTGTCATAAACTTGCGGGTGCGCAGGGTGACCGCCGTGGTGGGCTTGGCGTCCGCCATGGTTGGAGCTTGCCGCGCCGCCGCCGGGAGCGAGGAAGGGAAGGGAATGGGGGAGGTGGAGGCGCGAGCGCGAGGGTAGGGACTGGCTGGCGGCACGAGGAAAACCCTAGGTGAGGGCGAGGTGATCCATTATATGGTGGGCTTGGAGCTGGGAGTGTTAGTATACGAGCCTAAATGGGCCTTCCTTGAACGGGTCACCATTTAGTTAGGCCCATACGAATTTATCATTGCTCTCGACCCAAGGTCTGCACAAGCTTTCGGTCGCAGCACTTGATTCTTCTTGTTCGTATTAGTCGGCCGCAGGCCCATATATTTCCGCTGTTGTCTACAGAAAGGGGTAATATTTGTGTTGCCTCGGTGGAAAAGAGATGCAGAGTGCAATTTGTGGCATTTCAATTGTTTGTTTGGAACTGTAAATAGATTTTGACTTTGTTTTGCGTGTGGCAGCGAGCGGTTACAATTTGCTGAGAGATCCCCGCTACGACAGGGGCTTTCTTTCTCAGGGAGGGAACGCGACACGCACGACCTCCGGGGACTTCTGCTCTGCCACCACAGATTGTTGCCTAGGAGCTAAGGTTCGATTCGACGACGGACGACCTTCAGTTCTTTGTGCCATGAGCCAGTTTAAGGTAAATCTGTTGCGCGTGACGTGTGCATTGGAACGTCATCCATTGCATCCATGCGTCAAAAATCGACGCCGAACTGTTCGAGGACCACATTTTTCTCGTAGGTTTGATTTCGAAACTGCGGTGCAACTCCGGCGTCCTAACTTCCTCGCGTAACACATGTCGTTACCTGTAGTCCCCACGTGCAGAACAACGCCACCCCACCAACCCTCGAGACGCCGTAACAAGGCCGCCGCGCCGCGCAGGCGAGCTTTGCTTCCCGGGATGGGAATTTCTCTGCCCAGGCAGCAGAACCATCCAAACTCCCACCGCTATAAAAGACACGCGATCTGCCACGCCAAACCATCCGTGCCGGCACGACAACCTTCGGCGATCAACCTCACCAAACCCGCGCACCACGCCACGCGCACGCTGCACGCATCGGGCTAATTGACTTGCCACCACTGCCACTGCCACACCCAACAACAAGATCCGCGTGCGCCGCGGATGGCAACGGCCGGCTCCGCCTCCCCCGCCGCGGCCCGGGCGCCGCGCCCGCGGCCACGCCCCGCATTACCGAGGCTGCCTTCCTCCCCCGGCGCGCCCGCCTCCGCCCCCGCCTCCGTCAGGCTCCGCGCCAGCCTCCGCCTGGGCGGCGCGACCGCAGCCAGCGGGATCCACGTGCCGCCGCCCGCGACCGCGCCGCTCGCCCTGCCCAAGATGGCCGGCTCCAGGGGCACCCACAAGAGCATCCTGCTCTTCTACTGCGAGGAGATGCGGGACCTCGCGGAGCAGGTGGTCGCCCGTAACGACGACATCGAGCTGCGCTCCATATCCTGGAGGTCCCAACTCTTGCCTCCTCTGTTTTTTTTTTTTTTCGAATTGCTCGTTCGGAATCGGGAGTTGCTCCGTTCGTAACTGGAGCCAAAGTTCGCCGCGTGATTTCCTGAAATCAAGTAGAAAACTTACCATTAGATTTAGATGACAATTTATTGCCCTATAAACCTCCGACTCCGATTGGTGGATTTCAAAATTAGTTGGTCAAGAAGACGTGGATACTGAACAAGAAGCTCTGCGCAGTTCTAAGATGCTTGTTGTGCTCCACTGGAACAGCTCGAGCCTGTTACAGTGAACCCACCAGTGTGTTATGTTTGCATGGAGGACTTTAATTTAGGAAAAAGTTTACATACCCCCCTCAACTATAGCCTTGGGACTAATTCACCCCCAAACTACAAAACTGGGTTTTTAACACCCTAATCTATCTAAAACCATCTATTTTACCCTTTAGCTGGTTTTCCTGGGTGGTTTTGCCATGTCAGATGCTTATGTGGCACTTTCTGCATGTCTACCACGGTGGGACCCACGTGTCATTGATAAAATAAAGAAAAGGTCTGGCTTAATTTTCTCCATCACGATAGACAGCACCCGGCCATTTTGCTGGTCCCAGAACCCATCGCCCCGTTGGATCTCCCAGATTCACTCATGTTGCTTGTTCCAGCGAGATGTTCCAGCGCCAAGGTGTGTTGGACTGCAATGAAGGCCATAGTGTGCTTCTTCCTGCGCCACTGTAAGTGATTTTGGAGTATTTTGTGCGTGACCATGGAGGGGCATGGAAGCAGGTCAGCCGTGGCATGCACATGAACTAAGTATAGTATTACAGTACACTAGCTTGTGTGGCTGCTTGTACGGAGCTGTAGTGTCGTCCTGCACAATGAACTGTTGTCCCATGCGCTGCAGGTCACAGGCATAAGAGCTCAGCTCCCGTTCTGACTTCGGATGAGGTGTCCAACTGCTGTTCATCTTGCTAGCCAGTGAAATTTAATCGACGGAGACAGATCTGTGCTAGCCGCCGTCAGGGGATATCGATTCCATCGTGGGAGGTCAATGGGCTGGTTATTTTTTTATTTGTTCAATGATATGTGGGTCTCACTGTGGTAGATATGCAAAGAGTGCCACATAGGCATCTGACATGGCAAAACCACCCAGGAAAACCAGCTAAAGGGGTAAAATTGATGGTTTTAGATAGATTAGGATGTTAAAAATCCGGTTTTGTAGTTTAGGGGGTGAATTAATCTCAAGGTCATAGTTGAGGGGGGTATGTAGACTTTTTTCCTTTAATTTATTCAGGAACTAACAAAAATTTTCCACAAGTGATCCCATTTACGTTTATTTGTGCTTATTAAGTTATTGTTTCATCCAAGGGGCCCAATTAAAAGTGAATCATTTCCAACCCGAAGACTTTTGTGTCCCTCCAACAATTCACTTTGTAATCTTGGCTCAATTTAATCTCTTAGACAAGAATTGGAGTTGCTTCTTTGGAATGTTTTCTATACCTCGTCTGGATGGCAGAATTTCACCTTTTTTTTCAGAGCACATCTCTTATATGAACTTTGGTGCCACTTTTCAGGACATTTGCTGATGGATTTCCAAATTTATTCATCTCAAATGCTCACACTATTCGGGGCCGACATGTTGCCTTTTTAGCATCATTTAGCTCGCCCAGTGTCATATTTGAGCAACTGTCGATCATATATGCTCTGCCGAAGTTGTTTATTTCTTCGTTTACTCTTATACTCCCATTTTTCCCAACTGGAACTTCTGAACGTATGGAAGATGAAGGAGATGTTGCAACTGCCTTCACACTTGCTAGAATTCTGTCACATATTCCAATATCACGAGGCGGGCCCTCAAGTTTAGTGATTTTTGATATCCATGCTTTACAGGTAAGTAGAAATTTTGCTTGTTGTTCAGTGAATTTTTTTAACTGTTTTTTAGTATTAAAAGAATCAGATCAGTATGTAAACATGACTGTTATAATGTCACAACAGGAGAGATTCTATTTTGGAGACTCGGTCTTACCATGTTTTGAGAGTGGCATCCCATTGCTGAAAAGTAGGCTGCAGGAGCTACCTGATTCCCAGAATGTGAGTAAACCTTGACTAAGTTGACAAACGGTTACTGCTGCTTTTGATTGTTGATGTGGTGTACAATATGATTCTGACACAGCCACTAAAATATTTGTTAGATAACAATAGCTTTTCCAGATGATGGTGCATGGAAGCGATTTTACAAGCAACTTCAACATTTCCCTATGGTAAATATTTTGTCCGAGTACTTCCACATTCAAAATAGTAGGAAACTTTAATTAGTCCCTGGTAATATGAATTGTTTTTCATATGATTTTTTCCTGTAGATCGTATGTAACAAAGTTAGAGAGGGTGAACAGAGAATTGTACGCATAAAAGAGGGAGACCCTAAAGGTCGTCATGTTGTTATAGTTGATGACCTGGTGCAGTCTGGTGGTACTTTAATTGAGTGTCAGGTAATGAAATGTGTTATGGCTGTTATTGTCTTTCGGGTAAAGTTTTTTGTTAACTCTTGTTGAAAAAAATTATTAATTCACTTATATTATAATTATGTATTTCTCTCATATATCTTTTATAGCTTAGACTTACAAGCTTATAATCACCTTCCTGTACAGAAAGTGTTGGCAGCTCATGGAGCAGCAAAGGTTAGTGCATACGTGACACATGGCATTTTCCCCAATAAATCATGGGAAAAGTTTCAGCCTGAGAATGGAGGTATGCACCTTTTAGTCTTGGTCGATTTTATGATATTATCCTATCAGCATGCTAATAAGCCTTCCACATTGTAATTATCTCCCCTCCCTGGAGTTGTTGGATAGCAGTTAAATAAATTATTTAATGTATCCCAAGTAACACCTTTTATAAGTATATGTGATCAAAGGCATCATAATTAGACTGGTTGATGTGAGTTTTATTTGTCTGTCTTTTTTAGCAGAACCATTTATTCCCTCACCCACCTAACTTTTTGACTTGCAACTGAGTTTTCGCCTTTTCCAAAATAGCAGTAATGCACAAACTGAAGGGTGAAGTCATCTTCTTTTATCCACCTTTTGGTGGATGGCGTGGAACATAACTTGTAAATTGATGGGAAAGAACATTTTGTAGTAATAAGTATCAAATCAGGATAATTGATGCGACTTCAGTGCCTCTCAGAGAAGGAACATCCATTGACTTCCAGCCCATTTTGTGACATTTAGAACCTTTTTTAGAATGTATATAGTCCTAGGCCATGTCCCATTTCATTCTAAACAAGATTGTCGAAGTAGTTACAATACAGAGTTATCATCCACCCATTCAGCTATACTGGCCTGCCCGGATCTGAAATAACAACATGAACTGAATCGTGTTACCGTCTAGACTTTAGGCAACACTAAAATTACAACTCACAAAGCCAAAAGCAGATAGAAACTTCACAACCTTATTGCTACCACCTTTAGATACTCAGTACCAAGCCTGCCTTGCTAGTGCATCTCTTCAGAAGTTCAGATTATCTTCATCATCTTCAACAGGCTTTCTGACCAGATGAAAAATCAACACCTTGGTTTGTTATTGCGGCCCAAGAATTTGATGAGAAACACCGTCTAAATTTCAAAACATATTTGATTGTTCTATCCAGATCCAGCCACATACTTTCTTTCTAGAATAGTCTTCTAATTTCGCATGGTCCTCATAAGAACATGAGAGGGGGGGGGGGGGGGGGGTTTGAGCATTTATAACCTGGCAATACTATGTAACAATTTGATATTTATTTTCTCGTTTATAATACATTTTTTCTAATTCTTCCAGAGGGTCCAGAGCATGGCCTGAGCCACTTCTGGATTACCGATTCATGCCCTCTTACTGTCAAGGCGGTGCAGGACAGACGACCATTCGAAATTCTAAGTCTAGCCGGATCCATTGCGTCTGCTCTTCAGATTTAGCAGCGTTTGGTCTGCTTGGTCCTATGGGTTGTTTTCGGTTCATTTTGCTATCTTTTCATGGAGCTTTCTTTTCTCCAACTAGGAAGCATATTGATATGTATTTTCTTTTTTTTTTATTACCTTCTGTTACTAAAAACATCAAATGGTAGATCACCTTCGTAGGATAACCTGTCTAAAAAGTTGATAGAGCAAGTCACAAATCAGTTGAGGCAAGTTATATAAATAATAATAATAAAATAAATGTATGTTTTTCCTGTTTTCTCTACTATTTTGTGTCATGTTTTTTGGAGTTCTGTTTAATTTTGTTATCTTCGAGAATCGTGGATGCGTCAGGTACTCCTGCGTCGTGTAATAAGCAAGTATCATTTGCATGTTGGTAAATGCTTATGGTACTTCCTTCCCGGTTCCGCTGTCAGTCCACTTATGCAGTGGGTTAGGCAATTTTTTAATGCATTTCTTTGAAACTCGAACCCGTGATCTTGTAGTCATGAGACCTTCGACAGGGCAACAACTTGCGGGTCCTGCAATCATGTTCACAAAATTAATCATGAGCTAAGGCGCATATACTGGCATGTCGATTAGCAGTTTGCGTGTTGGAACTTGGAAAAGGCGTGCGACTGATTTGTGTGTTGGAAAAGACGTGCGACTCTGATTGAGCCACAATGTAACAGAATAATCCCCAAAATAACTTAATCCTGATAGCGGAAGTAATTTCAATTACAGAGTTTTGGGGCATATTTGCTAGAGTTCCAGTTTCTTTCTATTTCAGTTTCTTTTAAGAAAATTCCGCTGATAAGGTTCCGGTTTCTCGAAAACCGTTTGGCTATCTAGCTCTAGCTGGTTTCTGTTTCCTGAAACAGAAAAGAGTGGTTTCTCCTTATTCACGTTTTCTCCCTTGCATTGCAATACGAAAAGGAGAGGAAACCTACGCTGAAGTAAGCTAGGATGGTGTGCGTGTCTAATTCTATACTCCCTCATTTCCATATTATTTGTCGTTTAGAACAAGAATTTTAGTTCGAAATGAATTAAAATCCTTGTCCTAACAACAATTAATATGGGAAGGAGGGAGTATCTCGCAAATAAAACTGCCGTGCCCGTCATCAGGAACCGCTGCATGGAAAGGGGTCGTGCATATAAATAGACTTGCTACTGCAATCCTACTGTCGTACGGCTACACGTGGCACGATACTGACACCTCTGGTCGTTGGTGTGACGAGTCACGCCCGAAGCCCGATAAAAGATCAGCGAGAAAAGAGCGGCGAGATTCTCGAGAACTGATGCGCCTTGCTATCGCTGGTGCCGCGCCTCGTCCCTTCTCTCCGCCGCCATTAACTCCCCGGCCAGCTTGCCCTCAAGACCCGGGCAGAAAAATCAGCGGGAAAGCAGTCTGCAGCGCACTCTCCGCTCATGGGGGAGGCGAGGACGCCTCAGTTCTTCAAGGTTCTCGTCGGCGATTTCGCGCGCCGCATCGTGAGTAGCGCTCTCCTCCTCCTGCTGTCTTTCGCGGAACTTTCCCATTCGGTGTTTGCATTTGCGGGCAAAGTCTGGGCTTGGTGCGGTGAGAGCAGAGGGCTCCGGCGTTTTACTATTGCAAAGTTGGGATATTTGGCGGTCCTGAGGAACTCCTGGCATAGTGGCATTGTATCAGTTTTTCCTTGTCGATTGGATGATGGCTAGGAGTCGATAGATGAAGAACCAATGATCTGCATATGCACGCGTTATTGCGCCGAAGCGAAGTCGTGTTTTTTCTTCTAGTATACGGGATTCAGGCAGAGTATTTTATACACATTTCCTTTTCTTGGTCAAAGAAAAGCAACAGCTTCGTAATCTCAGAACTCAGAAGGCACGATCATGTGTATGAACTGTCCTAGTAGAAACAATAATGATACATTGCCTCTAGAACGCTTGCATGCAGTCCTGAAATGAATTGAAATATGGATTCTTTTATGCTGCATAATGACATCTTGATGTGAACCAAGTAGCAGCTATTTGGATTTCCATTTTTGAGCAAAATGAATTGTTCTTTAGCATCAGAAGTTCTATTTTCAGTCAAGTACTCGAGTGAAATAAGCTTATAGTATGTCCTAATTCTGCTTCTATATGTAGGAAATACCTCAAGCCTTCCTTTGTCATATTCCAGAGGGGAGCCGAAGAACACCTGAAAATTCAGGGGCCTCGTCTGCTAAGTTCATACTTAGTAATGCTGAAGGGAAGACTTGGCCTGTTGAGCTATATGAAGCTGATGGTCGTGTATTTGTAACCACCGGATGGCCAACGTTTGTGGAGGATAATTGTTTGGGAGAGGGTGAATTCCTTATTTTCAAATCTGATGGGGGCGTGCACTTCAAGGTTCTCGTATTTGGTGTTAATGCTGTTGAGAAATCAGTTTGGTCTTCAGAAAGTGGTGCTCGAGCTACTGGCAATTTAGAAGAAAAACCAACATTCCCTTCTAGTAATAAGGGACATAGCGGTGATAAGTTAATGGATATGGATACAAGTCTCACTCATAGTCACTCACAGGTGAGATACTAAATCAGCTTACGTAGGAGTATATCTAAACTGGAAATACATCACTTAATACAGGCCATTTTGGTCTATGTATTGCATCTACTCGGTAATTTGCATTGAGTCACCTTTCTGTTAAAGATGTTTTAAGTAAGTTTTCTCTGCAACAATGGTTGAGTTCAAGGACTTTGACTTGAAGTTTCAAAAAAATTGATTAGTCTCATTAGTTTCAAGGAGTACAGATGGTTAGAACCTTTGCGATAATGTTATCTCATTGACTGATATTTTTTGTGAAACTTTTAGATAGTTGCAAAGATGCATGATGTATGTTTTTCATGAGGATTGTAGAACTAATATACCTTACAGAATGAACAGAGGGAGTACCATTTAGATCAATAAGGAGAACAATTATTGTAGGAAGTTAACTATAACATTCAGGTTCAAGTTGTATTTTTGTTAGTCCTTATTGGTAGTGTTTTCCCATAGCTGATTGCTTTGTATCTAACTTTTAGACAGTTACATTGCAAAGTACCGAAAGGGATGAACATATTTCATCACAAAATGTACTGGGAACATGCTTGTCGTGGATGTGGCCAATGGAGGATGGTAAGGCTCAAGCAATAGCCAAAGTAATGAGAACGTTGGATGTGGACAGATTAACAGTTGATTTATTCTGCGCTATGTTAAGTTTGTATAAATGGAATGCTGAAGCAGCTGCAGAGGAATTTGATATTTGCAGGGGCAAACAACAAATTCCGCGTGAACAGTCTCTAAAAAGGAAACTTGTTTCACAGTGTAAGTTTTCTATAGTCCTATTCTTTCGTTAGAGGATTTGTAAGACAGCTGAAAATATATCTTTTTGTTGTTCAGTTAACTTTGTAAAGGAACAGATGCACCAATTCTTCCCCCCAGATGACAGTTCTTGTGCACCAATGCATGAGGAAACAAAGAACAATCTTGGGATGCCTAATTTGGCAAATCAATCCCTACATTGTGACTTGATACCAGTGAAGCGAAAGCTACCTGACAAATATGAATCTTGTGATTTACCGCACCATCGGAAGAGAAAAGTATGTAAGTTGCAACGAGGCTCAAATACTCAAACACCAAGAAGATCGCAGAGATTGGCACACCTAAAGGATACTTCTGACGGGACAAATAACATACTGAAAGAAAGATCTGAAGTTCGAGAACCATCACCAGCTCCAGAAAATCAGGTCAAGGATAGATTAGACAAAACATGTTTACTTCAGGAGAAAAAAGATAGTGTCTCGAAAGGAATTCACGAGGAAGCACTAGGTAAGTCTTAACTTCTCCAGGCTAGAACTCCCTTGTAATATCTCAAACTTAAGTTTTTTCTGTGTGTTTTCAGGTTTCTTATCGCAGGACTTCAGGAGCAAAAACGGTAAAGAACGAACTGAAAAAAATGTCTTGATGACTTCTGAGACATTCAGGAGCACAGGTTGCATAGGGACAGAGTCATTGCCAATCAACTCCGAGTTGACATCAGATTCAAGAATAACTGAGGTATATTTTACATGGAAGCCCTCACAACGGGGCAATCGTGTTGAGAGCATTTTACTTGACATTGAAAGGGAAAACTTTATGAACACCATCACACATGTCCAGAAAATAATCCGGGATGAGGGTCCAGATTTACAAACTGCAAATATAATTGAAGACATTGTGCGGAAAGGGATTCTTAAATGGGGCTTATGCCTTCAGGATAGCAATGCTCAAAAAGTAGTGAATGCTTTGCTGGAGCATGCTAAAATAGTCAAGGAGCAACAAAATTTCAATATTGAGGTTAGGAAGGAAGAGTTTTCTGCCAAGCTACAGGATCGATCAAAGTGGCAGCTTAAAGAACTGGAAACTGGATACACTTCCTTAGAATTACATTACAAGAAAGCAACTGCTGATGCTAACATATGCTTCTTGACATTGGAAAAACACAAGAAAAAATTGCATGCTTTTGAGGATGATATCAGGGAGTTTCAGCAAGCTACGATGATGAAGGAAGATGAACTGCAAAAACTGAGGCATCTAGTCTCCGAACATCAGATCATGTATCAAAAGTCTATAATGGAAAAGGTTAGGGCTAAGATGGCACTGAAGAGCTATCAACAGACTCTTGATGAAGTAAAAAGGAGGCTAGCCTCAACTGAACCTGGTTCAGTTGATGTTGAGGCATTGGTCAAGGAAGAGATGGATAACGTACGTAAAGAGATTGAGCTTTTGGAGAGAAGTATCCTAAGTATCAGGTTCATGAAAGAGTAAAGAAGAAGGTGATGTCCTTCTGGTTATGTCTTGAAAAATTCTTCTCACTCTCTTAAAGCCCATAGCATGTTATCAGGACAAAGAGCTGTTATTAGTAATACACTGTAATGCTCGTTTTCAAGATCTTTTCTTAAAGCTGGATTATACTAAATAATTGTGATTGGGTTGTATACAACTACTGAAACTTTGAAATAGAAGGGTTGAGTAAGGTAAATTCAATGTTGGTGATGCTGCAAACTAGTTAAGAAGTACTGATTCAAGGCTACAGTAAGCTAGCTATCATATTACTCGCTGCAGGAGCTTAACTAGATGTTATAGTTTACATATATGTAGTCAGTTTATTTCTGAAGGTTTGCAAGGTTGTAGAATGCTCCCTTCTTGTTCATGAGCTGTGAGTAAGTGCCACGCTCCACCAACTTGCCCTCTCCCAGGAAAGCAATTGAGTCAACATTTTTTATTGTGTTTAGCCGATGTGCCACCACCACTGTTGTCCTCCCTGACATTATTCGATCAAGAGCTTCCTGCACCACTTGCTCTGATTGTGCATCAAGTGCACTTGTTGCTTCATCAAGTAGTAGAATTGTCGGGTTACGGATTATTGCCCTTGCAATTGCAATTCTTTGCTTCTGTCCTCCTGAGAGTTGTGCACCATGCTCGCCACAGTCCGTATCATATCCATCCTTCAAAGATCTGAAAACCAATAGATTTTGAGTTCCTTACGTTCTGCTGTGTGGTTCCAGACAATGTCATGCTTGCATGCATACATTTTTTTTTGAAATAGGAAAAAATATAAGACTTACGAGATAAATTCATGTGCATTTGCAGCTTTAGCGGCTTCCACAATCTCATCTTCATCAGCTTCCGGCTTACCGAAAGCAATGTTATCCCTGACACTTCCTGAAAATATTGCGGGCTCCTGACCAACAAGAGCTGTGAATCCTCGAAACCAAAGGATATTCATCTCCCTCACATCCATACCATCAATCCTTACGGCCCCTCTATCAACATCATAGAACCTCTGGATCAAGCCTATGATAGTGGATTTACCACAACCACTTCTGCCAACAAGGCCAACACTTGTTCCTGCTTTCACTTCCAAGCTGAAATCATGTAGGATGAGGCATTCTGGTCTTGCTGGGTATGCAAAATCTACCTTTTTGAACTCTATTTTTCCTTGTATTTTCTTCCTTGTGTTGTCCTTTTCCACCTGCAATGCAGCGAAAAACATATTATGTTTCCATGGCTATATATTCAATATATACGATGCTTATAATACTTATGATTAGCGTGTTACCTGTGAATTTTGTGGAGAAACAGATTTCCTATCTAATACCTCAAACACTGAGGCCACTGCATTTGCTCCCTTTGCCAGGTCTGATGTCATGCTACCAGCATCAGCAATCAGCTTTCCTGTGCTGACCAGAACGAAAAAGGTTTTGAAGACATCACTGGCTGAGATCTCCCCGGACTGTGCCAGCTTCCCACCATACCAGAAATCCAGTGCCCATGATAAGAATGAGAGGCAAGGTGACAATCCTGTGGTGATCCCTGCTACCCAGGACTTCTTCCTTGCATTCTTCAATGGTTCCTCTTGTGCGCACTCGAAGAGCTGAAGAACCTTTGATGAGCATTGAAAGGAGGTTACCATTCTGTGGTTGTAAACGGCTTCTATGGCAATCTGAGTACTTAGATGCTGAGCCTTTGCCAAGTCCCTTGACACATGTGAGAGAACTATCTTTTTGGCATAGTAGCATATCATTGTAGATGGTTGTACAGCTATCATGACAAGAGCAAGTTTCCAAGCAACTACCAGGCCCATCGTCACTGCAATTATAATTCCGGATGCTGTTTGAAGCAGCAAGGAGATTCTGTCTGCAACAAGGGTTTTGACAAGAGAAGCCTCATTACTTAGACGAGAGCACAATCCACCACTTGAATTAGTAGCTTCATCAAACCACGCAGCCTCAAAGGTTAAGATCTTCTCTAGCACTTGGACTCGAATGCGCCTGACAAGATGCTCCCCCATATACGCAAAATTGTAGTGTTGCAGGAGATTAACAACAATGGATATCATGGACAATGAGCAGAAGATCAAGGCATATCGTTTGATAATTGCATTCATCTCATTGTGATCCTGAACGAAGAATGCAGCAATCAGACCTCCGATGGTTATGGCATAGATGGGCTGCAAAGAACCATATACCAATGCAGACAGGCTGCCTAGAAGTGCCTGCCTCCACTCTGGTGCATTCATTGCAAGAAGCCTAGAGAAAGATGGTGCAGGTGGAGGAACATCAGAATCATTTTCCCTAAAGAAAGATGGTGTAAGTGGCATTGGACTTGCTCTGGACACACTGTAACGGCTAGTGCTGGTCCTGGCTGCAGAGGAAGCCCGAAATTGTTCATTTTCTTGATCTATGTAGCTCACCATCTTTTGCAATTTCACAAGTCTCGAGTACGGGCCACCCTTGTTGATCAGTTCATCATGTGTACCAATTTCAACTATTGAACCCCCATCAACTACTGCAATTTGATCGGCATTCTTCACCGTTGAGAGCTTATGAGCTACAACCTGATTAGTATTATCGGATTATCAGCACTATGAGGTCAAAAATTTATAATTGGAGTGTAATAAAGTAGGAAGCGTGGAGGCAAAGGCAATTTACCAGTGTTGTTCGTCCCATAGAGGCTTGATCGAGTGCATGCTGCACCAACTTCTCTGATTCTGAATCGAGTGCACTTGTGGCTTCGTCAAGCAACAGTATAGCAGGGTTCTTAATCACTGCCCTTGCAATGGCAACACGCTGTTTTTGGCCACCAGATAACAGTGATCCACGCTCGCCAATCTGCAAATAATAGTGAAAATGCCGCCATAAGTGGCGAGACAAGGAATGAAGGTGGCTAATGTTACTTTACCCTTGCTGCACATACCTTTGTCTCGTACTCCTCGGGAAGCCCCCTTATGAAGTTGTGAGCATTTGCAGTCATGGCTGCTGCATAAATTTCGTCCATTGTTGCATCAGGTTTGCCAAACAAGATGTTCTCTTTTATTGAGGTACCAAACAATGCATGATCTTGACTGACAAGCCCCATTTTGCTCCTGATCCACTTGAGTTGGAGCTGCTTAATATCGAAACCGTCAACCTTGACAGTTCCTTCAGTAGCATCATAAAAGCGCTGCACCAGTGCTATTGCGGTTGACTTGCCACTGCCACTGGACCCAACCAGAGCTATAGTTTGCCCAGCAGGAATCTGTAGGTTAAAGTCTGTGAGAACTGGCACATTCGGCCTTGATGGGTACACGAAATGGACAGATTGAAACTCGAGTTCTCCCCGAATCTGGTCCAAAACAAGGCCCTTTGGGTCGTCGGCATTAATCTCTGGCACCCGATTTATCCGCTCGAGGATTCTTGTAGCAGCAACAGATGCCTCAGTGAAATGTTTGAGCTCAGGGAGTGCCATTCCAAGGGATCTGCAACATCCAGTAAGCATGTTATAATTAATCTTCTATTCTGCAATCAAATGAAGAGCTCAGAAATTTTGTACGGCACAAAGAGTAGAAGAAGCATACAGGCCACCCAAGACGAATGAAATTCCTGCTGCATATATCCTTCCTCCACTTTCATGGTGGTACATTACCAATCTGCCGCCATACCATGCAAGGAAGGCCCAAATGGCGAAAGAAAGGCCGGTGAATCCAACAGCCAGACCTTTTGCGATTCCTTGTTTGATTCCCAGCTTGATTGTCTTGTCGAGGATCGCCGTGTACCTCTGGATGATTCTTTTCTCAGCGGTGAATGAGTAAACGGTCTTGATGGAGCCTAGTGCCTGCTCGACCAGCGAATTCGCTTTGGTGTACTCATGGCGCGACTGGCGGGAAAGGTAGAGAAGGTACTTGCCGTAGATGAGCCCCGGGATTATCAGAAGCAAGACCAGAGGAAAAGAAACCAGAGCCAGCCTCCAGGAGAAATAAGTGGCGAAGGCCAGTCCAGAGACGAAGACGGTAGAGTGCATCAGGAATAGAGGAACCTGTAAAAGAGAGATGAAGTCAGTTATGTTGCTCTGTACCCATGAATGATACCAAATTTTACATTTCCCATATAGTATTATTTTCGGTAAGCTATAACAGACTTCTTTTCTGTGCGCGAAAACCATGCCTATACCCGAGTCATTTCCGTGTCACTTTTTCCAAGTTAAAGTATTTGCTAGGCAGTTTTTTTAGAAAAAAAAATGGAGCCATTTTGCTGCGGCAAGTGTATTGGAGCCAACGATCAGCTTGTTGCTGCATCCATCTCACATCAGAACTCAGAATTATTATTTTTTAGGAAACAAAATTATCATATTCATTCTGTAGTTTTTTAGGATCTTTATTGCACTGTTTTGTACTTTGTATGGGGTATCTCCAGGTAGATTTGATTCTGCGTGTTACGCCATATGCAAGGAGCACCTCATTCTGTGTTTTCAACGTTTAGCACAACTCGAGATATGCTTGGCGTCTAAAATACAGTGCTGATCTGGAGCTGAGGTCATTTTTTCTTCAATATATGGTCGGCGGCTCGGCGCTATCCTTAGTCAAAATATCAGATTCGCTACTGGCTTGTGATGGTCATGATGAACTAGCATGCAGGCAGATTAAAACAAAGTCATTGAATTAACTTCCGAGGTAAGAACCAGGAAGATGCGGACTAAAACAAAGTCACTGAATATTAATATGTGCCTATTTTGGTTAGCCTGATGACTGAAACTGAGATGAGAAACATAAAAGCTTTGTTCTCATTTTCGTGTTTTGTTCGGTTTTCTCTAATTTCTGAAGACTCAAAGAGAGCGGTGCAGCTTATACCTTCTCGCTGAGGACCTCCTGGATGAGGGAGGCGTCCTTGGAGATGCTGTTGATGACCTCCGAGGTGGTGGCCTCCTGCGAGTCGAAGAAGCCGACCTCCTGCCGCAGGATGGCCTGCAGGTACAGGTACCTAATCCTCAGCACCTGCCGCTCGCTCGTCCTGCTCCAGCAATACCCCTCTGCATTCATCCACTCACCAGCATCCTCTTGTTAGGTCCATTTGAATTGTAGCAACTTGGTCGGAAAATCAGAAAATATTTTTAATCCTGATATCTGTTCTACTAAGCGTACAAATAGCCTTAAAAAATGTGTCTTTTTTGTTCTCACATATATGAGCCATCTAGAATTTAGATCAAAACATAGAAAAAAGATGGCAAGATAAAGGGCATTTATTTTTTAAATGGATCGGAAAAGGGCCTTATTTGAACGCAGCGATTTCACGGGAAGTTCACAGAAAACTGTGTAGTAATTCAGTAAAGAAAAGGGCGGTGGCCTGACAAAAAAAAAACTTGTGCTCAGTGAATGCATGTATGGATAATCAGCTGAAGTATTTACCCATGAACGCCACCACCAAGACCGCGAACGCCAGGTAAACAAAATTCATGCACGACTGCAACAAGGAAAACAGAAAAGAGAGGCAAAAATGTTATGAAAATGTTGTCGCAAGTGTACACGCGGATGATGATGAGCTAGCTCGAGGCACACGAAACGCTTGTCTCTAGCACCGGGCGGGCTCGTGAAACGTGTGGTACGAACCTTCTCCACCTCGTGCATGAACTGCACGCTCCCGGCGCCGCCGCTGCCCTGGGCGGCGGCGTGGCCGTACCCGAGCGCGTTCATCACGTCGCTGGCGAAGATGAGGAGCAGGTTGGTGGAGCACCCGTCGCCGATGGCCCCGAGCGTGCCCAGGACCATGAGCAGCACGTCCACCCGGTCCGCGAACCTGAACAAGCCGCGGACGTTCGTCGGCGGCTTGCCGCCGGTGCTCGCCGGGGCGCTCATCTGATCTGATCGTCTTATCCCCCTCTTCCTCCTCTATTGCGAGGTGATGACAAGGAGACCGAGAAGCAAGGTTTGGGAAGAACCCTTCTTCACTCTGTGGTGCTGGAGAGAGCGGATTTGGCACTGTGGCCTGTGGGGCTATATATAGCTCAAAATAGGCACGCACGTACTTCCTACGTTTTCAAAAGTTTACCGTCTCCTAGTAAAAAAGTAAAAGGACAATAAACTTTTGAGAACGAAGAGACTATGTTGATTTCCACTAAATTTGTTTTTTTAGATAAAAGGAAATATGAATCTCTCAACCTTTGCCTCCAAAGGGAGGGTACAACCAGTTATTTGCTATTTGCACTGCTCATGTTCATCTCTATGAATTTATTGTTTGCACTCATGCATGATGATGAGGTCCCAGATATCATATTGCAACATAGGTATGAGTTGGGATTCAAATGTATTTGGAAGAAAGTTGGCTGCAATATGTCATTGGCTCCTCAAGAGATGGTTTCTGTGTGTTTAATACTCCCCCGTTTCAATTTATTTGTCGTTATGACAACCTTATTTAGTTTATTTTATGGTCTGAAATGACAATTATTTAGAAACAGAGGTAGTATTACGAACCACTGTATATCTCCTTTATTAGCTTTGCCTTTTGATTTACTGTGCTGGCTGTGTTTTTTATAATACCTCATCTTTCAATCTTTTTTTTCGAAAGTATGCTTCCCTGCTTTTTGTCATGCCAATTGGACCTGGCTACAATGTAGTCTTGCTCCATATTATAATGAATAAATATATTGAAACAAATTACTGTATCCCAAATCAGTGAAAATTGGTTTTGGGGAGGTGAAACAAATTAACATGACCGTCATCAGTTTGTTAACGTTCGTACAATTACCAATATAGACTGATTAGGCCCTGTAACCTCTGGAATAAATCTAGCTTCTTAGTGTTAGATTATATAATTTGACTTATATAAGATGGGGGTAATAAGCTGGTGAGATTGTTTGGCAACCTATACAAAGCTAGTTGATTATTAGTTTAAAATAGGAAAAGACATGCAATCCATATTTTATAAGATAAAATAAGCTACATTGGGATACCTAATTAGATTATCATAATTTGACGGTCTAGATTATATAGTGTAGATATGTAATCCATTTTTTGTTTTAGTTTTAGGTTAAATAAGTTGGGTTTTATGTAATCTGAGGGGTAAACGAACGGACCCTTAGATTACTACCACTTTGACCTTTGAAGGTTGCTCATCAACATTTTATCTGTCATGCAGTGTACTCTCTCAGTCTTCAAATATTTATCACTGGTTAGTTTAAAAAAGAATTAACCGCTCACAAATATTTTAGAATGAAGTGAGTATTTTAGTAAGATATGTGTACTCTCATCGTCTTTAAAAATTTGTCGTTTTGTAGTTCATTTTTGAACGTGCATAGACTGCGTGTACGTATACCGCCGTAGCAATTGAAAGGTCACGTGCTCTATATAATAGGATGAGCGTGTCATTTAATTTGCATATTGCAGGTAGCTAGAGCAATGATGATGTCGATCGAGTAGACTAATCATCATCAACCAAAAAGATGGCACGTACGTATGTAAAAGCTGGCGCATATAAAAAACCCTAGCTAATGGAAGCGCTTTAATCGCGTTTACCAACTGACACACATTTTACATTAAACACGGATGATCTGCTTCTTTAACCAACCCACTCAACGATTACTTGTCAGGTAGCGCGCAGTTCATACATAGCTCCAAGTTTCAGCGCATGATGTACGTTGAAAGCAACTGTTTTAGCGTCTTTTTTCCGCCTTCTGCAAGAACGTTAGCTACATTTTTAATGAAAAATATGGACGGAGCTAGCTAGAATATTTTTAATTTCATGGAGACACGTTAGCTAGAAATAAGGTGCATGGTCGACAGGTCATCAGTAATATTTAAACTAATAATTTTTTTGAGGCAATTAAACTAATAATTCAGAAGCTATATATTTAACGTCTGCTAGAAACCGTTTAGCACGCGCTAAATACTTGGTGTTTGAGAATGTCAACCTCAGTACTAGATTATAATTTTATAATTATTCGTCGTACGCATATTGGCACGTGACGAAAAATGTGCTACGATTTTTTTTTCCACCAGCGCTATAGCTAGCTAGAACGGCAAAACTTACGGCCAAAGTAGTCTCCTCGATTTGATTCCTCAACAGTTATGCCTATCATTATTTAGGACTGGTTACTTTAAAATCACTAGTCTCCTCGATGTTGACTACATATACTCTCTGGAGCTACATTTTGGTAACTGCTATTAATATATCATTTGTCATATAACTCTGTCATAGCATTGTGCTGGACTAGATGCACATATATTCTCTTCTTTCTCGAAAGTTTGTCGCTTCCTAATATAAAAATGAATAAAAAGGCAACAAACTTTGGAGAAAGAAGAGAGTATATGTGTTGGAATTAATGGGCTTGGCCCAATATTAATTCAGAAATAAATCCTAGAAAATCTCAAAGGCCCATTAGGGCAAGAGGGAGTGGTGCTAAGTGTTTAGTCCCACATGAGAAGTGGAAGTGGAGCAACCCCTACATATAAGGGAGGTTGCTCTTCCACTCCTTGAGTGAGAGAGAAGAGAGGAAGAGAGGGGTGGCCCACGCGCGCTCCTCCTCCTCCTCCTCCTCGCTCGCTCGCTTCGCCCCGCACACGCGCGCGCGCGCGCGTGTGTTCGTGTGAATTCGAGCCTCGAGCCGAGCCCAGATTTTATATTTTTGCAGAAAATTAAATTGGGCTTTTGGGCCTCCGAATTTTTGGGGCTACCGAGTCAGAGTCCAAGTCGTTAGAGACGGACGCGTCTACGACTGCGGAGTCGGTTAGGATCCAGATCGCATACGAACCGCCTCCTGGGACTCTATAAATACGGGCGTCCGCGGTACGGCAGAGCACCCCACGATCAGATCGTTCCCACGTTCGCGTTCCTTGCGCCGCCTTCTAGTCTACTCCATCCCGAGCGCCGGCGTGCACCGACGACCGGGAGAGCAGGTCTCCGGAACCACTCGCCCTTGCGATCCTGCACCGGGAGAGGGCGAATAAGGTTTTTGGGAAGCGCACTGCGCGACTGCTCGCGTTCTTCACCACGGCTCGTCTACCGACCAGATCGGGCGCTGCGGCTCAACGTCGTCATCAACGCCTACAGCGGCGATCTACAGCAGTGCGATCGACTTCAAATCGGTACGCGTTATTTCTCGTCCCGTCTGTCCGCCGATCGCTGTTGTGTTTCTCGTATTTTTCCGGAATTATTCAGTAAATTGCCTCTTACTTTCCAACAATCCAAAAACCTTATTAGGCAATTTCCTGAATTGAACATGATGACTTTGGCCGATGCACTGAGTCCGGAGAAATTCTCTGGCGTGCACTTCAAGAGGTGGCAAGTTAAGGCCACGCTCTGGCTCCAATCGCTGAAGATCTTCTGGGTAACTGAGGGCAGGCCTCAAGGTCCTTTGTCTGTTGAAGAACAGACAAAGTTCGAGGAAGCCAATTCTGCCCTGAGAGGATGCATTCTAAGCGTTCTTGATAATAAACTCTGTGACGTCTATCTGACAGTCACAGATGGGAAGGAGCTCTGGGATGCACTTAACGCTAAGTATGGTGCCGCCGATGCAGGTGGTGAACTGTATATCATGGAGAATTTTCATGACTACAAGATGGTTAACAACCGTCCTGTAGTTGAACAAGCTCATGAAATACAGTGCCTTGCGAGAGAGCTCAATCTCCTTAAGTGTCCTTTACCCGACAAGTTTGTGGCTGGGTGCATTATTGCAAAGTTACCTCCATCATGGAGGAACTTCGCCACAGCCCTCAAACACAAGAGACAGGAAATATCAGTTGAAAACCTGATAGCATCTCTTGATGTTGAGGAGAAGGCTCGGGCTAAGGACGCTACTGAGAAAGGAGGTGAGGGTCAATCTAGCGCCAATGCTAATATGGTGCAGAAACCCTATGTCAAGAACAAAGGGAACAAGTCTCTATTCAAGCCAAACAAAACTACTACTTTCAAGAAGAAGAAGTCAAACAAAGCCAATGATGGCTGCTGCTACACCTGTGGGGAGCAGGGACATATTTCCAAGAACTGTCCTGAGAGGGCAGATCGCAAAGGGAAAAAGAATGTCAACATCGTGACATCCAGCAATGCAGATGGGTACGGTAATTCCTTTACTGTTCTTTCTGTTTCTCAAACATCATCTTGGTGGTTTGATACGGGTGCTAATGTTCATGTATGTTCTGACATGTCCATGTTTACTTCTTACCAGTTCGTCCGGGATTCCGCCGTCCTAATGGGGAATGGGTCACATGCTTCTGTTCGTGGTGTTGGCACGGTCGATCTGAAGTTCACTTCGGGAAAGATTGTCCAGCTGAAGAACGTGCAACATGTCCCTACTATGAACAAGAATCTTGTTAGCGGTACCCTTCTATGTAGAGATGGGTTTAAAGTAGTTTTAGAGTCCAATAAAATAGTTGTGTCTAAGCATGGACAATTTATTGGTAAAGGCTATGAATGCGGAGGCCTGTTCCGCTTTTCTCTTTCGGAGTTTAATAATAAGTCAGTAAACCATATTTGTGGCGGTATTAATGATAATGCAAGTGTCTGGCATTCTCGTTTATGTCACGTTAATTTTGGTTTAATGAATCGGCTATCTAGTCTCAAATTAATTCCGGAATTCACTATTGTCAAAGGTTCTAAGTGCCATAGTTGTGTGCAGTCAAAGCAACCTCGAAAGCCTCACAAGGCAGCCGAGGAGAGAAACTTGGCACCATTAGAACTCATACATTCTGATCTATGCGAGATGAATGGTGTGTTGACAAAAGGTGGAAAGAAATATTTTATGACATTAATAGACGATTCTACTAGATTCTGCTATGTTTACTTGTTGCAAACTAAAGATGAAGCTTTAGACTACTTTAAAATCTATAAATCTGAAGTAGAAACTCAATTAGAAAGAAAGATCAAACGTCTTAGGTCAGATCGTGGTGGTGAGTATTTTCCCAAAATATTTGATGATTTTTGTGCGGAACACGGTATTATACATGAAAGGACGCCTCCCTATTCACCCCAATCAAACGGGGTAGCCGAGAGGAAAAACCGCACATTGTGTGACTTGGTGAATGCCATGTTAGACACGTCCGGTTTATCTAAGGCATGGTGGGGGGAGGCTCTATTGACTTCATGTCATGTCCTAAACCGCGTTCCAAACAAGAATAAAGAGAAAACCCCTTATGAGGAGTGGGTTGGGAGAAAACCATCACTCTCATACTTGCGTACTTGGGGATGTTTGGCAAAAGTCAATGTGCCAATTACCAAGAAACGCAAGCTAGGACCAAAGACAGTGGATTGTATCTTTCTAGGCTATGCTCATCGGAGCATCGCATATAGATTTTTAGTAGTTAAATCTGAGGTACCTGATATGCATGTTGATACTATTATGGAATCTCGTGATGCAACATTTTTTGAGAATATTTTTCCTATGAAAGATATGCATAGCATTGCTAGGATCTCTTCTGAAATTTGTCCTGAACCCACCACAACTAGCGAGTTTCTTGATACACCATTTGAGAATGTCCCAGAGGAAGAACACAATGAAATAACTCAGTCGAGTAAGAGATCACGGATTGCAAAATCCTTTGGTGATGATTTCATTGTGTACCTTGTGGACGATACTCCTAGATCCATAGCAGAGGCATATGCATCACCTGATGCAGATGACTGGAAAGAAGCAGTTCATAGTGAGATGGACTCAATTCTTTCAAATGGAACCTGGGAGTTAACTGAACGGCCATACGGGTGCAAACCAGTAGGCTGCAAGTGGGTGTTCAAGAAGAAGCTCAGACCTGACAGTACTATTGAAAAGTACAAGGCAAGACTAGTTGCAAAGGGCTATACTCAAAAGGAAGGTGAAGACTATTTTGACACCTATTCACCTGTCGCCAGAATGACGACAATTCGTGTACTACTTTCTTTGGCTGCCTCTTATGGTCTAATCATCCATCAAATGGATGTAAAGACAGCTTTCCTGAACGGAGAGTTGGAAGAGGAGATTTATATGGAACAGCCTGATGGATTTGTAGTAAAAGGTGAAGAGACAAAGGTGTGCAAATTGTTGAAATCCTTGTATGGCCTGAAACAAGCACCTAAGCAATGGCATGAGAAGTTCGATAGTACTTTGACGTCAGCGAGCTTTGTCATTAATGAGGCTGATCGGTGCGTGTACTATCGCCATGGTGGGGGCGATAGCGTTATGTTATGCTTGTATGTAGATGATATACTCATTTTTGGTACGAGCATTAATATAATTTCTGAGGTCAAGTCTTTTCTATCAAAGTGTTTTGATATGAAAGATCTGGGAGAAGCTAATGTTATTTTGAACATTAAGCTGAATAAGGATGAGAGTGGAATTACTTTAAGTCAATCCCACTATGTTGAGAAAATCTTGAGCCGGTTCGGCTTTATGGATAGCAAGATTTCTCCAACGCCTTATGATCCCAGCGTGATACTTAGAAAGAACAAGAAAGAGTCAAGAGATCAACTCAGATATTCTCAGATGATTGATTCACTCATGTACTTAGCTAGTGCAACCCGTCCTGATATCTCGTTTGCTGTAAGCAAACTGAGCAGGTTCATGTCAAACCCGGGTACAGATCATTGGCATGCACTTGAAAGGGTTATGCGCTATCTGAGAGGTACAATGAGTTATGGAATTCACTATACTGGGCATCCGGCCGTGCCTGAGGGTTATAGTGATTCGAACTGGATCTCTGATGTTGATGAACTCTATGCCACGAGTGGATATGTGTTCACTCTAGCTGGTGGTGCTATATCATGGAGGTCTTGCAAACAGACCATTTTGACGAGGTCAACCATGGAAGCAGAACTCACTGCTTTAGAGACAGCCACTGCGGAGGCAGAATGGCTGCGAGAGCTCTTGATGGATTTGCCTATAGTTGAGAAACCATTGCCGGCAATCCTTATGAACTGTGACAATCAGACGGTGATTGCCA
This sequence comes from Tuctoria greenei, assembly GCA_036927565.1. Classification (NCBI taxonomy): domain Eukaryota; kingdom Viridiplantae; phylum Streptophyta; class Magnoliopsida; order Poales; family Poaceae; genus Tuctoria; species Tuctoria greenei. The sequence goes on from JAYESD010000010.1 coordinate 164,746,291, forward strand.
AAGTGACCAGTTCTAAGGATAATGCAAAATCATCAAGACATGTCAAGAGACGTTTAAAATCTGTCAGGAAAATGAGAAACTCCGGAGTTATTACTGTTTCGTATATACAAACAGACAAAAACCTGGCAGATCCCTTTACGAAGGGTCTTTCACGTAATGTGATAGAAAGTGCATCGAGAGAGATGGGTCTGAGACCCATTGATGTGACACCATAGTAGTAACCCAACCTATGTGATCGGAGATCCCGTGAATTAGGACATGGGAAAACAAGCTAGTGGTTCACTGAGGAGAGTACTTCCTTTATACCCTCTCTATGTGAAGATGCACACTTGTACTCTCAAACTGTAAGGCAGGTTGGCGAATTGCCTTAATGTGTTTCTGTTGGCTATGTGTAGCAAAGATGCCGTCCTACAGGGCAGTCTTGAAGGAAACACACCTATATGAGCTCCGACTGTCTAACGTCGCAGTCTGTGAGATTTGGGTGATCTCTAGAAAGCTCATGAAGAGACCAGGGAGTACGACGCATATGCTCCACCCGCGGGGTAGACTACTGGTAGCCAAGTACTGGTAATGGTCTTTGGGTGAAGTCAGTTCACACAAAACTTGCAATTCAAGGCGTAGTCCATTGTTCAAGTTGTGACCTGTTGAAACTTGAGGATCTAGGCAGAAGTTCAACTTTACAGTCTCTGCCGAAAACACTAGTATATTAAACAAGGAACGAGAATGATCTCTCTCCTAATGGCTTTGAGATCTTGTGGGGGATTGTTGGAATTAATGGGCTTGGCCCAATATTAATTCAGAAATAAATCCTAGAAAATCTCAAAGGCCCATTAGGGCAAGAGGGAGTGGTGCTAAGTGTTTAGTCCCACATGAGAAGTGGAAGTGGAGCAACCCCTACATATAAGGGAGGTTGCTCTTCCACTCCTTGAGTGAGAGAGAAGAGAGGAAGAGAGGGGTGGCCCACGCGCGCTCCTCCTCCTCCTCCTCCTCGCTCGCTCGCCTCGCCACGCCACGCCTCGCCTCGCCTCGCCCCGCACACGCGCGCGCGCGTGTGTTCGTGTGAATTCGAGCCTCGAGCCGAGCCCAGATTTTATATTTTTGCAGAAAATTAAATTGGGCTTTTGGGCCTCCGAATTTTTGGGGCTACCGAGTCAGAGTCCAAGTCGTTAGAGACGGACGCGTCTACGACTGCGGAGTCGGTTAGGATCCAGATCGCATACGAACCGCCTCCTGGGACTCTATAAATACAGGCGTCCGCGGTACGGCAGAGCACCCCACGATCAGATCGTTCCCACGTTCGCGTTCCTTGCGCCGCCTTCTAGTCTACTCCATCCCGAGCGCCGGCGTGCACCGACGACCGGGAGAGCAGGTCTCCGGAACCACTCGCCCTTGCGATCCTGCACCGGGAGAGGGCGAATAAGGTTTTTGGGAAGCGCACTGCGCGACTGCTCGCGTTCTTCACCACGGCTCGTCTACCGACCAGATCGGGCGCTGCGGCTCAACGTCGTCATCAACGCCTACAGCGGCGATCTACAGCAGTGCGATCGACTTCAAATCGGTACGCGTTATTTCTCGTCCCGTCTGTCCGCCGATCGGTGTTGTGTTTCTCGTATTTTTCCGGAATTATTCAGTAAATTGCCTCTTACTTTCCAACAATATGTAGTCAACATCTTTTCTTTTCCCTCAGTGTTGCTTTAGCTTTCGTTTCTCCTTTTCCATCTTATGCAGTCCTGAAAATGACTGCAAAGCTCTTCAAGAGCATGCCATTAGTTACTTTGAAAAGCACTTCAAAAGGGAGGAAGAAAAGAATGATATCAAACCAAATATTTGGTGGACGATGGATCAGATGCAATTTAATATTTCTTAATTTATAGCTACCAACCAACAATATCATTTCAGTCGTCTTGGATCACATGTCCAGATTAACAGTACATTCAAACTGTCAAACTCAAGTTTCCCAAAAGACTAGATATACAAGTATTTTTGAAATTGCAGATATCAAAATAATTGAAGTGACATGGTTAGCTATAGTCAGGGCCGGCCCTGAGCCAGTGCACGAGGGGCGACCGTCCCGGGCCCCCGAGAACCAAGGGCCCCATTTGGATATACATATACATTATACCTAATTTACTTCATATTCTGGTTTTATAAATATTCTCAAGTTACAAAAAAATCATTTAGAAAGATAGTGTTGATTGAAAGTCTAAATTCCACGTGCGGTTTGGAGTAGGCAAGTTACATATAAAAAGTTTACTACTCAATCTATTTACTCCGGGAGTGCAAGTTATATGGTTCGTCACTTCCACTTCTCTCATAATAAACACAGCCACGCCCCTACTGTTGCTGCCGGATTGTTATAGATGATGACACTACAATTTTAGTTCCCTTCCTCTACTCCTATCCAATGTCGAGAAATAAGACACAATTAGTAAGGTACAGTCAAATCAAATAAATTTCATTTTAGTACTACATTTTAATTCATCAATATTTTTTATTTGCAGGATTGTTCTCTTCAATTTCTATAAAATATCTTTATAAGTGTATTTTATAGTAGTTTGTGTTATATGTATAAAATGTATTTAAATTTTCTTTATAAGGTTTTCTCGTTGTAGATTGTGTGCTAAACATATCATTACATCGCTCCTATCAATGATACTTTTTTGACGTCAAAATTATTATATATCATTTTACAAAAGTATTATTTCTTTATGTTTTTAGAAAAAATAAGATTTCTATGAATAAATTATGTACATAATATTTTTTTTACAAGAGGGTGCCTGTTTTAATTTCGCCCCGGGCCCCCAAAATCTCAAGACCGACCCTGGCTATAGTGGCAGGTACGTAGTTTTACACATCTTGTAGTGACTCTCAATGTGCTTGGAAGGTTAGGTGGTAGCTGGTCTCGGAGAGCAACAAAATATACTTCTGAACTGTATACAGTTGCTTTCTATGACTTATAAGTCACTACACCAGAACAAGTCATCCACACAACAAATATAATCTTGACACTTTTGGATTCTTAATTTGCAACACCTTAACTAGAACTAGTACTGCGTACTGTACTAAATGTGATATATACGCTATAATAATGGTATCGAAGTCAAGAAAGTAGGAACTTGAGCCAGTCCGGCCACTAGGGTCAATGATAATTGGCCATTAGTACAACTCCTCCCGACAGTCAAACTACAATATGATTAATCTTGCGAGATCAGCAAGATTTGGCGAGTGAAATCTGCTCGCCACTACGATTTGGGCACAGTTTCAGTCAATCCCTAGACAAGGAAAGATCTATATAAAAAAACTTGATCAGTGGGAAAAAAATCCCCAACTGACATTGTATCAAGAAGGAACCCCCCGAAATCTGGTCGGGACAGGGACGCACCAAAGCAGAAGCAGGTCACGAAGGCAGCACAAGGCCTAACTGTGACCCAAGCACATGAGGATGAGGGAGGAAGGCGCAGCGCTGCTGAGCCAGGCTTCGAATCTATGATGCTTTGTTGCTGTTCTTTGCAGGCTGGGTCCTCCGGTCCATTCATCTCTGTCTGCTTGCTTTCATTATCTGCGCGCTATACCCAACAGCAATACAGCATGGTCAGCATGATCTAAAAGAAACAAAGGCAAAAACGATCTTTCGGCAAAAGGACTTGGTTGGAGTCGAATACAAGTGTACCATCTGGTAAAAGTGCTGGTGGGCTGACGTGTAAATGGTATTCTGCAAATTGTAAAGTTAAATATGATTTGAAGGATTGCCGATATTTTTAAGTACTACATGCACTGGTATCATTGCTTACTTGTGTTGTCGACACAAGTTAGTGTGAGAAAACTGATAATGTGTTTCTATATACGTATGAGAAATGGTTTCCACTCTGGCATGGAACCTAGGCCGAGGCGTTAATTAGCAACGTTTTGTTCTCACGTCACCGTCCTTGAAGAACTGTGATTCTCTGCATTTCAATTTATGCTTCGTGTATGCCAGTGGTAATTGATAATTATAATAAGTTGATATGTATATATGCTCCCTGCTTTCTTTCTGTGACGTGTCTAGCTAATATATGCGGTTCCGTCAAAGAAAGAGGACTTTGACGGCCCAAAATAATAATGGTCAGTATTCTTTTAAAACCACTGGCCGGTATTTTGAGGGTGGTTTTGGAGTTGAAATATTAATTTGCAAATTGGATTTTATTCTACATGCATGGGACATTTACCAGGATGGTTAATCTGTCAGTCATAATTTAATGCAACCCAACAAGGAGAAATAGGCTCGATCGGACAGGCGGCATCGTAAGATTTATCAGATTACTAATGAGATTTATAAACAACAATCAAGCTTTTGTCCCAAACAATTTGGGATCGGCTGTACTAATGAGATTTATATAGAGAAAAAAGTACTAGTCTACCACTCTTTTTTTTTTCAATATTACCCTTGACTTAACAAAATACTAGCCAGGATCGGTGGATCGAACATAACGGTTAGGTCAAAATACTATAAATAGTTTTTAGAGAATACTCCCTCCATTTCTATGAACTTGTCACTTTGTAGTTATTTTGGAACATACGATATTGGAGGGAGTCACGTGACAACAGTTATTAAGAGGTTCAGGTGGGCTTGAATCCTTGAACTGTCGATTGGCGAACTCTTACTGAGACCGTACGACGTTGTTCATTCAGAGAACACGACGAAAAAAAAGGGGGTTAGTAAGTCGTTGTTGTGTACACATGCATCACATCAGTTTCCTGGTTGGTTTCAGCTTTCGCCTTTGTGGTCGGAGCAAAGTATCTCGCCTTCGTCGCACGTACCGGCCGACCGGGCCAGCGTGGCCGAGTGGGCACTGCTGGACCAAAGGATGCTCGATCGTTTGCTTTAGAGATCACCCATCTGATCTCCTTGATCGCTCTGATGCATGATTATTCCTTTTCCTTTTAATCCTCCGATCCTCGTCTTCCCCCAAAACGAACATGGGTTTCGTGTATTCTTATGTTCATTCTCCTGTACCATCACTGTCAGAGAACGAAGCAGCGCTGTCATTGTTGGTGACATTGGCATGACATACAGTATATTGTACTCCTAATTAAATACAGCATCGTCTTTTAGTTTTATCTCTCATTTACTTGGAAGCCTCGTCCGACGAAGCAACACTGCAGGTGCAGGAGTGCTTCGTCTAGTACTTGGACGCATGGGTCTCTAATGCAGAGGAAGGAAATAAAGTGAGGAGGGAGGACACGCTGCTTTATCCAACGAAGAACAGCAGGCAGAAGCTGAGAAGCAGCGGGGGTCCGCAGCCAAAGCAGAGGACACGAAAGCGATCAGCAGTTGCTCCGTGTACTACGGGCCACGTAAGCATGGTACGATTACAATACGCGAACCGCTAGGACGAAACTACTTGGAAACCGAGCGAATTCATGCTTCGCCGGATATCCAAGAGCTCGTGCTAGCTTTTGTGCGTGACACAGCAAAGCGAAAGGGCCAACTTGCTTCGAACAAGCAAAACTAATAAAGAAGGCAATTATGGACGGAGAACCAGCCACATTGGTAGAGAGAACAGCTAAAAGAGGCAAGACGGATCTGTCATCTGTGCACGGAGGTACCGCTGTGTCCGTGTGCATATGAGATGCAGCTTTGTTCCTAGTGCTTCAGAAAGATGTGAAATAGTAATGCAAAAGATTCATTAGCTCGTGACAAAAGCGATTCGATATGTGCTACAGCACAGCACTGGGTAGCTTTGTGCCTGAGAGTGATCCTGCATATACACTATACAGTGATGATCCTAGCACCGCCACACCGGCGGCGACTTTGGAGTTTAGAACGGGGGTTACTGAATCATTCAGGTTTAGTTGTTTCCACCACCTTTAGCTCTAGAGCGAGTCAGCGAACCTCAAGTGGAAATCGATAAGTTTTGATGGCTGGATCAAGCCACCAGCCAGCGGTTTGTTCGACGAGGAATGCGGCTGTGGAGCTCAAAATAAAACGGAAAATCACTGTGGTTAGTCTTTAAAAATGCTAATGGAATAAATTAAATACTTAATCGGTTTTGTTTTATTTGATGTTAATTAATTTAAAATTGAATTAATCAGCATCAAATAAAATAGAAAAGAATAATACCACTATGCTGTACGTAGGGCGCGCTGGGCTAGTTAAGATCCAGGTGCCTACAAAATCTTCCGTCTATCCGCTGTCCAAAGCCCAAGACAGTTTTCTTGAGCAGAAGTCCAAAAAAGTAGGTAGATTATATATATAGTTGGGCCGGAGCCTACAGAGACAGGCCTTAGGACTTCAGTACATTACGCAGTCATTGTCGTATATATAAGAATTATATTTCATGTTAATAAATTTACGGGGATAGCTCAGTTGGGAGAGCGTGAAGGTCTGAAGGTCACGTGTTCGATTCATGCTCACCGCATATTTTATATTCCACCAAATTTTCATTTTGGCAACGAGAATCTGTGATCTGTCACTGAGAAAATTTGCACTAATGTACGCCAGCGAAATTCTTTGGGTTCTTCTACGTTTCATTCTTCACATGCCTCTACCTTCTATTGGATCTCTTCTCAGGGTTCATCATTCCAAGAAAGGCGAGTCACTGGTTCCTGCTGTCTTCAATACTCAAAACCGCTATGCTCTGTTATATCTGCAGATTAAGTGATTAACCCAAATAATATCTTGTTCAGAAAATCCCGATATGGTGGGTTTGGTATTATTGGGATTATTGTCCAGTGTCATGGATATTTTACGGGCTGATTGTGTCGCCATATGGTGATTTGGAAGGTCTTATCAAGGTTCCTGGGCAATCCGATCAGCAAGTCAGGCTTTTTATCAAGGACCACTTCGGCTTTGATCCGGACTTCATGGGGTGCCGTCGCAGCAGTACTAGCGGCCGGCCTCCACTGTTTTCGCCGCGTTCATATATGCTTACTGCATAAAGACCTTTAATTTGCAACAGAGGTAGAAGTAGAAACCTCATTTCTTGGGTGCAGATTGAGATGTGTTCGAGTAAATATGTCTAGGCAGCGAGAGATGGGTCTTGCTGGTTACCTATAAGTTACAGGGCTGGGATAGTATGCATCCATCCAAGTTTCCTTATAGTATTTGTTTTAAATATTTACAGTGGATAAATCTAAACATCAATAGCCCGTCTAGCTCAGTCGGTAGAGCGCAAGGCTCTTAACCTTGTGGTCGTGGGTTCGAGCCCCACGGTGGGCGTATCGTTTTTTCTTTTCCGTTCCAAAAGGAAAAAAAAACTCGTCGAGCCCCACGGTGGGCGTATCTTTTTTCTTTTCCGTTCCAAAAGGAAAAAAAAAACTCGTGCTGAAGGTAGTATTCGATCATCAGGCCACAGTGCCAAGGCCCAAGTGGGCCAACACAGTACTTTTCTCTCTTTTGGATCGTGATTGAAAACAAGTAAACAGTTGAGGTTAGCAATTTTTACGGCTTATGGGCGCATGAAAAGATGAACATGGACCGAAGTCGTAGCCTCCAGTCGTCCGTATAGCACTGTTCAAAGTAAAAACGGCACGCGGGTAACCGTAGACTGTAGAGAGTAGCCATATTCACCCAAACGTCATAAATCTCAGACTCGTCGCAAAAGTAAGCTTGAATTTTTCCTTTTTTTGAAGCAGCAGGTGCTGATGATGTGCAGCATCTTTTTCGAAACGAGGGAGATGAAACCGGCACAAAAGACAAGCTCATAGGGATGGCAAAAAAACCCGCGGGTACCCGACGGGTTTGATACCTGTCGGGTGCGGGTTCGGGTGGACTTTTGCACCCGTGGATCTGACCCGCACCTGACGTATTGCGGGTGCGGATGCGGGTTTCATTTTTCAACCGCGGGTGCCCGTCGGGTGCCCGAAAATGTGCAGTCCACTTCGGTTCAGCCGACTTACACTGTTACACACTTTCACTTTCGCAACCCGGCCCAATAAGTCACCTTATAACACCATCGGCGCAGCAGAGCAGAACCCTAGCCCCCCCTCCCGCGAGCTGTGTAGGCCGTGAGCCGCCAATACTCTCCCGATCCGCCGCCGCCTGCCGTGCGGGCCAACATCCCGCCCCCGCTGCCACTCGATACTCCTTCGCCAGTTCGACACCCGCCACACCCGCCTCTGTTGTGGCGCTGTTTGTCGACTCCCTGCTCGGTGCTTGCGCTACTTTTGAGTGTCGATCTGCTCACTCCAGCATCTGGCCCTGCCGCTCTGAGGCCTCCGCTGCCGCTTCCTGCCGCCCTGTCGTCGCTTAGCGTCGGTCTCTGCTATAGTGCTGCTGTAGTTTCTGCAAGTCCCTGTAGACGGTGAACACGATATAATGCAGCTGTAGTTTCTGCAAGTTCTTAAAGGAATGAAGTCTCATACTTCGTCAAACAGAATGTCCTCTGGTTTGACTGCTCTTTTTCTGGTTGTATTCTGGAAGGAATGATGAACTGCACGTTTTTTGCTTTAAGGAATAAAGTTCTGTTAACTTGTATTTGTGTTAAATTTGTAGAATATGTGATGAACCGCAATCTGTTATGGACTTTTTTTGTGATGAACATTTGTTATGGACTCTTCATGTCTATTCATGTCATATTTGTAAAAAAAATGTGGACAGTTACTGATATGTCAAGAGTTGAAGAGATGTTGTTTCAATCTTTTGCAAACCCGCCGGTTACTCGAAACCCGCTCGAAACCCGACGGGTGCGGGTGTCAATTTTCACCCGCGGGTGCATGTTCGGGTTTGAAAATTCACCCGCGGACTTTTTCATTTCGGGTGAGTTTTTGCTCCACCCGACCCTAACCCGGTCCGTTGTCATCCCTACAAGCTCACGCGACAAGACAAAAATGTACGAATTAATTACTGGTCAATGCCGCTCCAGACACCTTAGCGATGCTGTGGTGATGTTGTTCTTTTTGACGGAAATCAGTCAGTGTCGTGGCTTTGGTAAAACCAACCACCGCCACGCACGTTACGTCATCGAAGTGCCCTCCGCTTGGAGACACGCCACAGGAGAGTCGATCGGGACGTTAGCACCGCACGGCACACTGCGCCTCCCGCCGTTTCACACCACTCGGGCGTCTGCGGCGGCGCATGGCTCACGACACGGGCCTGGAACTGGAATCCGCGCCGGCGTGGCGTGGCGCGGTGCGCGCCGTGGCGACGGGGCCGGCGCCCGACGCGGCGTGGGCGCTGCTGGGCGACTTCTGCTCGCCGCACAGGTGGGTGCCGTCGCTGTCGACGTGCCGGCTGGTGGAGGGCCCGGAGGGGCGGCCCGGGTGCGTGCGGCACTGCGCGGGACCCGTGAACATGGCCGCCGCCGCCGCCACGTCCTCGCCATCGGGGGAGGAGGAGGAGGGCGCCGCCGCCGCGGCGGCGGGGTGGTCCAGGGAGCGGCTCGTGGGGATCGACCACGCGGTGGTACAGCTACGAGCTCGTGGAGAGCAACAAGGGGTTCGGCAGGTACCGCGCCACCCTGCGGGTGGAGCCCGACCCGGCCGGCTGCGCCGTCGCGTGGTCATTCGAGGCCGACCCGGTGCAGGGGTGGACGCTCGACGGGTTCGTGGGGTTCCTCGACGGGCTCGCGCGCGCCGTCGCCAAGCGGCTCGAGGAGGAGATCCTGGTTCATAAGGGTGAGGCCGTGTAGCCCAGCTTGTTCTTCGGATTCATCTCGTGCAATATGCTTGTGCTGGCTTGGATCGCCCGTTGACATTGATCTGTGAGTTGCATCTTAGCTTGTCTGGAAAACACTTACCGCATGGATCTACTGGATATATAGTTAATCTGCATCTATTGATCTTGATCTTCACCTTGATCAAATTTAGATCTCGAGCTTTCAATCAGATCTAGATCTTGATCTTAACCTTGATCGCTGTAGACTATGACGGTCACGGTCTACATCATAAACCTCGCCGCGGCTGCTCGAGTCTTGCGCCGACGCAAGCGACCCGCCGCGGGTCCATGTGCGCCTTCTGCACCGCGAGTCCGCGACCTCCTCCTGCTGCCCTTCCACTGGAACGCCCTGCCGAGTTGTTTCATGACCTGCGGAGGGGCGGCACGGTACCGGATGACCTGACCGTGGTGAGCGTCACGTCGGCCTGCGGTGCGCTTGGCGATATTTGCTTGGCAGAGCAGCTGCACAAGCGCATGGTACAATGCCACTATGCCAGCGCTCTGGCCGGCTCGATGTAACGCTGACCAATGCGTTGGTCGACATGTATGCCGAGTGTGGCCGCACGGACCTCGCGGGGAAGGTGTTTGAGAGAATGCCTGTTAGGGATGTGTCGTCATTGACAACCATGATTGCAGGGCTTGCAACACATGGTGATGAGATCATGAGCAGGACGCATTGGACATGTACAGTATGATGGTATGTAGGGGGGGGGGGGGGGGGCACCGAATAGGGTGACAATGTCGGCCGTTCTCTCTGCTTGAGCACACGGGCGGCTGGTCGATAGAGGACTGCATTTGCTGAACTGCAAATGGGAGATGGAGAGATCAAGGTCGTGCCAACTGTTGGATGAACATTACGGGTGTGTCGTGGATATTCTTTGTACTGGTAGAGTTGGCCGGGTGGACGAGACGAGGCACGTGATTTGGTGGAGCAGAGGATGCTGATGGATCATGGATGCAGTGATTTGTGAAAAGTTGCTTGGTGCATGCGAGAAGGACCGGAATGTGAGTGTTGGCCCGTTGGGGAATGGGCAGCAGGAAGGCTTGTAGAGGCCCAGTCATGGCCCATGGAACTATGGCATAGGGCGGGCAGGGCGTGAGAATGAGCTCGCGCCGCGACGTAGGTCGTAGGAGAGCGCCGCACAGGGCCCCAGCGCGGCCGGCGCCGCCGGAACGCCGCCACCACGGACTCCTCTTTCCCACCCGTACCGCAAACCCGCGGCCGCCGCGAACCCGCACGCCCAACCCCGTGACAAGTTTCATAGGTGCCGAATTCATAGAGTTGAGTTGCAGTCCGTTTTGAATCCTGTAGCTTTGGAGCTTTCATAGATGCTCCCTCCGTCATCGAAAGTTTGTCGTTTTGTAGTTCAGAGCTTTCATAGATATTCTCACCGTCATTGAAAGTTTGTTGCTTTGTAGTTCAAAAATGAACTACAAAGAGACAAAATTTCGAAGAAGGAAGTATATGCGCTTAGGCTATCCGCACCAGCTTCCTCTAAGACATACTCTATACACTATTTTTCTTCTACTTTTACAGTACATACATACTCTAAATTACACCGCGAAACAGTGTATCCAGTATGCTTTACAGTGTATCATTGTGGATGGTCTTATTACGCTCCAGCTGATCAGACTCTATCAAAGGACGCAGCCAAAGCCCAAAAAGACTATTCGGTCAAGATTCTGTGCTCCGCGGAGCGGAGAGGGAACCTGATCACACATTCGATCTGCCCTATTTCCACCGCTTGTTGCGGCACAGCGGTAGCATGGCCGAGCAAGTGTTCTGTTCGTCCTATTTACTTGTGCGGCCTTGATTTATTCCAAACTACTGACAATAGTTTTAATAATTCTCTCTCTCTTTTTAAAAAAATACATCCATCTCAAAAAAACTTGTCGTTTTGTAGTTCACTTTTAAACTACAAACGACAAACTTTTTTATACAGAAGAAGTATTTATTATCAAGAATTCTAGAAGTCAGGCACGTGAGGTTGCGACACATTTCAGACGTGCGCTTCCGTGGGCGCACAGGGCCAGAGCAGATGAAGCTTATTAACAGTTTTTTATTTTGTTAATTGTTAATTCGTGATTTATAAGAGTTATGTTAATTATAAAGTAATAAAACAAATAATTTTGTGATTGATTAACCTATAAAATTAAAGGTTAACAAATAATTATAAAGATTAGTGATTAATGGTAGTAATTAGTTGCTAAAGCACCTGAAATTTAGACAGCTTTATTTATTATTAATCGAACTAATGACAAATATTGCAGAACTCCAGTTGATAGCACGTAGAGACGGTCGTTGGAGTCCAGGCAGACGTGCGGCCGCCGTCGCGCCACGTCCGACCGAACCTCTCGCGGCAACGCTCCGCGGCACACGCCCGTCCGGGCGCTCGCTGACTAGGGGGTCCCGCGGCGAAATATATTACGTGGAGCCTGATGACAACGACACGTCCATGACCCGGTTAGTTGAGCTGACTTGTTCGTCAGGCGGCCCATACGCTCCTGCTTTCCTGGCGCCCCGCCCCCCACGCGTCTGGATGCCGTTTCTAATTATCTGGCGTACGCGTGCGCGCTTTTGGGATGGAAAAAGCAAGCGTCCTTTTGATCAGCTTCGTGCCGGCGGTTCCTCACGCGAGCTGATCCAGAAGCGAGTCGCCGGACGGCGGGCCAATCCGAAAGCCCGGGCCCGCGTGTCATTTGAGAATGATGGAAAGAGCAAATGTGATCCAACGTTTTTCCGTTTTCTGTATGTGGTCCAGCGGTTTCCATAAGTAGAAGGGCCACGTTACGGTGACATCTTTTTTATTTTTAATCGGCTATTCTTATTTTTGTCGAGTGAAAACGAAGGATATTTGGCTTGTAGTATCATAAAACTATAGAAGAAATTAGTAGCTCCGTTGATCGTCAATTGTTGACGTGTCAGACCAATCAAATACACTAAAGATCAACTCTGATGTACTGTCAAACAACTTCAATTTTAATACGGAAGGAGTGATTGTATTGACTATAAAAAACGTCAAATTCAATACGAAGGAGCTATTTATATTGACTATAAAAATTATAAACTATATTTTCTGATTTTAGATCTAAAAGTGGAAATATATCAAATTTTCAGGTAACTCAAAATTAGCAACTCTCAGTTTTAGTTGCTGGGGTTTCTGATTCTGCGGATAATCTCGCCGCGAATCCGCCTGGGGAGAATCAGTTGTAGAGATATGCGGCGGAAGGCTCGAGGGCTAGGAGGAGCGTAGGCCGCGTCCTGCATCACCAGTTGCTGCCGGCCTCTTCTTCGCCGCGCGCGGCGAGCGAGGATTTTTTGTGGCGTACGTCTGTAGCTGTAGTTGGTTCGTCTCTCTCTCTCTCTTTGAGTTTGGTGCCTGTACCGGAACTGTAGCGGGTAGGCGAGAGAGGCAGGCAGTTGCGCGCGGAGGGAGCTGGAATTGTCGCCGCGCTGCTGCTTCGAACTGGGGCGAGGTGTTGGAGGGTGGGGGTTGTGCGGCTGGGAGTCGGCTACCGAGGCGAGGCGACGACGGCAAATAAAGGAGAGGCCGCCGATTTAAAGCGGGTTTGTGTGGCTCGCTGCTCGCCTCTGCTCCACTCCTCTCCTCTCACCTGCCCCCCCTTCCCTCCCTTTCTCGCACGCGGGTGGTGGTGTGCTCATCAGGTGGCTGTGTGCCAGATCCTCCTTATTTGTTCGCTGTTCGAAGGCCATTTGGAGCTCGGAGCTTGTCGTGTCGGATGGCCAAGGAGTCGACGGAGGTGGAGGGCGCCGCGAATCGGAGGTGATCCGGCCATGGGGTAGAGTAGTGGTGGCGGGTGTATGGAGCCGTCCCGTGACGCCGCCGGCGCGCGGCGGTGTGAGGATGAGGAGGCGGCGCTGGTGGAAGGAGGCGCGGCGCCGCGAGGAGGGGACGAGGGCGGCGGGGAGGTGAGCCTGCGGGAGTGGCTGGACCGCCCGGGCCGGGCGGTGGAGGCGGCGGAGTGCGTGCACGTGTTCCGCCAGGTCGCCGAGGCGGTGGCCGTCGCGCACGCGCAGGGGGTGGCCGTCGGCAGCGTGCGCCCGTCCTGCTTCGTCGTCTCGCCGCCCTTCGCGCGCGTCGCCTTCATCGAGTCGGCCTCGGGCTCTGACGCGTCGGGCGGCTCCTGCTCGGACTCCGACGCCTCCGACGACGCCGACCCGGCCGCCTCGCCTGCGCGGCGGGCTGACAGCGCCGCCCGCGGGGATGACCGCGCCAGGAAGGGGTTCCCGCTCAGGAGCGTGCTGGCGATGGAGCTCAGCTGGTATACCAGCCCCGAGGAGGCTGACGACGACAGCGGCGGAGGCGGCGCTACCTTTGCCTCGGACGTGTACAGGCTGGGTGTGCTCTTGTTCGAGGTGCGTTTGCTTCACATTGAGCTGCTGTTGTTTTGGGGTCTATTAAGTCTAATAACGCTTCTCATCCCTCATGCCTGCGGCTGTCCCTACAGTTGTTTTGCTCGTTTGAGACCATGGAGGAGAAGATGCGGGCAATGGTGAACCTGCAGCACCGTATCTTGCCACCACAGCTCCTGCTGAAGTGGCCCAAGGAAGCATCCTTCTGCCAGTTGCTGATGCACCCGGTGCCGGAAACCAGGCCTAAAATGAGGTGAGTTCTGTAATGCACTCGTGTTTGAGTATAATATCCATGGCATCGAGAACTTGCTGCACAACGGGAATTACTTTAATACATGGATAGTGCCATAGTGGTAGTACTTCTCAAACCTAAGCTTCTCATTTGATTCCTAGTACATGCTGGGGTGGTACACTTTACATCGTAAAATACCTTGTTTGGGGAATGTGTGCTGCCGCCCATTGGCGTCGTGGAGTTGTTCTTGTTCGGCTATCAAGATTGCCTTGGAAAGTTCAGATACTGAATCGGATGACTGGAGAATGGCAGTGCAGTAGATTGTTTTTGTTTGGTTGGTATAATTATTTAGGAAAACCAGGACAGTAAAGCTACATAGTAATAGGTTAACTATGTGTTCCGACGAGACGAGGTTGTACCTCACTGACTTTCACCCTCTTTTTTTTTGTTCTGACAGTGAGGTGCTGCAAAGTGAATTCCTTAATCAATCACGGAATAACCTTGAGGAGCGTGAAGCGGCGCTTAGGTTACGTGAGGAGATAGAAGAACAAGAACTACTGCTGGATTTTCTTCAGCATCTGCAGAAAAGAAAGCAGGATATAGCAGACAATTTGCAGGACACTGTTGCCTTTCTCACGTCTGATATCAGTGAGGTACTGTACCAGCAATCTGCTCTTGGGCACTGCGGAAACTTCTCATCTGATTTGGATAAAGAGGTTTGCTCTGGAACTATTGACGATCAGAGCGATTGTGGATCCAGGAAGCGTTTCAGACCAGAGCTGCAAGGTGTTGATGCAGAGGAACAAAACCGTAGTCTGGAAGAATGTTCCAGAACAGTGCCATCCTCTGTGGTAATTCAGGAAAGTGTGTTGTCAAAAAGCTCCAGGTTAATGAAGAACTTCAAAAAACTTGAAACAGCCTACTTTATAACTAGATCCAAATGGGTGAAACAAGCTGGCAATCAAGTAAGTAATTGTTATCAAGCTGTTAAGGGGACTACTGGTTCAGCTGTTGGGACGGAGGGGAGTTCAATAAGCGATGCTCCTTTGGGAGGACAATGTAGCCGAAAGCAAAGAGGTTGTGCGAACTCTTTTCTTGAGGGACTGTGCAAGTACCTGTCATTCAGTAAGTTCAAAGTTCGGGCAGAACTGAAGCAGTGTGATTTGCTGAACTCTTCAAACTTAGTGTGCTCTATAGGGTTCGACAGGGATAAAGAATTTTTCGCAACTGCTGGTGTAAACAAAAAGATAAAAGTGTTTGAATATAATATGCTTGTAAATGAACATCGTGACATTCATTACCCCGTGGTAGAGATGTCTAATAGAACAAAACTAAGTTGTATCTGCTGGAACAGTTATACGAAAAGCCATATAGCATCTAGCGATTTTGAGGGTATAGTACAGGTAAGCTTCACCAAAGCATGCCTTTTTTAAATTTGTATTTTTTGTAGTTATCATATTATACCCTCTTCTCCAGGTTTGGGATGTTACTAGGAGTCAAGTTTTTGCTGAGATGAGGGAGCATGAGAGGCGTGTGTGGTCGGTGGACTTCTCAACTGTGGACCCAACAAAATTGGTTAGCGGTAGCGATGATGGTTCTGTGAAGCTGTGGGATATGAATCAGGCAATTCTACTCTTACACCTGCTGTATGTCAGCTTTTGAACTACCGATAACATGGTTATCAAACCTATGTGTTGTACAATTGTTTTCCCTCATCAATTGTAACACACATCCATGAATTTTGCAGGCTGGGAATGTTGGCACTATTAGAACAAGAGCAAATGTGTGCTCAGTGCAGTTTCAACCTGACTCTGCTCGCTGCATTGCCATTGGCTCGGCAGATCACAAAATTTACTGCTATGATCTTCGAAACATACGAGTTCCTTATTGTACACTAGTGGGGCACACAAAAACTGTAAGCTATGTTAAGTATCTCAATGGATCAACACTAGTATCTGCATCTACAGACAACTCGATGAAGCTTTGGGACTTGTCAAGGAGTCCAGGAAGGATAATTGACAGTCCAAGTCAAACATTTACAGGGCATACAAATACAAAGGTTAGATATCATGCTTGCTTCTTGTTTTGATATCACTGCACATGCATGTACCGGCAAAGACGCCATGTTGTTCCGGAGTCATTACTTCCCCTTTTTCAACGTATGGAGTATTTACTGTATACTTTAGGCCTTCTAATAGATTGGTAGAACTGCCCAAGTCCATGCTCGGACAGTTCTTAAAATGCAATTATATTTTTATAGAACTTTAACCGGAATTTACAAATGTAACAATTCTATATGCTATGTTTAGAGTTCTTACCAATAGAGACACAACTTTCTGTTGTTAAGATGGGTCTGATTTAGTCACTCATAAGCTAGCCCCACAACATTAGCAATTTAGATTATTCTCTATTGAACCCATTGATAAGAGAATTTCTAATATTCTTCTTTCTTACGGATTAATGTGGAAGTTTCTTGCCTGCAAAGGTGTCTTATGTTCCAGCATGTCAGCTGTTTATAGATATATAAATTGCTTAATGGCTAGCATATTAGTCCGTGGTTTTCACTTTTCAGTCACTTGTTGATACAAAACTAATTTTTTCTGTTGTAGTACTGAAAAACTATTTATTGTCTCAGTGGTTTCATTATCGTTTTTATTGCATCTTTTAGAGGTTACTATCCAACTTTAGTAATTATGAAATTTCAATATGCCTGTGTGATTAATTGCTTTCAGTACTTGAAAAAAAACTTTCTTGAGTGACCAGTTTACTTATCTGAAACCTTTTGACCAGAATTTTGTTGGCCTTTCCATATCCGATGGGTACATTGCTACTGGCTCTGAAACAAATGAGGTATGTACACGTGGTACACCCTGTGTACGGCATAGAGAGACAATGACAGTAAATGAAAAAATGAAAGTCAAAGTGTTAAGGGGAATGCAAATGAACATTTAATTGTGATTGGGAGCACAGGATATATTGTTACCACATTTTAATGTCCCACAGATCTTAGGTGGAGAAATGTTTTGGTGCCTGTCCCACAGATAGTGAACGTTGTTGTATGTATACTCCATTCTTAAATAGTTGTCGTTAGGTTAACCATTTTAGTTTAATTTTAAACTAGATTTGTTGTCTTAACAATAACAATTTGAGAACAGAGGGAGTATACTGCAAGAAATTAATTGACTAAGTTTTCTATAGATCCTTATAAGTCTCGACGACCTTTCTAGGAACTGCATCAATTAAAGTATCTTACTTGACTTTTCATTTAACTTTATGGCAGGTTTTTGTTTACCATAAGGAGTTTCCAATGCCAGTCTTGGCATATAAGTTCAGTGTCACAGACCCCATGTCGGGCCAGGAGATTGATGATCCGTCACAGTTCATTTCATGCGTGTGTTGGAGGGGGCAGTCTTCAACGCTTCTTTCTGCTAATTCCAGCGGGAACATTAAGATCCTAGAAATGGACTGACTCTGCACCGCAGAGATGCGCATATGCATCCACTGCCCAAGTTTCGAATAGAAATGGGCTGACTTGTTACCAAGGGAACATGTGTGGCCAGCTTCAAATTTGCTGGCACTTGAATTCAGAGGCGTCCTCACTTGGCGAAGTGTAACTTTGTTAGATTTGCTGGGTTGGGGAATAGGAAGTGGTAGAGCAATTGTAGCTGTAACAGATTTAACGTGGGTTGATAGGACTACGTGTTAGCGTGATAGCAAAGGTAGCATTAGTATGAAAACAATCGGGCAAGGCTTTGTACATCATTTGTTCGAGGTATATATACCTGTATAGGCAATCATCAAAGTTTTCACGTTACATCGGGCTTCTCTTCTCGCGCTGTTTTGCAGTTTGCCTTAATTTATGTGCTTCTCTTCTCGGGCAGACTCTGTGGTTTATTTCTGCAGGGCAGAGGGCAGCAAGTTTGCTGCTCGAGAGTATACTATACACCCGTACTCCACTCTGTTAACCTCGTGCTATAAAAATATTGATCTCCGTTTCCTTCTGGAATTTCCGGTTGTGAAATATTCTGATAAAAAATAATTACATTACCCTATCCGAAAACACAAGTTTTCTTGAAGCTTCTTGCTTCACTTCATTTTATTTAATATTGGTAAGTTCAGTTTGAAACTAGTTAAATAAAAAAACAGAGAGTATATAAAATCGCGTCAGGTACACCATACACAGTGTACTGGTCCTGGTCATGACTTGCTGGGGGTTGAGGAGGACCAAACGTGTCGCGGACCTTGGGACATGTGAACGCAGGACGATGGATCACGACGAGAGACAATGGACGATCCAGTTGCCAAGTGGCTGGCTCAGGATAGGCCCTACCGCTCGGAGAGGTTGAACAACAAATGTTCGTCCCTATCCATCCGTCTGACCGTCTTACGGCCGGCCAAAGCATCTGTCCTGTCTCTGTCTGCACCATCATTCCACCGGCAAGGACCACATGTTGGACCCGGCCCGCTGCCGATGGCGACCGACCGCACGGTGCCAACGTGTGGTTCTGGGCTTCTGGCGACGTCGACGAGTCGGTGGTAACGAGACAAGGCAACCGTGGCATTCAGGCGTTCAACATTGTTGCCAACCTCGAACTTTAAATGCATCTTGGTGCCCAGCGACCAGCGTTGCAGCAACCACAACCTTCTTATTATTAGTCCATGGGACTGACTGAGCGTGTCCTGAAAAAGGTGGGATTTTTTCGCGTATCGTATTATCCTTTGCATCGCAGAATAGAATGTTAGTCGATCGATCATCATCGAAAATTGTCCCCCATGCAACATCTGATTCATTGGCTGCTTATATATCTACGAGGTAGAAAATAAAAAATTCTATGTGACCGAGTACCTGACAGCGCACGCTCGGCCCGTCAAGGGCCCATCCAGAGTTAGCTATAGCCTATAGCACTTGCTGGGCTTATGCGGCGCGAACGTGAAGGTGCCGGCCGAGAAGCGGCCCTGCAGCCCGCCAGCGAGCGCCACGAGCCTGCGGAACCGGAGCCGGGACCCCTGCTTCGAGCTTGACGTCCACGCGGCACGCGCGCGTCGGAGACGACCGCGGCACGTACTACACCTTGCAGTCCCTGGTCGTGAACGGCGCCGCCTGCTTCCCCGTCTGAATCAGGAAGTAGCCGCGCGCGTCCGTGCAGTTCCACACCGATAGTGCCCGCTTGCCGTGCCGGCACCGCAGCAGCGCCGCCGCGTCTGCATGCGCAAGTATAGTATAGAGAACGAAATGAAAGAAGGCGATCAACGAGGTAGAGTATTACGTGAGGGAGGGAGGAAGGATCGTCAGCTAAGGCGTACTGGGGAGAGGCGACGCGTCCTTGGACTTGACATATATCCCCGGTACCGGCAGCTCCTGCACCAGACGACGCCCTCGACGCCGACGGTGAAGTTGAGGTTCGGCAGCGGCCGGGGCACGCCCATGGCCGTGCAACCAGGCGGCAGGCAGCCCACGTACAGAGAGGAACACATGGGAGAAGCAGACTGGGATGCGTTTAGTTAGCCCAGGTCATATTGTAACAGACATATCATTTTTTGTTCACGAGACAAAGAAGAAGAAGACTGGCTGGCAGGCTGAGTCAGAGCTTCTGGTTGCCGCTTTCTGTTACAAGCATGTCGTCGACTCGGGGTACGTTTCAAGCGATTCTGCATGCAAACGGGGTGTCTTCTTTCGATTATTCCTCGTCACTTATGGCTCATTTGTTGCGTTCACCATATTATTGCCGCGCCGCCACGCAGGCAGAAAGTCAACCGAAAAAATTACAGCAACATGTAAGCAGCTTCATAATATTCCGCCAAATTAAATAGTGGGAGTCTAATTTTCAATCTTGTAAAAAGATTCCTATGCAGCATTGTTACATATACTTTTGGCGACAAGTTCGGTGTGGATGCGAAAATACGGTAGATACACCAGCATTGCATGATGCCACAGTGCAGATCAGGTATCTGACTTATTGCAAACGGATATGAATTATCAACGTGTCAGGAGACCCAGTCTATCGAGTGGCCTGTGGCCTTGCATTATACTCCCTCCTTCCCATATTATTTGTCGTTTAGGACAAAGATTTTAGTTCATTTTAAACTAAAATTCTTGTCCTAAACGACAAATAATATGGGAAAGAGGGAGTACCCCCGATCGTCCGCAGGTAGCTATCTAGCACTTGGTGGGGTCCTCCTCCGGCGCGAAGGTGAAGTTGCCGGCCGAGTAGCGCGCCTGCAGCTCGTCGGAGAGCGGCACGAACCTACGAAACTTGTTCGGCGAGCCCTTCTCCCGGGAAGGGGTGACAGGCACCAGGCACCCCCGTGCTGGCGATCGCGGCACGTAAACCTCGCAGTCATTGCTCTTGTAGGGCGTCACCTGCTTCTCCGTCTGGATCAGGAAGTAGCCGTCCGCGTCCGTGGTGTTCCACAGGGACAGCTGCCAGTCGTCGCCGCGCCGGCACCGTAATAGCGCCCAGGCATCTGCGCGAAATGCACGAATTATATATCTAGGTCACGTCCATGATGTTGGGGACTACACGCATACTAGGGAGAGGCGAGGCGTCCACGGAGTTGTTGTAGCCGCGGTACCGGCAGCCCTTGCACCAGACCACGCCCTCGACGCCGATGGTGAAGTTAAGATCCGGCGGCGGCCGGGGTATCTGGCCGCCCATGGCGAAGGCACGAGGTGGCAAGCAGCCCACGGCGAGCACGACGAGGTCGAGGCCGATCAGGAGGCATCTTGTCCACACACACGCCATTAATTGTTCCTGCGGCGACAGGGCTCCTTATCAGTACACGCCGTGTTTGCGCTTGTACTGATGTTATCAAGCCCGGGTGAGAAGACGGTGGAATTTATAGGTCAGCACCTCGACGAGCCGATCGAGGCGGGCCGGCCGGGTCAGAGATTCCATTTTAGCGCAAATGATTTACAGTGATTTGCACGGGAGATGCGTTGCGTACGTGGACAAATGGTTGCAACCACGCGTGTGCATTGCGTGCATGGGGCGTGCACTGCAAGCGAATTGGGCACCTGAATTTACGTAAACTGCGCCTCTTCTACTCGTACTATCAAGTGGATAAGGAAATTAATTAATGATGCGTGCATATGGGTCTCGCTCTGTTGCTTGCTCCTGCGAGCAGCAAAGAGGCTGCCTATACTTCAATTTGCATGCAAAGGGATCGGACGCCCATTATTAAATTCATGGTTACCGATTTCGTATCACACTGCTATCTCATTTGTTGCCTTCGTCGCATAATCGCCGCCCCACGACGCAGCCACGCAAGTCAACCCAAAAGTTTCAGCCACAGCTTGGTCATACTCCCTCCGTTTCAAAATAATTGTCACCGACTAGCTTATTTTTAAACTAACCGATGACAATTATTTCGAAACGGTGGAAGTATATACGTAGTGGGGTAATTCTACTCATCCTTGGTAGTACGAAAGTCAGGTTAATTAGGCATCCTTGACGAGATCGATCAACTAAAACTATGCACGTGAGTCTTCAGATAGTTTATTGCAGTCCGTGCGTCCTTCTAGATGATCTGTAGAGTGCATTAAACTACGCTCCGTTCTACTGGTTCCCCATTCCATCAGTGTTGCACAGATCCACGGTCAGCTTTCAATAATATTATTCTCGGGTGCCTAAATCGAAACCTGATCTAGGTCAGAGATGGAGCATGCAACTGGACGCAGTAGGTGTCGGAAGACAGAATAGAAATTGCGACACATAAGTCAAAACTTCGGAAGCAATAAACTAGAGAGCCGAGTGCCGAATAAAAAGAATCCAATGTTACACCAATCGATCGACGTTACAAGAGAAGATCGAAGCATTGTCTTGTCACCGCTGCCTCGACCAAATTATAATTGAATCGAGCTAACGCTAGCAGCTAAGCTAAGAACTTAATTAACACGCCCATCAAAAACGCAATACGGTGCGTGCATACACTTTAATTATTACTCCCTCCTTCTCTAAATAAATGTCGTTAGGATATGATATTGCAGTTCAGTTTTAGTTGTTTGTTTGGTCCGAAACGACATTTATTCTGGAAAAGAGGGAGTACTTACCAACAGCTGTAAAACGCATCGATCTAGCGATCCATCCTACTAGAATTTATAGGCAGCCTCGGCCGGCCGGCGGCGGCATGGTTTCGTTCGCCGGCGTCAACTAAGACAACGGGAACGAACGCGACAGGCGGGCCTTCTCGATCGATTAGTTGGGGCACTGGCCTTTGACGGCGGGGCCGTAGAAGAGGACGCTGGTCGGGGTGTAGAGTCCCTGGAAGCCCACGGGCGGGATCGTCCTGCTCTCCCTGACGAGGGACAACCCGATCCACTGGCTGGGAGGGTAGATGGCCTTGTTGCACTTGAGCGTCGGCGAAGACACCAAGTACATCTTGCACGTCTTGGCGTTGAAGTTCTTGAGGTCGTAGAAGAAGATGACGAAGTAGCCGTTGGCGTCCGTCACCGTGCCCGTCGCGTTCACCACCTTCCGCCCGTAGCACACCATCATCGCCGTCGCGCCTGCGCGTTTCATTCATTCATTCGCAACGAAGAATAAGCAGTCAGCACCCTCAGCATGCAAGAGATCGATAACAAATGGTACGTGGCTGCATTAATTTGCTTTGTGATTGTAAATTAGCTAGGTGACGCGAACCTTGCAGAGGCGACGCTTCGATGCCCTTGTTGTAGCCCTTGCCCTTGCAGGACTTGCAGTAGATGACCCCCTCCACGACGACGAACGGGTACACCGGCGTAGGAGGCGGTGCCGGGGCCAAAGACGGCGGCGCCGTTTCGGGTGCCATGTACGACGGCGGCAAGGCAGCAATGACGGAGGGTGTAGGCGGCGCCGCCGCCGGGGGCATGGTCATGTTGCCGTCGTCGGATGACGATGGCGGCGTGGCCACCTCGCCGTGGCCCATCGCATGGCTGACGGGGAGTAGCAGCGCGGCAACGACGACGAGCACGGCTCCGGCTACCAGCGCGCGGTTACTCTGTGAGGCCATAGTGGCTTAGCGCACTTTGTGACTAATTAACGAACAGGCAAGGTTTACAAAGCAGCTGAACTGAAGCTGAAGCTCGACTGAACTGTGTGATGGCGTGCTTGGACACGCGCTAATTTATAAGGCAATCTGGGCCACTCGAATCTCACATGGCTCCGTGATGTTTGACAAATCGAACTGCGAGCTGTTTAATTCAAATCAGATTCCGTTCGCAGTTAATGGCTTCGTTGTCTTCCAAGATCAGCTGACTGGATCGATGCCCGTTGTCATTTTTGGTTGCAGTGCAGCTGTGCTGCAACAGCAATAGAAGAGAGCCGCGCGCATCCTCACGAACGGATCAATTTCAGTGGGACGGAAGGCGGAAACAACCGTGGTTGACGCAGCGCGGCTCTCGACGCGAACAGCAGTCGAGACGCAGGGCAGCAGCTTGGCACTCCGGCGGTTTTATTTATTTCCCCGGCTTTAAATGCGCGACGCCAAGCCAAGCGAGGCGTACTGTTTTCATCCGCGATGTGCGCGGAGTGCGCCAGGGTGCTAGCTGGATGCGCGGCGATGCCGCACGTTACGTAGAACCATCGATCGCGGCGCTGACCGTTTCACCGGTGCTGGACGTTGCCGCCGACGTGCATAGGAGTAGGTCGTGTACTTGTGCATTGTGCTCCTGCGGGTTAGTCAGCATGTAAAATGCAGGAGCCGTTGATCACTTGTACTGATGCGTACTGTCACTCAGCTCCTATACATCGAGCTAGTATATTTTGATGTCAAAGCAAGTCAGTGCAGCACTGCAGAGGAAGGCGATCCATCAACTTGGAAGCAATGGTGTTGCAGCTCGCGCTAGTCAATTCGCAGGGATCTGAATCCTGATGTGGCGAGTAGCACTGTAACAGAGAACAGAGGGGACGAAATAATAAACGGGCGTCAATGGAAAGACAGCCTCAGGCCTGACGGAAACACGTGTGACTTTAGCAGGCATCTGCTAGATCGAACAAACGCTGGCACCGTGCCAATTTGTCAAAGTGTTTCCGTGTTTTGGTATGCACACTTCGATTCAAATTTCCACTCTACCTTAACGCGAGTCAGCTTCGCGTTTCTTGCTTCGGAATGGGAGACTGATGAAAATGGGATGTGGGCTGTGAGTCTGTGACAAGTTTGAGCCCATACGTGCACAGTAAACGGGCTCAAATTCTAACTGGCCCAAAGTAACCTCTATATAAAACGGCAGCCCACCAGTACAATTCACTGGCTTGGCCCAGTTACGGCGTTCAGGCCCGAAACAAAATCTCATCCGTCCACTGCTGATCGGGCACTTGTCATTTCACTCGTCTTAGGGTTTCCTCTCCGTCGAGAGCCATGACCCGCCGTTAAAAGGCCGCGGCTGACAGTCGTAGGTGACCCAAACTTCGGGCATTCTACGGCGGCGGCGAGTCGTTCTCGTCACCTATCGGCCGTCGTCTCCGTTTGCTTCGATTTGTCTTCGTTTTCTGAACCTTGCTGCCTAGTCTTGTTTCTCGCATCGATTTTCTTCGTTCTTGGCTTTACTGCTGGGATCAGTGATGAGAACATCATCGTGTATGATCCTTGAGATCTGATTATATACTGCTACGTTCTTGCTGAGATCCATGGGCTGCCCGCGCCTATTGTTTTGGTCAGGGTAAAATTCGGTGCTATAGGGTGTGGTCAGGAAATATATTCTTTAATCTGCGAAGTTTTCTTACGATGTTACGGAATATATTTCTTACCCTTCGACTATAGGTTTTTCCACTGTTTGTGAAATTTGACGCAAATTGTGAGAATGAAAGAAAATGTATTTGGACAGTAGATGATTTCTCATATTAATATATCCTTACAGTTTAGTACGTGACCCATTGCCTAGTAGTTGCTCGATAATATAAGAAAACTGAACGATGATACTGTTCTGGCAGCCTCGGACAGTACAGAATCTTCAAATCTGGCATGATTCTGAAACTCAACACCACTTAGGAACAGACTGTAATCTTCAGCTTTACTCAGGTTCGATCTGATTCTTACTTCAAGCCTGTATAAATCTGCAGAAAACGTAAGTGTATAAATTTTGGCACTACTGATGGCATCTTAAGTTTTACTAAAAAATAGACGACGATTTAAAGGGGGAGCGAGTAATCTGGAGCAATTTTTTATGTTCGTAAGCATGCAAAACTTGTAGCTGTACCCAGAGTAGCTGTTCACTATAGCAACCTTGGTGGCATCGATTATTGCAACTGCAGTAAAGCAAATATATTCCAACTAAAGGTTAAAAGGAGTTGGATGAATAGGTCTACATGTTCTAGCTTGGCAGTCGATGTTTCACTTCATGTCTTTTAATGGAGCAAAAGCAGTCTCGTGACATTAGTACACTACCATGACTAGCGCGTGGACGGTTTCTATGAATGGACTGCCATTTCTTCGTGTCTACTTTGGTAGGGAATCATCCAATCTTACGACTGCAGAGAAATGCCTATTCTTGCTTCTATCTGTATCCATGCCACTATTTCAAGGAAAGTTGCTTTGTTACCTCTTCCATTAGGAAGGGCAGATTTTTTTTAGTCTAGTCACATTCACACATTTACCATGCAGGTGACTACTCATACTTTTAAAGGTGTTTTATTTGCTCTTATATTCATTTTGATGGTTGAAAAAGTATAAATCTTGGTTTTCGATCCCTTCTGATGGGCCTGGACGACGGGGATCAAGTAAGTCTTGGATGCATATCTACTGCAATTGACATGTGGACCTCTGAGGTACTTTCTCCATCCTCATAAATTTATCGCTTCGTAGTTCATAAATGAACTACAAAGACAAGTTAATGTGGATGGAGGGATATTAGGTAACTAAGTGTATTTCTTGGCTAAGACCACTCATATTAGAGTATATTAAATGATATTTACTATATATTTAGAGTATTAGTATGACTACCCATGGTAAGGTGCTCTAAACTATTCTCTAAAATTGGATACGAAAAGTGATACAGTTAATTGAGAATGTTAATGTGCAATTATAAAACGATCCGACGTTGGTTGTCAGGTGGGTTGATGTCATGTTTTGATAATATAGAGTAGGATAAAGAGTATGTGCAGAAAACTATAATATAGTGCAAATAATCTTTTGCGGGTTATCGTAAAAGATGAAGAATATTGTTTTAAAGTAATAATTTATAATACCATTACTGCAAATAGTATTTGTCGACTGTTGGAGTCGGCAGATCCCCTAACACTATGAGAAGTGTTTGAAGGAGTTTGTGGTTCGGTCTGGGCGCGCGGAGATCTAAGAAAGTGAAATGCGATTTGGACACGAGTGACACGGTGGTTTACGTGGTTCGGGCCGCCTGAGCGTAATACCCTACTCCACGGGGGTGTGTATGTGTGTTGTATTAACTTGTGAGCCTCAGAGTGTTCTAGAGTTCTCTCCCCGTGTATCGTCGGTTTGTCCTTTTATAGCACAAGGACAAACCGTTACAAGTCAGCCTGGCCCGACATGTGGCCCTGGCGGTTACTAGTATTGATACGCGAGATTAATTGTTGCTAATAACCCTGTAACGGCTCCGACAGTGCCGTTACAGGTGTTAATATCATCCGATTAAGTGTCATTAATGTGGAATTAATGATAATTAATCGGGTCTTGAAGTCTGCAGCTGTCCTTTGGAGATCCGGAGCCGTTACAACGTCTCCCGGGGATTTGAAGCGGTTTAGCTCCGACGTATGGACACGTGGCAGCTCCGGAGCTTGCTTGGGAGAAGCGGGAAGCTCCGGGGTGACCTGGCACGTGTCATGTCCGGAGCTTCTCTCGGTCGGGGGCTACCTCCGGAGGTGCCGTTTCAGTACTTGGCCCGGAGCTTCACCCTTGCGGGTAATAGCTCTGGGCTGACAGTACACGTGGCAACCTAGAGGTTAACCATGTTGGAGAAGCGGGTCCGGTCACGTCTGGCGAGTGGGCCCCCAAGGGTCTTCAATTTGAGTTGATGTCCTTCCCTTGAGATCTTTGTAACCTCAGGGGGTGTATGGTTTTTAGGGTACCGACAGTGGCCCCCTGGACCTACCTCCGGGGAAGGCCAACGGGATGGAGTCGTTCCGCCGGAGGTGGGTCCATACTTGTGACTCTTGAACTGGGTCTTCAAGAGTCTTCGGAGGTGCCTTTGGCGGGGCTTTATGGTTGAGTCCCGACGCGTGGCGCACCTCAGGCGGCAGATAAGATCTTTGACGTGCGGATCTCTCGCAATTGAAGGTCGTCGGTTCCCGATACGGAAACCGTATCGGTTCCGCGCGCCTTGTCAGTCCGCCGCCTTTGGGTTTCCCGCCTCGTGATGACAACTGTTCGCCTGGGTAAGAGCCTCGACTTGATCGTCAGGGTGGTCCCGGGCCCTCTTGTCATCGGCTGGGTCGAATTCTTGAGTAGTATGCTTAACTCCCCTGCAGTTTCCATCCAAGCGTTGCGAGGGCTTACTTAAGAAGGAAAGCGCACCGTCGGGAGTTCTTTACGCTTTCCATCTGTTCTTGCGCTCAAACTCCCAACTCGTGCTTTGCTTTTCTTCTCTCGCCTAGCTGTGCTGCGATGGAGTTGGGTCTGCATGAGAGTCGTTTGAAGACGGAGAGCGATCTGAAGAAGGTCCGAACCCTCATGGGGTGGTCGTCGGACTTCTTCAACCGTTCAATCCGCACCGGAGGAGAGCTTCCCTTTAAAAAGGAGCACTCCGGCGAAATGGTATACTTTTCATCGTATGCCATGGTGGGGTTGATCCCACCATTTTCTTCCTTCTTTTTGATGCTGCTGGACTTCTACGGTCTACAGCTATACCACCTTGGCCCTCACTCCCTTCTCCTTGTGTCCATCTTTGTCCACTTCTGCGAGATGTGGGTGGGCATTCCTCCCTGCATCGAGCTCTTCCGCACTTTCTTCACCGTCCAAACCACCGGCCGAAGTGACGAGTACCTTGGCTTCTACTACTTTGTGAAGCGCAAGAAGTGCCCGTTCAAGTACCTCCGGTCGTTCCCTTCCGGGAAGTGGGATGACTGGAAGAAAGATTGGGTAGTTGTCCGGGTGGAGGAGCACGAGCGGTTGGAGCTGCCAGAAGGTCTGCCTGGCATTGACACGTCAGTGTGGAGCGAAGTTCCGGTGCTGGCGGCAGCCTTCGATCCCGTCCTATCAAGGATCCGCCAATGTGTGGAGGGAGGATTGACTCCCCAGGCGGTGTTCTGCAACTTCCTGTTCAACAGGTGGGCACCGCTGAAGAGGAGGGAGAAGCTCGCCTGGGCCCTCAACAGCGTGATGGACGAAGACCGGGTTGAAACCGGGTTGAAGTCCAGCATGGTGGGGAAGTCCTTGGAGTTTCACCTCAAGAAATTCCAGCACGGCATCGATGTAGACGGAGCGTACTTGACTCCGCCACCGGCTTTCCTCCCCCTGAACGAGGAAGTTGAGTTCTGCAGGGAGCTCCGGCGGAAGATGCCCGCACTTGACGACCTTGGCGTCGTTGAGAGAAGATCGACCGCCTCGTTGGCGATCCCCGGGTTGTCGGAAGGCGGCTCCGCCCCTGTCTCTCAGCCAAGAGCTGAGGTCACCGGCAAGGGCAAGGAGCTGGCGGAGGAGCCAGAGAGCCGGAAGAGGAAGTTGCGTCATGCTGACGGGAGGTCCGTCGGGCTTGCTACTTCCCCGCCAGTTCCCCGTCCTCAGGAAGGAGGGTCCTCCGCTGCTGTAGCGTCTGTCCCCGTGGTGGGGTCTTTTCGGAGCGCTACTGTTCCGGCGGTGGGATCCTCCCGGAGTACGGCTGTCCCCGTGATGGGTCCCTCCGGAGGTGCCAGCTCCGGACAGGCGACTCCGGTTCGAGAAGCGGTGAGGGCCTCCAGGTCTAGGAGTTCCTCCCGGTCAAGGAGAGCTCCGACCCGGGAAACGCCCGCGGCTACGGCAAGTCCTGGGAGTCCTCCCGGAGCTCCTACGCCGACCGTGGCCAGCCCGGAACGTCCGGGAAAGAGGTTTCGCGCAAGCTGGTGCGTGAACCTCCCAAGGTAATTTTTCTTGCTTACCTCAATTAACTTTTAATTATAGCATCTGTTTGCTCAATTTCTTCATTCTTCATCTGCAGCGTTCCCAAGAAGGGGAGTGAAGCTCCGCCCTCAGCCACAGTGTCTGAGGCTGCGAGGGCTTCTGCTCCAGCCCCGGTGCCGCCTCAGGCGGAGGCTGCGACAGCTCCGGCGCCGGCTGTCGTGGTCATGGACCTCGAGTCGTCTCCAGAAGTTCTCATGGTAGCGCCGGACCACAGGATTGAAGATGCGCCAGCGGCACCCGCTCCGGAGGTTGAAGCTCCGGGCCCTGGTGCTGCAGAAGTAGATGCTCCGGCTGTCGAGCCGGAGGAAGTAGCGGTCCCGGCTTCAGAGCCGGAAAATGCTGGAGCTTCGGCGGTCGAGCCGGAGGCAGCTGAAGCCCCGGCGTGCGAGCCGGAAGTTGAAGTGGTTCCGGCAATTGAGCCGGTTACTTCTGAAGCTCCGGTCGCAAGGCCGGTAGTTATTGGAGCGCCGGCTGCAGAGCCGGTGGTGGTGGAGGCAGGGGAGCTTGAGCTCCCCTCAGAAGAAGCGTCCCGGCCGGAGCCATTGGAGGCGACGACGTCGATGGTACCCGTGGCGGAGCCAGAGTGTCTGAACGAAGTCGCCGGCCCCCAGCCTGAGGGGGCGAATAAAGATTTGGTGGCGGGACCTTCTTCAGTGGCGACTGAGGCCATCCCGGAGGAGGGCCCTAGTGCCTTGGAAGCTCGGGGTTCCGCTCTCGCAGAGTGGGACCCAATTTTTGTAAATGAAGACCCGCTGGAACCAGCGGAGGAGACCCCAGAAGGTCCGGAGCCCATCTCGCTGTCGATGTCCATCGACAACGCTTGCTCCAGTCTGCGCCAAGTCCAACTAGCCTTCTTCCACGACAGCAAGGTTCTTGAAGAGGAGCGCCAAACCCTGAGGAGGTGGCGTAATAGACTCCAATTCGAGACCAAGCTGGCGCAGTCGAGGATTGCTGCGGACAAGGAATGGATCAAGCGGGAGAAGGTCCGCTTGGAGCTCTGGGGTGAGATGCTGGACGAGAGGGAGAGCATGACTCACAACCTCGACGCCCAATCCCGGGAGTACCACGACCAAGCTAAAGCTGCCAATGATGCGGCCAACGCCCGGTACGATCAACTCGAAGCCATCAGTACCGCACTCATCAAGCGCCGAGAGGCGCTTGAGGGAAGGGAAAAGCGGCTCGAGGATGAGGAGCAAAAACTCCTGGAGCTACGGGATGACGTCTTGCGACGTGAAGAAGAGCTCGCCGAGAAGACAGCTCTGGCGGACAAGGGCCTCGAGGAGCGCGCTAAAAAATTGGAAGAGCGCTGCCTCGAAGAGGAGGAGAAGACCTGGGTGCGAGGGCAGGAACTCTACGAGTATGAGTGTGCCCTCATCGCCCGGGAGAAGAAAATAGAGGCTAGGGAGAAAGACCTGGTCGACCGCCGGAACAAGATCCACCTCCGGGAGGAGGAGCTCGGAAGACTCGAAAAGCGGGTTGCTGCGAAGATTCAGCAAAACGCCAAAGAAGTTGAGCGCCTCTCCCGCGAGAATTCGGAGCTGGCGGCGGCCCGGAGGTCCTTGGAAGAGATGAAGGGCCTGAGGAAGACGGACTCCCTGCAAATTTGGGAGTTCCTGAGCAAGGCCGACGACGCGCTAGCGCCGATGGGTTTCAGCCCCGTGCTTCCGGATGATCCGGAGCCGGAGCCGGACCTTGCGCTGCAAGCGTTGGGCGCTGCGGGCAGCAAGCTCTCCAAGGTGGGCGACGTCATCGCGGACCAGTTGGAGGTCGAGGGGCAATCCCTGGCTAGGAACGTCACAGAATATGTGTTGACGTGCTACACTAGCCGGAACCCCCGATTCCCTCTGGACCCGGTGCTTGAAGGCCCAGTTGAAGGAGAAGGCGAAGCTACCCGAGCCAGCGTGTCGGAGGTCGCCCAGAAGGTCGCTGAGTTCTTCCATAGGGTCTAGGACTATCTTTCTTAGCCTTTATTTGTATCTTCTCTTCTTCCTCAATTTTGTAATCCTTTGTCTCCAGATGTAATCTCCGGTCTTCTGATGAAATGAAATCCCCAATTTTTCGTGAATTTCATTTTTTTGTCTTCAACATCTTTGTCTTCACTTGGCCCCCTGGTAGATGTGCACAATTTGATTGTGGACATGTACCAAAAGGATGTTGATTTTTGTTGAAGACAGATTTGCTTCGAACTCGTATAGTTTAGGTCCGAAGTTTTCGATAGTGAAGGTCCCTTGAAGTCGTCGGAGCTTAGAAGCTCCGGCGTTGCCCATTGTCGGAGCTTAGTAGCTCCGGCAATAGCCTCTACCAACACGTTGAGTGTCGATAGTTAATACTTCAAGGTGTCGGAGCTTAGTAGCTCCGGCAATGACCCTTGCCACGCCTGGCTTGCTGGCAACAGACTCTAGTGATAGAGTCTTCTCACCATCTTCAAGTTAACGCCGGTGGGAGTCGGAGCTTGGTTAACTCCGATTTTTCTCCATCAATGTTGGGTTTATTCTTCCTGCACACTTAGGCCAAGAAAAACAGTAAAATTCGTTCCTTATCTATAACTTCGTTGCGGCTTACGGTTCTCAAGAGAATTTCAAGTTGAACACGATTTTTAGTATGATTGGGTGAATTGTCTTTTCTTTTAGATCTAATTGTCCATGGACCCACCTTACTTTGGCCTGCCGGGGTGTAGGTAGAGTGGCGTACTTAGGGTGCTTGACCAGGCTAAGTCGATAGCGCACTCCGGCCCTAGAATGGCTTGGCGGCTTTCAGGCGAGTTGGCCACAGACGACATTTAAATCTAAAAAATCCGACAATTCAACTCAAATCGTACATAAATCGGTTAAACTAGAACTTCTTAAGAATTGCACGTTTCTGTTATAGACAAGAAAGAGAAAAATAAAAATGTCGAGCCTATGCAAAAATGAATGCACGTGGAGTCTATTTCACATGAAGATGTCTTTCATTATAGGTCCGGGGTACATGGGAAACGAGTACACTCTTAGGGTACGGAACCAGGCTAAGTGTGTTTGGTTTCTCGTTTAACCCAGGGTAATTAGCTACACTTCTAGTCCGGAGACTGTATCAAGTGTTGCATGAGCTTTTCAAACCTTTCAGGAAAGGTCCGGCTGCTCTCCCGGAGGAATTACCCGACTCTGTACAATGACTCTATAACATACACTTCAAGTTACTTAAGACTCACCTCCGTGGAATTAAGTGTAGAACTTACGGAGGTGCTCGATGTTCCAAGGATTTGGGAGAGGTGTCCCATCCTCGGTAGCCAAGCGAACGCTTCCGGGACGGGATACTTTGATCACTCGGAAGGGTCTTTCCCAGCCGGGGGAGAGTTTGTTTTGCCCTTCTCTGGATAGTATTCTCCGTAGCACCAGATCGCCTTCCTCGAGCTGTCGGTTGTGTACATGCCGCTGATGATAGCGCCGAAGAGCTTGACGGTATCGGGCATTCCGAACAGCTGCTTGGCACCTTCCCTCCTCGAGGAGGTCTAGGTCTTCACGCCGGAGCTGGTCCTGCGCGGCTTCGTCGAAGGTCCGGACTCGGAGGGAACCCAAGGTGATTTCCGGAGGAAGGATCGCTTCAGCTCCGTACACCAAGAAGAAGGGTGTTTCTCCGGTTGCCCGACTTGGAGAAGTCCTGTTAGCCCATAGAGTGGGCGGAAGCTCCTCGATCCAATTAGCTCCGTGCTTTTTCAAACGCTCATAAGTGCGCGTTTTTAGTCCTTTAAGGATTTCCGCGTTTGCTCTCTCGGCTTGCCCATTGCTGGCAGGATGAGCTACGGAGGCGTAGCAAACTTGTATGCCGAGGTCTTCGCAATATCCTTGAAATGAGGAGCTTGTGAACTGAGTCCCATTATCAGTGATGATCTTATTTGGGACTCCGAATCTGCTCACGATAGATTGTAGAAAATTGATTGCAGATTGTTTGTTGATCGTCACAACAGGAGTAGCTTCCGGCCACTTGGTGAACTTGTCGATGGCGACATACAGGAACTTGTAACCTCCGACGGCTCTTGGGAAGGGTCCCAAGATGTCCATCCCCCACACGGCGAAAGGCCACGTAGGAGGTATCATTTGTAAGGGCTGAGCAGGTGTATGAATTTGCTTTGCATGAAATTGGCATGCTTTGCATTTCTTCACTAGCTCAGTAGCATCCTGGAGCGCTGTTGGCCAGTAGAAGCCGTGCCGAAAGGCTTTTCCGACCAGCGTGCGGGAAGACGCGTGGTTCCCGCACTCGCCTCCATGGATTTCTGCGAGGAGCTCGCAGCCTTCTTCCTTTGTGATGCACCGCATTAGGATGTCGTTGGCACCGCGCCGGTAGAGATCCCCTTCTACCAACGTGTATCTTTTAGCCAATCTGACTACCCGGTCAGCGGATACATCATCGTCAGGAAGGATGTTGTCTTTCAAGTAGTTCCGGATCTCCGAGATCCATGCATCGGAACTGACTTGAGCATTTGAGTCTTGCGTGCTGGGTTGCTCGGAGCTTCCGGCAGCACCTACGACCCTTGATGGCTGCCATGGTAACAGGGCCATCGGGACCGTCAGCTTCGGGATGCTGATCTCGCCCCCTTCGTTCAGCTCGGCAGGCTGAACTGTGGGTTTTGACATCCTCCGGACAAAGGTTCCGTCAGGAGCCGGAGCTCCGGTTGACGCCTTGGTCGAGAGTTCGTCAGCTTCAGCGTTGTGAGCACGCTGAACATGGTGAAGGTCTAGGACTTCGAAGTCCTTCTGAAGCCTCTGGACTTCAAGGAGATAAGCAGCCAGCTGGAGATTATTGCAGGAGCATTCACCCTTCACCTGTTTGATAACAAGTTGTGAATCTCCTTTGACCAGCAACTGCTTGACACCAAAGGATAGTGCCACCTTTAATCCATATATGAGTGCTTCGTACTCCGCCATGTTGTTGGTTGCCTTGAAATCAAGGTGCACCATGTATCTTACCTTCTCCCCGGTTGGTGTGAGGAGAAGGACTCCAGCTCCGGCTCCCTGCTTTTGCATGGAGCCGTCGAAGTAAAGGGTCCAGTGAGGCTTAGTGAAGGCCGGAACTTGTGGTTCCTTCTTCTGCTCGCTGGGGCCCCCAGAGTTTGATGGAGAGGGAGTCCATTCTGCCACGAAATCTGCCAACGCTTGACTCTTGATTGCTTGTCTTGGAATGAATTCGAGGTCGAATTCAGCCAGTTCCGCTGCCCACTTTGCAATATTCCCAGTTGAATTGGGATTATGCAGAATCGCTCGAAGTGGATATGAGGTTACCACCGAGACTTTGTGAGCTTGGAAATAGTGTCGAAGCTTCCTTGAGGCAATAAGAACTGCGTAGAGCATCTTATGTACCTCTAGGTATCGAGTCTTGGCATCATGTAACACTTCACTGATGAAGTATACTGGGCGTTGAACGGTCCGGACCCTCCCGGAGGGGTCCGGAGCTTCCTCTCCATTGATCCGGACCCTGTCGGAGGGGTCCAAACTATATTCGAGGACCTCCGGGTTCTGGGTGAAGGAACTCGGAGCTTCTTCAGGAATGACCTGGATCCTATCGGAAGGATCTGGGTCCTCTGAAGTGACTTCTTGAGGATTCAAGTCTGGGAGCTGGGACCCAGACCTGCTTTCGGGAACCTCCGGATCCTCCCGAAGGGATCTGGATTCCTGAGTATTGGGCAGTTCCGGTCTCTCCGCAACCAGAACCATACTGACGACTTCGTCAGCTGCTGAAATATAAAGCAATAAAGGCTCACCAGGGTTCGGAGCTACCAAGACTGGTAGAGTGGTGAGGAACTGTTTCAGCTCCTGGAATGCCTTCTCTGCCTCTTCAGACCATTGGAATGGTCCGGACTTCCTCAGTAACTTGAAGAAGGGAAGTGCCCTTTCCGCCAGTCTTGAAATGAATCGACTGAGGGCTGCTAGACATCCAGTTAATTTTTGGACGTCTTTGATGCGGGTTGGTGGCCGCATGTCTTCGATGGCTTTTATCTTCGCCGGATTAGCCTCTATACCCCGGTGACTTACCAGGAAACCAAGAAGCTTTCCGGAACTAACCCCGAAGACGCACTTGTCTGGGTTTAGCTTCGTGCGGGTGGCCCGCAGCTTGTCGAAGACAGCCTGCAAGGTATCCAAGAGGGACTCCTTGTTTTTGACTTTGACCACAATGTCATCAACGTACACCTCCACTATGTCTCTGATGAGTTCTTCGAAAGTTTTGTACATTGCTCGTACAAAAGTTGAAGCTGCATTCTTGAGACCAAAAGGCATGGCTGTGTAACAATACAATCCATCCACTGTGATGAATGAAGTATGTTCTTCATCTTCCCTAGACATCCGGATTTGATGATATCCCGAATATGCGTCTAGAAAACACAGCAACTCACACCCAGAGGTGGAATCCACTATCTGGTCTATTCTAGGTAGTGGGAATGGATCTTTTGGACATGCCTTATTCAGTGTGGTGTAGTCGATGCACATCCGAAGTTTCCCGCCGGCCTTAGGCACAACGACTGGGTTTGCCAGCCATTTTGGATGGTAGACTTCTCGGATGAATCCGGCTTCGAGCAACTTCTTCACTTCTTGTCGGATGAAGTTCTGTCGCTCTACAGATTGCTTCCGAGGTTTCTGGTGTACAGGCCGAGCGTCGGGGTAAATCTTCAGATTGTGCTCAATCACTTCCCTGGGGATCCCAGGCATTTGTGACGGTTGCCAGGCAAACACGTCAACATTAGCCCGGAGGAAAGTGATGAGCGCGAGTTCCTATTTGTCGTTCAAGCCACCCGATATGCGGGTAGTTTGAGTGACATCGGAACCAATTTGGACGACTTTGACGGGAATGTCGGTGTCGCCGCTTGGCTGCACACGGGGTGCAGAGGTCGAGCCTCGTTGACGAATGCTCGGAGGTTGTGGAGCTTGCTTCTGTCTGGAATCCTCCTCTTGCGCTGTGGTGAGTGCATGGAGTTCTTCCAGAGCAGTTACTCCGGCAGTGCGATCTCCACGGATCCGGAGAACGCCTACTGGTGTCGGCATCTTCAACACCAGGTATCCATAATGAGCAGCTGCCATGAATTTGTACAAGGCAGGTCTACCCAAAATGGCGTTGAATGGTAAGTTGATCTGAGCGACGTCGAAGACCAACTTTTCGGTGCGATACTTCTCCCGGGTCCCGAAGGTAACAGGGAGAGTGATAGCTCCGAGTGGGGTTATGGCCCCCGGACCTACTCCGGAGAAAGGTCGAGAGGGCTGGAGGTCTGAAGGTCGAAGCTGAAGCTTAGTGAAAGCTTCGAAGCTGATGAGATTAAGCCCCGAACCTCCATCTACCAGGACATGATGGAGCTGGATGTTGTTGATGGTGGGGGATACCATCAAGGGCAGCTGGCCAGCTCCGACCATGCTTTGAGGACAATCCGAAGCATCGAAAGTGATGGGTGTGTCCATCCACTTTCGATGTGGCTCCGGTCTAGCTGTAGGAGCTACAGCAGCCATATCCCGTCGCATGGTCTTAATGACGCGACGAGAAGTGATGTCCCATGATCCACCAAAGATGGTGTTCATGGTTTTCCGACGTTCGTTGTCGGAGACGTCGGAATCATCGTCGACGGAGGTGTAGACGGCTTTCAAGACCTTTTTGGGGTCTTGAAACCCTAACTCCTCTTCAGCCGGAGCTTCATCGACCTTTTGTTTTCCCTCCCTCTGACGGAAGGGAGACCCTTCCCGGCGCTTGTGGTAGCGCTCGGCAAGGTTTTGGACCTCCCGGCAATCCTCCAGTCTGTGGCTGCCCGTTTTGTGAATGGGGCACCACATCTTGGATTTGCCACCGTCTTCGGAAGACGGTCGAGGTCGCTTCTCGGGGCGTGGCCCCCGGCCACCAGGAGTTGCAGTGGCTGCAACGTTGGATGTGCCGGCCGACGGCTTCTTCTTGCCGTTGGTCTTCTTTTTCTTCTTGCCACTCCCGGAGGTAGCGACTTCTTCTTTGGAGGATTTTTTATGATCCTCCAAGGCTGGTTTGGAGTGCATTTCACGGCCCTCCGCAGCTCTGGCACATTTGTCAGCCAGGCTGAAGAGCTCCGTGACACTGGTGATCTCTTTGATCGCCAGTTTCTCCAACATCTTCTTGTCTCGTACACCCTGTCTGAATGCTACAATGACAGAAGCGCTTGAGATAGAAGGGATTGTGTTACGTACCTGAGAGAATCTCTGGATGAATGACCGCAAAGATTCTCCTCCTTTTTGCACGACCGCAAAAAGGTCCAGTTCGGTGCCCGGACGGGTGTATGAACTCCCGAAATTGGCGGTGAACTGGCGGCATAGCTCCTCCCAACTGTCGATAGAGTTGGGCGGAAGGCTCATAAACCAGGACCTAGCGGTCCCAGTTAAGGCCACTGGAAAGTAATTGGCCATTACAGCCTCATTTCCTCCTGCTGCTAGGATCGCAGTGGAGTATATCTGTAGAAATTCTACGGGATTGACAGTCCCGTCGAATTTTTCCGGCAAGTGTGGCCGGAACTTCTGTGGCCATCTAACCATACGCAGGTGCATGGCTAGGGCGGAACAGCCTCCTCCTACTCCTTCCAGAGTAGAAAGATCTTGAGCATCTCGTCTTTCTCGAGCTCGCTCGATGTGGACACGGCCATCCTGTTGGCGGTATCGGCGATCAAGCTCCGCTCGGAGGTCGTGTGTCGAAAGCCGAGATGCAGTATGGGCACGTCGTGCCCCAGAGGGCAACGACGTCACTTGCTGTGACGCAGCTCTTCTTCGGTTGTTGGAGACATGTGGACCAAGTCTTCCAGACAACGTTCGTCGCTGCGACGGGGCCCGCCCTGAAGGAGGTGGACCCTGATTGTTGAGGCGTTCGGCCGCTGCTGCGACCAAATGCTCAATATCAGCTCTCCATTGCTCCATGGCACCTTGAGATGCATCCGGAGGTGGTGGTCGCTGAAGGAGAGCACGCGCTGCATGGAGCGCGTGTTCTGGGTTGTCACGACTTGCCGGCGCAGAATGTGACGCCGGTGCACCATCATGTCGTTCGGCATGTCTTGCCGGAGAAGATGGTGGTGGTGGGAGTGTGACTCCCGCTGGAACTGAGGCTCCTGCCGGTGGTTGCATGTTGGAGGGATTGCCTCCGACAGTCTGAGCAGCAGGTTGCCCGTTGGATGATCCAGCTGCTGAATTCACCATTCTTGAAGATCTCAGGCGCCCCTACCTGGCGCGCCAACTGTCGACTGT
Organism: Tuctoria greenei; assembly: GCA_036927565.1. Lineage (NCBI taxonomy): Eukaryota > Viridiplantae > Streptophyta > Magnoliopsida > Poales > Poaceae > Tuctoria > Tuctoria greenei. The sequence goes on from JAYESD010000010.1 coordinate 164,784,777, forward strand.
TGGAGTCGGCAGATCCCCTAACACTATGAGAAGTGTTTGAAGGAGTTTGTGGTTCGGTCTGGGCGCGCGGAGATCTAAGAAAGTGAAATGCGATTTGGACACGAGTGACACGGTGGTTTACGTGGTTCGGGCCGCCTGAGCGTAATACCCTACTCCACGGGGGTGTGTATGTGTGTTGTATTAACTTGTGAGCCTCAGAGTGTTCTAGAGTTCTCTCCCCGTGTATCGTCGGTTTGTCCTTTTATAGCACAAGGACAAACCGTTACAAGTCAGCCTGGCCCGACATGTGGCCCTGGCGGTTACTAGTATTGATACGCGAGATTAATTGTTGCTAATAACCCTGTAACGGCTCCGACAGTGCCGTTACAGGTGTTAATATCATCCGATTAAGTGTCATTAATGTGGAATTAATGATAATTAATCGGGTCTTGAAGTCTGCAGCTGTCCTTTGGAGATCCGGAGCCGTTACAACGTCTCCCGGGGATTTGAAGCGGTTTAGCTCCGACGTATGGACACGTGGCAGCTCCGGAGCTTGCTTGGGAGAAGCGGGAAGCTCCGGGGTGACCTGGCACGTGTCATGTCCGGAGCTTCTCTCGGTCGGGGGCTACCTCCGGAGGTGCCGTTTCAGTACTTGGCCCGGAGCTTCACCCTTGCGGGTAATAGCTCTGGGCTGACAGTACACGTGGCAACCTAGAGGTTAACCATGTTGGAGAAGCGGGTCCGGTCACGTCTGGCGAGTGGGCCCCCAAGGGTCTTCAATTTGAGTTGATGTCCTTCCCTTGAGATCTTTGTAACCTCAGGGGGTGTATGGTTTTTAGGGTACCGACAGTATTTGATTCTTTTATATTACTCCCTCCTATTAAACAAAAAAAAACTAAAAATTAACTATGGTTGTCCTAACGATAATTATTTCGATACCAAAGGGAGTATTTGTCAAGCCACTAGTCCTTTACAAATGAGTATTTGATTCTTTGGACTTTCACACTGCATCGGAAGAACCAAAGCTCTGTTTGGTTTGGAGTCAAAATTTGACACACTCTGCCATATTTAAAGTTAGTCAAGTTTTATCATCTTAATCATATGTTTGGTTCATAGCCATAAATGTGGTAAGATTTTTCCATCTAATTCGGTCCTATTTGTCAATAACTCAAAAAAGTGTGGCAAGATTTACTTAGACTTGTCAAGTCCTAACTGAAAATTTAAGCACCTAACTTTAGTCAAGTTAGGCAAAAAATTATAGCAAATTTAGTATAGCAACTAAACAAGTCCCAAGTGTTGTTCAATCTATCAATGCAACAGTGTACCCGATCTGGAGCAGTGATGAGAACATTTATGTTTATGATGAGTTAAACGGCATCTAATGTTTCCACCACGGTTATTTTCAACTACTTCCATTCTTAAATACTTTGTCTTCTTATTTATTTTTGTACTAAAGACGTTAATTATTTGGAAATGAAGAGAGCATTAGTTAATAACATAGGTATGTAAAGTATAAATGAAAAAAAAAAAAACTACAGGACATAGATAATTTCTCATAGTGTTCTTGCAGCCTCGTACATGAGCCAATTGCTTAAGAGTTTCCTAGGAACGTGAGAAATCTTCTACAACCTTCGGACACCGAGATTGCTCTCGCAACATGGAACAACGCATTAGATTCGACATGGCTCACAAACCAAAAATACCACTTAGAAAGAGAGCTTAATATTAGAGCTTCCATCCGATTCCTAGTTGAAGCCTGCATGAGTATGCAGAAAGATAAGCAGAAAGACCAGGCAGTATTGAAGTCACAACCAGTAACATACAGAACTTACCCAGTTTGAGGTCCAAGCCGTTGGTTCCAGAGCTCGATCCTCCTTCCACATCCTTCAGAGTCTGAGAGTGAGCTAGCTGTGGACAAAATCGAAAGAGCTCGAGCAATCAACAAATTTAATAATTTGGGAAAGATAACGAGGAAATAGAATCTTGAAAGTTCTTGGAAAAATAAGTAGCAAAATGTCAAGTGCATAAAGCACATGAAAATGATAGCTAGCTATCAACATGCTGCGTCGATCAATCCCTGCACATAGGTTGATGCAATGGCATGCACTGGAGTAAAGCGAATTACAGGTTAAAAAGCAGTTGTTGTATGAATAGGTCTACATGTTTGTAGTTTGGCAGTTGTCGCATCACTTTATGCCTTGTAATGGACCAGGAGGAGCAGTCCCCGTGACACGAGTACACTACCACCATGAGTAGCGCCTAGTCGGTTCCTCTGAATGGACTGCCATTTCCCTGTGTCTACTTTGGTAGTGGTAGGGGATCAACCTATCCCACGAGTGCAGAGAAACGCCTATTCTTGCTACAAGATCCGGCAGGGATACGTTCTGAATTCAGTTGCGGGAGATGTAGTCTACTAGTACTTCTCTGCCGTGATCTTTTGAAGCCACTACTTGACTCTCAGGAGGCTTGGTAATGAATCTAAAAAATACTTTTGCTGATTTTTTGTGGCCGGCGTGTCATCAGCTTAGTTTTGAGCAACAAAGCAAGCGAGTAAAAGCAAATATTAGTAAGTTGCTGGTGCAATTCCACCTTGACCCAAGACGGATACACCCAACCACAAGTGTTGTTCTATCAGTCCATCGAACAGTGTGTACCTGGGCTTTCACGGGATCAGAGTGCGTCCGTTTCAGCAAGTGTCAAGTCTAGTAAAGTATCAGGGTTCTTATGTCCGTGTGAAGCCTTACTAATATTCATTATGTACGTTGGTTGTTATACTAGTGCACCGTGTGATTTTTGAGAAACACGAAAATGAAGTAATGCGTACGCAGTAGGGGACAAATAACTGAACAAATAACTACTCCCTCTGTTTCGTTTTAATTGTCGTTAGAACAACCTTCAATAGTTCATTTCTAGTTCATTTGGTTGTCTGAAGCGACAACTATTTCAGAATGGAGGGAGTATTTTATACCTTATCGCACAATCCATGGCGTTCCTCCTGCCGTCCTCTGATCTGCAACCAACGAAGAATAAGGATGTTATGACTCATGAGAGAGCCGTCACAATAAGCAGCACCCGCAATCAGAGAAGCATGAACGTACAATGTTCTCGAGGTAGTTGATCTCTCCTCCGATCTTGCGGTCCTTCTCGCAGCGCACCTTGTACATGGCCGTCTCCAGGTTGTGCTCCAGCATCTCCAGCGACGGCACCGTGTACTGTTCCCGCTCGTCCACCGTCATGAACCTCAGCTCCCGCTCCAGAAGCTCGCACATGTGGCCCACCTGCTGAAGCTCCGCGCGCCTCTCCTGTCGCGATAGATAAGCGGTCACCACCGTCAGGTACTTTGGACTTCAATTGAGAGAGCGAGGCGCACATGTCGTCTATGAAGTTTAATTACCTGCTGGATGTCCGTCCAGACTTTGGTGTGCGTCACGGCCTCGTACCTCTCGACCAGCTCCTTAACTCTGCAAAATAAGTAATCAAGACTGGGTATATCATGTTGCTAGCTTGGTTATTTCTAGCTAATGAACAAGGAATAAACATCTATAATGATCCAGTGTAAAAGTGAGTATGCGATCGACAGCAGAGCAGGTTATTAGCTTACGATGGGACGGTGGGGGAGAGGTAGTGGTAGAGCTTGCCGGACGTGGAGAAGAGGAGGAGGAGCAGGTCGACGTCGCAGAGGACGGAGAGCTCCCTGGCCTTCTTGAACAGCCCGTCCCGGCGCTTGTAGAAGGTGGACTGCCGCTGCGTGGGGTTCTCGATCCGCTTTATCTCGCTGCGCCCCCGCCCCATCTCTCCCTCTTCCCAAACTCGCAAGACGTTGCGAGAATAAGGAAACCGCGCCGCCGCTAGTTAGTAACCAGACCGGCAACTACAATGCCGCGCGCGTCGCTCGGGAGAGAAAGCTACGAGTACCTCACCCAGCCCTCCTTGGCAAGGGTAGATAGAGCACGGGCTTCGCGGGATGTAACAGTCGGGGAGAGGGGAGGCGATCGAGCGAGCGAGCTAGGAGGTGCCCTGCGCAGCTTGCTTTGCTTTAAAGAGAGTCGAGGAGCAGCAGCAGCTTGCGGACATGATAGTCTAGGGAGCTGCGTGCTGTAGGCGTAGCTATAAGCTAGTCTTTGTGTCAGGTGGTGCGTGCCCGCGGTTGGTTGGTCGCCTGCTGCTGGTGTGCAGGCGGAGGAGGGAGCACGGCTGATGCCGGCTGCCGCCGCGACGTGCGTGAAACGACGGCGACGTGTCGAGTGCAGTGGATGGATCAAGATCGATCAGCGCAGGCAGCAGCAAGCGTACAGGCAGAAGCAGGAGCCTGCGGATGCTGCTGTTGCTTCCGGTGCCTCTGCTGCGTAACACAGGCACGTTGTACAGAGTTGAGTTTGGCTTTGTGTACGAGGAGCTCGCACGTAGTACTGCGTACTGTATGATCGAACAAAACCAGTCGTCTCCATGCTTTTCTTTGCGCGGTTTTACCGTATGCCTGTGGACTCGTGGGCATGGCCACGGGCCTCTCCGATGCTGTTCGATAGCGGCTGCTGGAGGCTCCAAATTTTTGTCACGTGACTGTTCGCAACCAACCCACAAATCGGACAGGAGGGGCAAGAACGCCGTCCCGGAACGGCAAGGTGAGTGGGGAGTGAAGCACCCTGGGCGCAGTAGCCTGGTCCCGTCGTTCCGTAAGATCTTGTAGCATTCCGGCGGGGAGATCGACGACGGCAGAACCTATGGCTATACTGTACGCAGCAACAGCGCAGCATGGCTGCTGTGGTCGAGAACACAGTACCGCTCCGTGGCCTATGAAGTAGGAACAGGCGTACAGGGAAGAGAAAGACACACGAGAGTCCTCAGTCACAGCGCACAGGAGCGCAGCTAGCAGTAGCATGCAGTGCGAAGCGTGTGAAGGCGACGAGCACTGCGGCCGCTGCTCTCTGTAGTCGGAGTAGCTAGCGAGTGACGCGACGCGAGCACTGCATCTGACGCGACCTATCGATGACTACTGTGCCTGCTGCATCTTGCGGTCGCCTCCGGGCTATAGCTAGGGCTTCAATCGTTCCTCCCCTAGCTACTGATCAGCAGGCGAGGTCCATCAACGTTTCGGCGCTTTATTTGCTCCATCGTGGTGCTCCGCGCAGCAAGCACGCACATGGCGTCCTGGCACGGCGTGCTGCTCCGAATAATCGAGTGGGGTAGCCAGGTAGTGTCGTAACGGAACGCCAACACGACATTCTGCACGTTCTCGGACCCTTAAATTTGAACCGGAACGCCACTGTTGCTGCAGATTGTTACGTTCGCCATTGTGCGTCCTTGGTCTTTTCACCATCGGCCGTGAGGAATCATCTTCCTGTCATGGGCCGTGAAAAATGAACTGTAAACAGGCTCGCTTCCCGCTAAGAAAAAAATGACTGAACAAAGCCTACACTTTGGGTCCAGACTAACGCGGTGACGCTGGGACATAGAGGTGGCCAACAGGCCCGCACGAGCGCGACCGGGCTCGTGCATAGAAAGACTCGGCCCGACGGGCTTTTATCGAAAACCAGGAACAGCGCGAGCCGGGTCCGAGCTGGCCTGGGCCCGCTTCACATATTGCATGGTCGAGCTCGCGTCGGGCCGAATTTGTCGTGCTGTGGGCCAGCCCATTTAATCCGGCCCATCTATCCGCTGTAGCTAGGAGAGAAAGGACGTTCTACATCAAGGCATTTTGGGACTAGCTTATATGATGACATTGGCTGTAGGCCTTAAGGACTTCTTTCATATTTTGGGACCACTACGTAGGAGCCGAAGCCGAGGATAAGGCCCAGTTATTTGATGCACCGATGCCGCGATGCACGTAAGGGTTAACGACTATTTGCAGTTGGGCCGTGGAAGTGCTCAAAATGGTGCTATTGCAATGTGATATGTATGTCCTGGTTCCTGGCCCGAAACACATTGGAGCCTGGGCCGCACTGGTGGCAAGTTGTTGCCAAGTTTTACTTTGGCAAGTTGTTGCCGACTCGAACCATGTTTCCGGCATCTAAACACGTTTAGCCGAAGATTTGGTACCGCCACACAAATAAAGATGGTGACTCACTCGAGCTGATTCGTGTAATGTGCATGCATGGTACAACGTTCCGATTGCATCCAAGTTTCAGCAAAAGAAACTGGCGACTGCAGAAGATTATCTGAATTCCGGATGCATTCTATTTCTTCTTTTGACTTACTACAGTTGGCATCGCCACATGCTCACAGCTGGCTGCAGTTACATACGGGGTACTGTACTGTACGCCAAATCGAGACGAGCAGAGGAGAAATACAGTTCCGGTTTGGATAGGTGAGTTTACAGAACTCCGCGCAAAGTTCGTGAAACAACCTTCCGTGCCTGCCATTCATTTCGACCTCGCTCACCAACTGACCGCTATCGTCGTACAGCTGAACAATAATGACAAGTGTCATATCAGTAACAATCTGCCACGTCGACGTGCATGCGCGACAGGTGGCCGCGCCAATCTGCCAATGCTCCCTTACGGAACCACAGGACGGATGGTGAGAGTAACTTCGTGACCTACTCGCCTGCCGCTACTGCCAGGACTGGACTACAGCAGTAGTAGCTCGTGTTCATTGAAGGATCGAGTTCATTAAACGTCCTGCGCTTAAAATTAAGCTTCGTTGTTGCATGGCGAGAGCCAGATCGAGGCACCAGCACCGTGCAGCTCTCGACGAGCAGCTAGCCGGCGCAGCGACGCGTGCACGCGTCCGTCGCGGTGGCGGCGACACGGCAGCACCCCCTGCACATGGGCCATGGTCGTCGACCGATTGTAGACTGGCCGCGGTCTGAACGAATGCAGGACAGCGCAGTCACTCGCGCACCTGGCGTGCATCAATGCCAATGCGTTGGTGTGGGCATGCACCGCAAGTTTCGCGTCCATGAAGTGTTGGCGTATTCCACCATTTCTTTTTTCAGAAATTTTACTTCACGCAGTGGTATGAAATCAAGCAAAATTTCAGACGACGTTGCAAACCGTCGATATTGACTTGAAATTCATGTCTCATCTTCTCGTCTCTCTGTCTTCTCCCAGCGCAGACTCCTCTATCCTGTCCTCTCCTCTTTCTCGGACATCTGACTTCTGCCGCGCCTACGGCACGGCGCGCTACGAGCTTCTGCGGTGGCGAAGGATGAAGTTAGTTTTTTGAAAATGTATTCTATTAATTTACGAGTATTAAATTAGTTGTAAAATAATCAATCAAAATTATGGCAACAACTGCTATGCAATCTGAACTCCTATGCAAGCGTGCAATCCGCAAATCTTAATTATTTAATGGCATCCAAGGGTGGCTGATATTTTACACATAAATCATTTCATCTGTATGTGTAAAAAGAAGGATTTATGTGTAAAATGGTAGCCACCTTTAAATGTTTATCTAATAGCTGAGATTTGCGGATTGCACACTTGCACAAAAGTCCAGATATGCACAGCAGTCGTTGCCCAAAATTATTATCAATATATAGATGATAAAATATTGTTTTTGTTAATTATAAGGAGTACGTTTTAATCATATTTATTATCTGTTAATTAAAGTCGTCTGGAATTTTGACCGACACTTTTTGTGTGTTGTTGGACGTTAGAGAGAGAGAGGAGGCAAGCAAGCAGGCTTACGCGTCGCGTAATGGCGTGTCAGTGTGGTGCATGCAAGTTTGCACCTCTGTTCTTTATTTTATTTTTCTTTGACGGGTGGAACGCAGGAGCAAAGGACGGTGCAGTTGCACACTCAGTGCACTGTGTAAGGGCAGATCGTGAGACGATCCACTGTGCAGGTGCAAGCCCAGTAAGGTCTATACGCACGGCCCATTTCCCTCCCCCAACTAACCCCGGCTCGTATTCCTTTCGGAGCAATTGCTGCGCCATGTGCAGACTGTACAACAAAGCATGAAGAATCCGATTTCAGAAAAAAGAAAAGCACCATTTTCGCGAGCTATATATACAGACCACTGGTGAGCGAGTGGCAACTTGAGAGCTCCAACCAGCTTCAACACAGTAGCCCCTTGCCTCGCAGGGGTTTTCGCAAGATGGCCAAGTTGCTCGCGTTCGCGTGTTGCTGGCTGTTCGCTGCATCCTTAGCGGCGGCGCGCAGTCTCGGCGACCGGAAACACCAGGCCGATCCGCACCATTCTCATGGTGAGAAGCTTACAAATAAATCCCAGACTCTGCGATCTTGTTCCTATTACTTTACGGACAGGAGTAGACGACGTGAAACTTTGACTCCTTGCAGGCTCGCACGGGACACCGCCCTGCTCTCCGCCGCCGGTAGGTGGTGGTGGATACTACCCGCCGTCGCCATCCTCTGGAACGTCTCCTACCACGCCTGGCGGCGGTGGCGGCTACTACCCGCCCTCGCCGTCCGTGGGCACCTCCCCGACCACCCCACCATCGCCCAACAGCGAGACGTCCCCGAGTACGCCAGGTGGAGGCGGTGGATATTACGGTCCTCCCTCGCCATCAGTTGGCACGTCCCCGACAACTCCAGGATGTGGCGGTACCGGGTGCAATACTCCACCTACACCGGCCGTCGGCACCTCCCCGACCACTCCGGGCGGCGGCGGCGGCTACGGCGCCCCTCCTTCGCCAGACGTTGGCACCTCTCCAACCACCCCACCATCGCCGGACAGCGCGACGTCCCCGAGTACGCCAGGTGGAGGCGGTGGGTACTACGGTCCTCCCTCGCCATCAGTTGACACGTCCCCGACCACCCCAGGATGTGGCGGTACCGGGTGCAATACTCCACCTACACCGGCCGTCGGCACCTCGCCGACCACGCCGGGCGGCGGCGGCGGCTACGGCTCCCCTCCTTCGCCGGACGTTGGTACCTCCCCGACCACCCCACCATCGCCGGACAGCGCGACGTCCCCGAGCGCGCCAGGTGGTGGAGGCGGTGGGTACTACGGTCCTCCCTCGCCATCCGTTGCCACGCCCCCGTCCACTCCCGGAAGTGGCGGTACCGGGTGCAACGCTCCCCCTACACCGGCCGTCGGCACCTCCCCGACCACGCCGGGCGGCGGCGGCGGGTGTAACGCTCGTCCTTCGCCGGACGTAGGCATCTCCCCGACCACCCCACCATCGCCCGACAGCGCGACGTCTCCGAGTACGCCAGGTGGAGGCGGTGGGTACTATGGTCCCCCCTCGCCATCCGTTGGCACCTCCCCGACCACCCCACCATCGCCCGACAGTGCGACGTCCCCAAGTACGCCAGGTGGAGGCGGTGGGTACTACGGTCCACCCTCTCCATCCGTTGGCACGTCCCCGACCACGCCCGGAAGTGGCGGCACCGGTTGCAGCACTCCCCCTGCACCGGCAGTCGGCACCTCCCCAACCACGCCAGGCGGCGGCGGCGGTGGGTGCAACACGCCGCCGTCGCCCGACATTGGCACCTCGCCGACCACACCAGGCGGAGGCGGCGGCGGGTACAACACGCCCCCTTCGCCGAGCACTGGCACGTCCCCTACCACACCTGGCGGCGGCACCGGCGGGTACAACACGCCACCGTCACCGGATATCGGTACCTCACCGACCACACCCGGCGGTGGCAGCGGCGGTTACTACGGCAGCCCCCCTTCACCGTCGTCTGACACCTCCCCGACCACGCCCGGCGGAGGGACCAACACTCCACCTTCGCCGGACATTGGCACCTCACCGACCACGCCCGGTGGAAGCGGCGGCGGGTACAGCAGTCCCCCTTCGCCGGACATTGGCACCACTCCCACGACGCCCGGCGGCGGCTACAGCACACCTCCTTCACCGGACATCGGCACCTCTCCCACGACGCCCGGCGGCGGCAGCGGCGGATATTACGGCAGCCCTCCCTCACCGTCCTCAGGCACCTCCCCAACCACGCCATCGATTGGCAACACGCCGCCCACTGTCACGCCGACGCCGTTCCCTCCGCTTATGCCGACGCCGACCACGCCGTCGTTCGACCCCAACACGCCGCCCTTCTCCGTCGGCCCGTGCACGTAAGTACCCTCTTGAACCGTCATCCACCTTGATCTCAATGTCACATGCATGCAAATGCATGATGCCACCACGTACTAATAACAGTTTATTTTTGACGGGGGTACTAATAACAGTGTCATGACCCAACGTGTGGCGCGCGTGTTTTGTTTTTCATTTGCAGCTACTGGTTGACTCACCCGGGCGTGATCTGGGGCCTGTTCGGGTTCTGGTGCCCGCTGGCGCGGCTGTTCGGCCCGACCGCCGCGGTGCCGTTCGGGCACGACCTCACCGTGCCGGAGGCGCTGGCGAACACGCGCGGCGACGGCGTGGGCGCGCTGTACCGCGAGGGCACCGCGTCGCTGCTCAATTCCATGGTCAGCAGCAGGTTCCCCTTCACCACGCAGCAGGTGAAGGACGCGTTCGGCGCCGCGCTCCGGTCGGGCGACGACGGCGCCGCCGCCGCGCAGGCGCAGCTCTTCAAGAAGGCCAACGAGGGCCGCGTCAAGTAGTAGTGTAATACGTACTAGCTCTTAAGTACGTGTATCCGTGTTACAAGTTGCCAAAGTACGCACCACGTAAGTACTTGTATTCGCGATGGTGGGAGTGTTCATGTGTGCCTATTTCGTGTACGTGTCTGGTTGTGATTGTAAGAACGTGAGTTTAATGAGCTTTCGAAAAAAATAATGTGAGTAAGGCAAATGTATGCAAACTAAGCCGAGGGCTGTGGCTCAGCCTATCCGTACTGGGCTGAGCTTTTCTTGGGGACCCCATGACACCATTGGTTGGCACGGAAACGGGACGAAACAGATCCTCGTGGGCCGCGGCGTCTACGCTAGCTGCTTGTGTAGTGATCTCAGACCATCCGCCTATCAAAATACTCGCAGCTGCCAAGCGGACGGCGATCGTTGATGTTCCTCTTCCATCAGCTGTCGACCGACCGCTGATGTTCCTCTTCCTCGCTAACATCCATGGTTTCACGACAGCCTCGGGCTGACCAAGGGGCTGGCTAGTCCGGTTGCCCGGTCTTATACTGTGCGCAGTGCTGTACGCAGTGATATACCATAAATAATATGTAAATATACTGGAAAAAATAGAATATACTGGAAAAAATAGATAATATATTGGAAAAATAATATATAGAGTATTATCTCTGTTCTCATAAACATGTCACTTTGTAGTTCATTTTTGAACTACAAAGCGACAAGTTCATGGGGACGAGAGAGTATGTTTTAGAGCAAAGAATTGCGAATAGCCTTAGTCTTGTCGCTATCCTAATTAGTACTCTAAAAAATCATTTCTCATTGCGACTTAATCTTTGTTTTTTAAAAAATTATCGCTCTGTAATTCTTTTTTAAACAACAAAACGACTCGTCTTACTTTTTTTTAAAAAAAATATCGCTTTGTAATTATTTTTCAAACTAAAAAATGACTCGTCTATCTCTAAAATTTTATCGTTTTTGTAGTTTTATTTTTAAATTATAAAGGAACAAAATTTAAGAAACAGAGAGCACTTGTTATTTCGATGGGCGTAATTTCAAGGATACCCGTTAAGGTATGTTGACGGGCTAACAAGTCCAAATTCGTGGAACACAGCCCAACTCAGCCCGTTAGCAGCAATCGTCTTCTTCCTCCCGCACCTAGCTCTTCTGACTGTCCACGACCGAAAGCCCATCCCCGACCTGCCCGCCCCCCGACGGCCCGGGTCCCTGCGGCCTCTATCGCCTCCGCCGGCGCCGGTTCCGCCCGCCTCACTGCCCTTCGGTGCATCTTCGCCTTGTCGCTCTGCCTGCAACTGCCGCCGCCGCCCCACTAGCCCCGCCCACCGCTAACATTTCCGGTCCGACTTCCCCGCCCCAACTCTTCTGACCTTTTTCCATCACAACGGCGGCCGGCGGCGACCCCGCCGCCCAACGTTTCCGGTCCAGGATTCTTCCTAGGTTCTGTAGCTTTCGACGAATCTGACCTCTTGGCCGCGATTAATTTTGGTTCTAGTAATTTCGACCATTTTATGTTCCAATTGTTTGATAATGTATAACATAATCCACGTATTTTTTTTTGTATACAGAGGTCGCAAACGAAACAGAGCGCCGGTTCCGGTTTGTCTCTATCCCTCCGCCCCTGATGTCGAGGCTGCGAGCTCTATGGCAAGCTTCTGTTAATGCCACCAGAAGAGGTAACTCGTTCCGCAGACGTCACACTTAGCTATGCTGTGCATAATCTTTGGCTCTGGATCTATCTACCTACTATGGCCGTTCGAAATGTCCATCCAAAGGTCACGCTCTCTCTCATGAGTACTGACTGCTGAGGAGTCGGGACTTGCTCTCTTGTGTAGCCTAGTGCTGGTATAGGATAAGAATTTCGTACTTACGAATTGTTATTTGTTAAAGCATCGAGACTTCAAACAAGGTGAAAATTAGTATCCATATTACCGGGCAGTTAATGCCTGATTTCATCCAAATGTACATTACGGGATACTAGTATCATATGGCTGATATATCTGACATCTAAAGTTACTATTGAAATTAATGCTACTTGCACAAGTTGTCGAAATTCCTGCATCTGTCAATCCTTTAGTGTTTCGTGCTTTCATTAGATTTGATATACTATTCTGGGGAAGTACATGGCCCCTTAATTATGTTGGCTTGTGCTTTACTGTCCTATATATCAAATTGGCAGTATGGAACTCAGAAAATCTAATTCTGCCAAGTGAAAGATACATCTTCAATTTCAATTCAAAAGATGAGATCAAAAGGTGGCACTTGTACTCGGATTCTGAATATGGAGGTAATGCCTCGCCCTAAAATGCTTTACAGATATTATGATGCACCTTTTCATGAATAGTGAATACTGGAAATATGAAACGACAAAATCATTAGTTTGCTTGCATTGGGGCTGTGGATGATTTATATTCTGCCTAATGTTGAAACTGCTACTTGGTTCCCGTTATCCGATTATGTGAAGAACATCAGACTAATATACATGGAAGTGTTATAGTCCATCCATTCATTGAGTGCATTGCGTATTGCACATTATAGTGAACTGAATCGGTGTCGATGCCATTTTGTTTCTCTTACCAGATACTTGGTAGTGTATACTCCCTCCGGATCTTTTTATTTGTCACCGGTTAGTTCAAAAATGAACTAGCTGGGGACAAATAAAAAGATCCGGAGGGAGTACATTGGTGTATAATCTGCTGCAAGTTGTGATTGTGAAACCAGTGAACTAGAGTGCTGATGGTACACACATGTAAATTTCATCTCCTGGTATAAATGGGTGCAGCATCATAACTAGTTTATTGTGCAATGATGCAGTAGTACTTTATTAGAATAATATATGAATAAGCTTTTAATGCTTATTGGTAATTCAACAGCCTATACATTTCTCCAGAGATAAATGCTTTACAATCTAAATGTCTACTAAAATCTATGCTTTCTCGTGACATCTGCTGGTGCTTTTTCTTCTAATGACGACCTTTTTATTTGCATTTATGATATAATATTATTGAACAGAACTGTTATCCAGGTTTGTCATCCGCATCATTGGAGATAACTGAGGGTACTGCTGGTGGAGATACACCATTAACTGGTACAATTTGTTTGTCATTCTTGACTTTTTCCTGCTTGTTCGTTGTTCCAATTGTTCTTAGTAAAGTTTGGGCTGTAGTTGTAATTAACTTTTATGCCACAAAAGAGGAAAACATGGTTTCATTTGTATTTTCGATTGTGTAGAGCTAGCATATAAACTTTATGAACCATAGAATGCCTCTACTGTCATTCTTAGAATTTTGACTTTTGAGCAAGGACAATTTGTCAGGGAATGCTGATGTCTTTGCTTCAATGATTGATGAGTAAATTGACAGAGTGGTTTTAACGTATTTTCTGGAAGGTGTCTTCTCTGGTAATCTTTCTTTGGATATGTCCGAGGGTTCAGCATGGAGGATCAGGCGTAGTGGATTCTGTGGAATGCGGTCAAAGAAGGTACACAATTATCTGTCTCTGGGTTAAATTAGGAATTAACTTTGTTAGGTCCAAAGATGTTCAGTGTATTTTTGAAATTTGAATTGGTAATGTTAAATTAGCCCATGGTACTAAAATAGTGTTGCTATGTCTTTTGGAAAGGTGTCAGCTAGTAACTAAATATGACAAAATATAGTTACATTAGAAAGCCACTACATTTTTATGTGTGTCCTTGCTAGGACTATGATGTTTAAATGCTAGGATCTCCTTTATATCACCATGTATTTTTTCTCCTTAGGTTGGTGGATTCGTTTACTGTGTCTTAGGCTACGTTAGACAATGCTGCCTCAAGACTATCTTACAATTTCTTAAGTATATAGATGTGGAGAAGCTATACTGCTGGGTAAAAATAAAATCCTTTTTGTTATGCCGTGTTTCTTTATTGCCTGGGGAAATTCGTATCCATGTTTCCTTTGAAACATATTAAAGAATAAATATTGTCTCTTAAAGTAGATGTGTGCTCAATATTCGTACAAGCTATTCTGCTGACAACATCCTTGTTATTCCCTGTTTCAGTTTAATGGTTTCATAGATCTTGATGCATACGATACAATTGCAATGAAGCTCAAAGGGGATGGAAGATGCTACATATCTACTGTATGAATTCCCTTCCTGGGTCAGTCTGAACATTTGATGTTCAGTCAGTAACTCAGTATGATGAATGCAGATATACACAGAGAACTGGGTTAATTCACCAGGACAAGAAGAAGATAACTCATGGCAGGCTTTTGTCTACATACCCCAGGACAGATGGCAAATCTTGAAGGTAAACCAAAATTTACCACTTCAAAATTGCAAATACGTGGAAATTTCACGATGACACCAGTTGCCCTTTCTTTCAGATCCCTCTTGATAGCTATTTACCTACATGGAAAGGAAATGTGATCCAAGCAAAGCTGGAGATGAACCCTGCTCGTATTGTGGGGATGTCTCTCTCCGTAAATGCAGAAGGCGGCGTTCCCGGTGCTCAGACTGGGCCAGGTGATTTTAGACTAGAGGTTGATTGGATCAAGGCCCTGAGAACACTGTGACGTCCTCTAAGCCAGTTTTATCTCAGTGCTTTAGCTTCATTTTCCTTCTGTCCTATCCAGCTAAACATTGGTTGTATTTCATCAGCGACCAAGAGCACTGGTAGTTTTACAGAGGATTGTTAGCTCCTGTATGCACTTAAGATGCCTGAGCTTCGTTCGTAATAATAAGTTCAGCAACGATTGAAAGGGTGCTGCAGTTCGACATCAATGATTAATGATTTTCCTATGATGCTCTTGAATGCTTGATGGAGCAGTTGTCCTTTAACCACGCTGTTCAGATTTGCAACAGCTTCGTATAGGAATAACGAATAAGAGGTGTACTCATATTTGTCTTGCCTGAAGAAGCTTCTATGTGCATGCCAGGTGGCGGAGAAGTTACAGAATTCAGATTTCAGGCGATCAGATTAGACCAGTTTTGCCAAATATCACATGTTTTCCACCAAAAATAGGCATACAAATTAATACGTACTAGCTTTCGTTATTTGTTTTGACGAAACCAGATGCAATGCAATGTGATCACGGACGAACACAGTATAGCCTTTGCCGCCAATTGAGAAGGCATACAGGTGACGACGTACGAGCAGAATTACAATTTGCACGAAATCAACAAACGACGTGTCAGCCTCGTCATCATCCTTCGATGAATCCGGTCATGCGCAGCACGGATTGGCGCAGGTGGCTGAGCTCGCGGGCGCGGCCGGGCCCCGACCGCTGCGCGAACGCCACCGCCGCCCCCTCCGACCTCCTCCGCGAAACCAGCACGTGCGGCGGCACCATCGTCCCGTCGTCATCGTCGTCTCGCCGCCAGGTCGAACGCGCGCCGGGCTTGGGAATGTCCACCGGCCGTGAGCCGCCCGGGTAGCGCGGCTCCTCCTCCGGGACTCCTCGCCGCCGAGCCGGCGCCGCGGATGACGAGCTGCAGCCCGGCGCGCTCGCCGGCGCCTCGTCGTCGTCGTCGTGGGACGCCTCCGGCCACAGCACCTCGGACTCGCAGAGCTCCTCCACTCCCATCGCCATCGATTCGCAGAGCAATATACCGATGCTTCTAGCTAGCTCTAACTCGCTCTGGAGGTTTCAGGCTTTGATTTAACTTTTCTGTGCTGCAAATGGGAGCGGGAGGCGCGTATATATAGCTTGTTTGGCTTGCGGGCGGGGCGGCTGCCCGGCGCTGCACGCATCGTGTTGCTTCCCTCGCACGGCTGCCACGGTGCTGAACGCTGCCACGCTGGGATGACGAAATGGTGTGAAAGCATTGTTTGAATCATGTCAGTCGCGTCTAAAAGCCGGAATCAATGCTGAGATGACACACGGGCTCACGGGGCCAATGAGGGTTAGTAATAGTACTCCTTACTTTTCACAATACTTGTTGTTAGGATAAATTTTTTATTCAAAAAATGAACTAAAAAACTTGTCTATGATAAGTATCGTGGGAATGAGGGAGTGGTTCCTTAGTAACCGAAAATCCATACTATGAAACAGCTTAGTTTTACAGGTAAAAAACGCAGGATTCGGAATTTTTCCCATTATAAACGGGACATAAAAGGCCTTGTAATTGGACTAAGAAAAACGAAACCGTGTGTGCGAAACAGAGTGCCACAGAATATGCTTTGGTCAAGCTCTGAGCCTATTAGCTGTGTGCACAGTAGGAATACGGCTTGCCGGCGTATTGTAGCGCGACGCGTTGCACATTTGCGTTGCCGTTTCCGGTTAAAGGAAATCGGACCCATCTTGCGAGTCAACGATGGCTCATCGCTAAGGAGACAACGATGTACTGCATAAAAAAAAAAGCGGCCATGATTCGCTGGTAGTACATGAAATTTATGTAACCGTGTCATCAGTTCTTCAGTTGCTTACAATTACAAATTTATTGAAACTATACTTAAAAATGCACTAGAATATTTGGAAGACGTAATTGTATACTGGCGCAATCTGATGTGTCGTACTCGTCCTCGCGCAACGTAAACGTTTCAGACGAATGGGTGCTTCTGGTAAGTCAATGATTGTTTCAGTATATAGTTTAATCAGTGCAGGATCATGAGGCTGGGAGAATGAACAGGTGGAGCCCAGGCCGAGATTAAGGATTAATTTAGCACGCGTACTTGCCATTGTAGGCAAGAAACCCCAGCCAGCATGCTCAATAATCATCTCGCCGTTGGGTGTCACTGTCACCAACAACAACAACTAATGGGAATAATCTTCAGCGTTACAAAGTCATCGTCTGAGTAATCAACGAGCTTCCAACGACGGAGTGACACCTGTAGACTATAGTTACGTCCGTTAGTCTCATGCAGACAGCTGTGTGCTGCTGTACATTTCTGGGCAGGTAAGAAAAAGAGGGGGTTTGTACGAAGGAGGTAGGAAATAAGAGTAAAAAATTATATTACACGCATCAACGGGCGAGGAATAGATGAAAGAAGATAAGGTTGTATACGGTGGTCCAACGGAGTATTAGGGAGGGAATAATTAATCTGCTGTGCTTACTTGTGCTGAGGTGTGTACTAGTCATCTCGTAGCTGTAAACCTTATCAAGAGGTTTAATATGAAAATTCCCAACTCTTCTTTCTGCGGATAAGTTTCTGCTACGCTTACTTTTTTTGAAATGAACCCGTAGGTTGATTAAATTATAAGCGAGAGTGGAAGATGTACCAGGGGTACATTTACAGAATAGTTGCGAAACAGAAAAAACCAGGAAGGAGGCCGAGCCAACTGATACGACTAAAAGTGAAGAGAGAAGCTACGTCTACAAGAACTGTTTTAGTGACTTGCAGCCCGCGCGGCACCAGTCGGAGACTTCACTTTTGATGTGCTCCAATATGTGCTGTACTTGTCGTTCGACACCGTTGAAGATACGCTCGTTTCTTTCTCGCCAGATCGTCCAAAGTGTCAGGATGACGATGGATGTGATCCCCTCGCGGGTATCTTTGCTGTGCGACCATTTTTGAGAGAGGTACCAATCTTCCACCGAACGGAAGGTTTCCCACCCATGCGGATTCAGGCTCACTTGCTTCGTCCAGGTAGAAACCGCCATCCAAATCCGTGCGCTGTTGTCGCATTCTAGGAATAGATGGTGTGAGGTTTCAAGGTTTCTGTGGCACATGCCACAGAGATATTCATTTGGCCATTCCCGCGATAGAAGACGGTCCGCCGTCCATAGACGGTTTTGAAGCAACAGCCACATGAAGATTTTGCATTTGGAGGGGGCCCAAGCTTTCCAGACACGGTTATGAAAGAGGGATTGGATTGATCCCAGGAATTGTATCTGGTAAGCGGAGCGAGCTGTATAGGTGCCATCAGCGGACATGGTCCATTTGATCTCGTCTGCCACATTTTGCTGTAGGTGTATGTTCCTCTCGTCGATGATTGTCCAGAGCTCTATGTAGTCCAGAATCAAAGCGTCGGAGAGGCCCTGTGCGAGGTCACGGATCCAATTACCATTCCGTAGAGCTGCTGCTACTGTTCTTTTCTTCCCCCGGGAATGCAGGTAGAGGTTAGGAAAGAGGAGGTAAGGAGCATTGCCATTTAGCCAGCTGGACGTCCAGAAATAAGCACGATTGCCGTCTCCTAGAGTGACTGATGTGGCGGCAGCAAAGAGGGCAATATCGGTTTCATCCACTGGTAGCTCCATTTTGCACCATGGTCGGTCTGGTTGTGTCCAGGCAAACCATAACCATCGAAGGCGCAGCGCCCTGCTGAACTTGTCGAGGTTCGATATTCCCAAGCCGCCATAAGAAGTCGGCCTGCAAACTCTAGGCCAAGCAACCTTGCATTTGGAGCCATTTAGACGCTCTGTGCCCGCCCAAAGAAACCTTCGACGGGCCTTGTCAATGCCCTTAATGACCTTTTTGGGAATTTTCATGGCTGTCAAATGATAGGTTGTCATTGAACTGAGAACCGAATGCACTAGCTCGCGGCGACCAGCAATGTTTAGTAATGGAGATTTCCATCCTGCCAGCTTCTTGGATATTTTGTCTTGAAGGCCTTGAAGGTGTGATGTTTTTAGTCGCCCTAGTGTGATCGGGAGGCCAAGATAAGTCATCGGCCAGGAGGTACGATTCCCTTGGAAGTCTTGTAGTATCTCATTAAGGTCCAGATTATGACATCTGATGGGGGCTACCGTGCACTTCGTGGCATTTATCTGCAGCCCCGAGACTAAGCCGAAGTGATGGATGATTTGCATAGCATTGGAGACATCCTGCCGAATTGGGTTTAGGAAAAGGACCACATCATCGGCATATAGTGATAGCCTGAAGGATGCACGGCGACCAGGCAGGGGTGAGATTAGTGCTTCCTCCGCTGCAAGATCGAACAGGCGTTGTAGCGTATCCATCACCAAAATGAATAAATATGGCGACAGAGGGTCGCCCTGGCGCAATCCTCTCCTGTGAGCGATCGGAGGTCCGGGCGTTCCATTCAGGAGAACCGCTGATGATGCGGTACTGAGTAGGAGAGTCAGCCATTGCCGCCACCTGCAGGAGAACCCACGCTTTTCCAGCATCTGCAAGAGGTGTTCCCATGACACCGAGTCGAATGCCTTGCTGATATCTAGCTTAAGAAGCAGCATCGGTCGATTTGTTCTGTGGAAATGACGCGCCAGATTTTTTACGTAGAGGAAGTTCTCTTGGATGCATCTCTTGGAGATGAAGGCGCTCTGCACTGGTGAAATGAGGGCATTTATTTCTGTTTTGAGCCGCCGAGCCAGGACCTTGGAGATGAGTTTTGCAAAGGAGTGTAGCAAACTGATCGGCCTGAAATCCGCCGGCTTGTCAGCCACTTCCTTTTTCCTTAGGAGGACAAGGAAGGCCCTGTTAAGTTTCGGAAGGGGTCCAGCATGGAGTGTGTAGAACCACTGGAAGGCAGCATTGACATCACTCTTGATAGTACTCCAGCATTTCCTGTAGAAGCAGCCCGTGAATCCGTCAGGGCCAGGAGCTTTCTCCGCTGGAGTGTCACAAATAGCCTTCCATATTTCAGCTTCACTGAATGGAGAATCCAACACTTCACTGTTGTTTATGCATGGCAATTGTATGAGCTCCCAGTTCAGCACTAGCGGTTGTGGTTGCGTGGCACCGATTGTGTGGGTAAAGTATTCCTGGATGATCTCCTCCTTATCTTTGTGTCCCCATTTGATGCTTCCATTGGAGTCTTTTAGTGAAGCGATGAAGTTTTTCCGGGACCGACCATTAGCCTGTAGGTGAAAGAATTTGGTACAAGCGTCGCCTTCTTTAAGCCAGGTGATCCTGGAGGCTTGGCGTCGTCTTGATCTCTCAATAGCTGAGAGCCCAAGGACCCGATTTTTGAGGTCACTACGCAGCTTCTGTTCTATTTCAGGAAGATGGCGATCTTCTTGCGCAACATCCAGGCGATGGATGATCTCCAAGGCGATATGGAGTTGAAGGCGGGCTTCACTGAACATTTTCTTGCTCCATGTTGTGAGGGCTTTTGCAGTTGCCTGCAGTTTGTAGTTGAGCTTGTTTAGCGGGGAGGTGCCCGGTACTTGTTGTTGCCATGCCGAAGACACCACCTGAGGGAAGCCAGGCACCTTGACCCAGAAGTTTTCAAAACGGAAGCAATTCTTCCGGCGTGGTCTTTGTTGGGAGGCCAGCAGAATGGGGCAGTGATCGGAGGTGGCCGTTGGCAGCCCAAGGAGGCAATACCCTGGGAAGGCAAGCTCCCATTCCCGGTTGGCAAAGGCCCGATCAAGGCGGACCAGGGTCGGGGATATTCGTTCATTTGACCAAGTATATTTCCTATTCTGTAAAGGGATCTCCATGAGTGATGCATCATCCAGCATCTTTCTGAAACTGCCCATGAGGCGGCGGTTGAGGTTTGAGTTATTTTTGTCTCTGGCTTCATATATTAGGTTAAAGTCACCAATGCAGATCCACTTTCCTTCTTGGCTGGGAGCATGTGCAAGCAGCCTCTGTAGGAAGTCATTCTTGTCCGCTTCAATAGATGGTCCATAGACCACAGTCAGGCGAAAGGTAGTGTGGCAGTATTTTAGGGAAATGGATGCTGAGAGACAGTAATCATCCATTGCTGGTGAGGAGGCTGTAACAAAGTCAGAATTCCAGGCCATGATAATGCCTCCTCGTGTCCCATTCGCAGGCAGGAAGTGATAATTCTGGAGATGGCCACCTAAGGTAGCCTGCAGCACCTGAGTATCTGGTTGTTGTAGCTTTGTCTCTTGGAGGCACGCTATCATGGGTCTCACCTCTTGTAGCATGGCTCTAATTGATTCCCTTTTCGCCGGCATGTTCAGCCCACGAACATTCCAACTGAGTATAGAAAGAGGATTATCCATTAACCGATAGTGCACAACATCGGAAGACACAGTTGGGTACAAAGCATAAACTGCAAGCCATAGACCAAAAGGCCCCACACCTGGTGTCTACTACAATCCTACTAGCAGGAAGGACATTGCGGAGGTGAGACAGTACAGTTGGTAATTCAGCCATGCAGACCCATCGGCCACACACACCAAGACTAGCAAAATACATAACACCATATCCAAAAGACACCGCTTGACGAGGTTCTTCCATTGTTCACCAGTGGGGCGACATTGATGCAGGGTGGCATCTATGCCATCACCGCGTGCGCGATGACCTCTTCGACTGCCAGGGGCTGCAGGGCTTCCAGCGCGCCCTTGTCCTCAAGGCCAGTGAGCTGGCGAATGGCCCGTATTGCCTTCGATGGGAGTGGCTGCTTGTACATGGCCACATACTTCAGCATGGCCGCGTCGTCCACGGGCTTGTCCTGAGGGACGAGGCCGAGTTGGCGAATGATGCGGTGTGTCGCTCTCTGGGAGACGGGAATGGTCGAAGGGTTCTTTGCTTGGCGAGCACTGCGGCGCGCTCCATCCTCAGGCGTGTCCGTACCCGGCGCCAGGCTTGGCAGCTGGACCTTCTTCCCCTTCGCCGCTACAGGACCCGGCAGATTTGGGGTAGGAAGAAGGCCGGGCAGGGGCTTGATGAACATCCGCTTGCAGAAGGGCTTGTCCATGGCCATCTGCATCTCTTGGTTACCAGTATCCTCCTCTGGAGAGATGTCAACGTCTGGTGGCACCTGTTGGGACATGTTTGACACCTGATGACTTGCGGTCTTGTGAGCATCAACTATTGAGACAGAGGTAATCTCATGCTCAAAAATCATGGGATCGAAGGAATCTACCTCTGGCCATTGGGTGAGGCGCGCTGACAGAAGGTAGTCGATGGCATCATCCATCGCCTTGCGGGGGGCCCTCGGGGCTGGGGACTTGGACCGACGTCGTTCCCAGCCTTCGTCATCGCGGCGCTGTGGGTCACGGCGCCGGAGACGAACTGGAGACACGGTGTTTGACCGCCCCTGGCGGCTTGGGTTGTCTTCCCGGTGAGAAGCGTGTCTGTGCCGTCCAGCAGGTGGCCTCCCGGAGGATCGGTGCGAGTAAGGGAAGGCTGCAGGGGTCTTACCCCCCAGCTGCAGACCAGAGCGAAAGGAGGAAACCCAATCTGAACGAGAGGAACGCCCACCACGATCATCATCATAGCTGTCTTCGGGGCCACGGGGCTTTGTAGTGTGGCATCCTTCAGAGGGACGCGGCGGGGGGTGCAGGACAAGGTCATCCGGGACGCCCTTCATCCAGTCAAGCTTCTGCACGCGGGGACGGGACGGGTCATCTGACCAGTCGTGAATCTCTGCAATGTGGATGACGAGCTCAACCTTGATCCCTTCCGGCGGATTCGCCGAGAAAGGTACAGTTAGCTGGTGGGTTTCTCTTGGCGCGAAGAAGGTGACCGTCTTGGTGCACGGCAGCCTACTCGGGTCTTCCATCCAGGCCCAGAACACGCACAGCTCGGTGTTTTCCCTGGTGTCAGATCTGGCATCCAGAAAGTCAAGGACACAGCAATCACCGAATACCTGCTTCAGTCCGTCCTCCGACCATGCATGCAGAGGCAGTTGCTCGACGTAGATCTTCACATGAAAAAGCCAGGAAGCCGGGGCAGCCCAGACCCGCCACGGCCGAAAGGCATAGCGAGCCCCCTGGATGAAGATATGGCCTTTGTGCATGGCCACGTTCTGCAGCTCCTCCTGGTAAAAG
The DNA here is from genome assembly GCA_036927565.1 of Tuctoria greenei. Taxonomy (NCBI): domain Eukaryota; kingdom Viridiplantae; phylum Streptophyta; class Magnoliopsida; order Poales; family Poaceae; genus Tuctoria; species Tuctoria greenei. Next base: position 164,807,836 of record JAYESD010000010.1, read on the forward strand.
CGGACGAGGAAGTCCTCTGGATAGTGGCGTGCCACTACGAAGCTGTGCCCAGGGATGCCCAGCTGGGCAGTGATGGCCGCCTCCACCTCCGACGAGGTAGTCCTGGAGACGCCGTCTACGCAGCTAAGCAGCACCGCAGAGCCCTTCAGATTGTTGCAGTCGACCATCATGGCTGGTCCGGGCACCACGGCGGCGAAGCCAGAGCTGGGCCTGCACTTGGCGAACCCAGGGATGAGGGCGAGGGGGTCAGCCAAGGTGGGTGGGGGTGCCATGACAGCCGCAGCGTAGGTAAGAGGTCGGGGCGAGGGGCGCGCAGGCAGTGGGGGAAAGGTAAACCTGGAGTGGATGTCTGGCTTACGGCGGGATGGTGCTTCCTTTATACTGGTGTTGCGACATGCCTTTGCAAAATGCCCCCACCCACCACAAGAGAGGCAGCGGCGTGGGCCTCGACACTGCATCACACGGTGGTCGGCCGCCAAGCATCGGAAGCAACGCCCACGAAAGACGCTATTTTCCACAGGAGATCTTTTTTTACCAGAGCTCTCTGCCAGGGATCTCGCCGATGTGGCCGCACGCTTGCCCTTGGTACTAGCACTACGGGCGAGGCGCTTCTCAGCTTTGGGTACAACCCGTATCCAGTCTGTCGGCATGTTGGGCTGGAGTAGTCCCGCATCCTTCGGGGCCGAACAGCTTGCAATCCACACTTCCGATTTGACCCCATAGGCTTTCGGCGCGTGCTGCGCCTGCCCATGCTGGGAGCCAGGCGGTTCAGCAGGGGACTTCAATGCCAGGGACACCGCCTGGGGCGACTGTCGATGTGACGAGCCGGATGAATGCCATACCGGCTTCTCCGGCTTCTCCGCGTGAGGCGACTGCCGATGCGATGGGCCGGATGACTTCAATGCCTTCTTCTTCAGCTGAGGCGACTGCCGGTATGACGATCCGGAGGACGGTCGGCACGAGGCGAAGGCGGAGCCAGGGTTTGAAGATTCAAACTCCCCGTGTGGGTCCCCCTCCAAGAACGTCTTGGGTCCCACCAAGGTTTGAGCTGTCGAGGGGGAAGGATCAGGTCCGGCCGGACGTCGGTTATCGGCCATGGCGATCTGAGCGGCGAGCGCCGAAGGTTCCTTCGCCGGGGTGACCGCTTTGAAGTTCACAGCGAGTCTATGCAGCCCGATTGGGTTGATGGCCGACATGTCCACATCCGGATATGCCAGGTGCATTGGTGCTAAAACCGGATTCAGCAGGGATGGTGATCTGTGCCGGGCTTCAGAGCAAGCAGATCCTTCAAGATCGGACGCCCCGTCCAATAGTAAGGGTAGAAGAGAGAGGCTGGGGTCCTCGTCTAATCCCAAACCACGGCCTTGGCGTCCATCACAAGGTTTCGGCGAGGTCGGCGTCTGGAGCGCCGCGAAGGGAGTAATGGAGGAGCTTCCATGCAGTGGCGAGGACTTACCTGCCAAAAGTAGCCGCCCTGAGGGGGTGAGAGGGGAAACAGACGAGGCGGCTGGGGTGTCCCCCTCCCCGTCGTCCAGCGTCGCTACGATCGTCACCATCAGATCCAGGGCGGATTCTGGGTGGGGTGCAGCGAAATTGGTGGCCGCCGGCGCAGGAACTGGGTGCCGGAGTCAAGAGGGCCCGCGGCAGGAAGGCTGGCCGCCGGGGCCGGAATGGCCGCCGGCGCAGGAAACTGGGCGCCGGAGCCAAGAGGGCCCGCGGCAGGAAGACTGGCCGCCGGGGCCGGGTGGCCACCGGCGCTAGTTGGTGGTCGCCGGGGCGGAGGTTAACTCGCCGGGGCCGGTGCGGCTCTCATGTTGCTCCACCCTCACCTGTGAAGTTCTTGCGGACCCGTCGCCCGTCGGTCTCTGAAATTTTCGGGCCAGCTTCTACGCGGCAAAGAGAACCGCCGCCGCCAGACCACTCACCGGTCGCCGCCACCCAGGTGCAGATGCAGGAAAACAGCAAGTACAAATTTTTTTGCAAGTACAGAAAACAGCAGGTTCATCTCTGAACACTTGCATTATATACATACAGTGCTTTGTATCTAGCTAGAACCTCAGGACCAATCGGTTCATCTTTCCCTACTAGGTCAAGTTGGCGGATCAGTTGGAACGTCGCACGTTGAGCAACCGGAATCTGCTACGCTTACTTTGGGGGATTTCCTTCAGTCTGGGTGTGAAAGAACAATGCTCACATCTCCAAAGTTTTCTATTAAGAACTTGGAAGGAAGAGATGATCTCGTTCCTAGTTCCTCACACAAGATGAACAACTAGGGCTTATGGCGTCCATCTAAGCCGCGTTTTACTATCACACACAACTAAAGCTTATGGCGTTCATCATCTTAATAAAATGTGGCGTTATAACAACTCAATGGTCTTGGTGATAAAATGTGCGTGACCCACAAACACATGCGCCTCATCTCATTGCGTTCACATGCTAACTCACGCTTGCAAGAACGAACGATCAAAATTGCGCCCAAATGAAACGTAACGGGGATTCACACTTAGCACTGCTCGCGTATCTTCCTCGCCCTCCCGCTCGGCACGACGAACATCCTCATGGCCTTCTCCCTTTTGGTCCTCCGATCAACGATGACATGCGGCGGCACGAAGACATGGCTGCCGATCATGACGCTGCCGCCGCCGTAGCTGCTGGCGAGCTTGCTGAGCCCGGGCTGTGCTTCGGGGCCTTTTGCACCCTTCCGGCCGGGGATGTCGATTGGGGAAGAAGCTCTCTGCCCGATTTGCAGCTTCATCGGCCGGTGCTCGCTGGAGAACTCGTCGCGGTCGTCGGAGTCGGAGTCGGCGTGAGAGTAGTAGAACACCTGGGGTAGCTCCGGGCCTTGTGCTGCATCTGGCCACAGGACGTCTGCTTCCTGGAACTCTTCATCCTGCTGCTCGATGCGCAGCATCTCCTTGTGCTCGCGTTTAGATTAGGAGAGGATAAGTACAGGTTTAGTACTGGATTGCGTATAAATAAGAGTATCTATGACAATATAAGCCGAGTACCCTTCCAGTCAAGCAAACATTTTTTTCCTCTCAGAAACGTGTAATCCAGTCATTTATCATTTTTTTTACTTCATCTATTACCACCTGGTGATTGCAAGAAGCTACTGCGTACGTTTTGGTCAGAACGTACTGTATCTTGAACGAGTCAAGCAGCACACAAGACAAGAATTACCGAATCAGCAGCGACGTGTACACGTACTTCTGTTGCGAGTTCTCAATAAATCAACCGAGCTAGCATTTCCACTTGTTTGGCGAATGCATGCGCCCGTTTATTTTACACATTTACCTCACATTTCGAGTGAATTTACAAAAGAATACAAAATGTCACGCCACAGCTTGTAACCTCAATCCAAGAACGCCTTACGTACACCTTTAGCCAATGAGTGGGAGACAGTGACTACTCGATCGATCGGCTCTTTAGTTCTTGCTGAAGAAGTGCTAATTAATGTAACCAAATACTCCCTCCGTCCCCATGAACTTGTCGCTTTGTAGTTCATTTTTGAACTACAAAGCGACAAGTTCATGGGGACGGAGGGAGTAATAATGATGCACGCAAACTAGCTGCTCGAAGCATTTGATCGCGCCCTTAGGCACTAAGGCGTCAGCTCTCGATGAAGCCGGTCATGCGCAGGACGGAGTCGCGTACCCGCTGCAGGTCCCGGCCCTTGAGCGTGCGGCCCTGCCCGGAGCACACCGAGAGCGCCGCCCTGCGCCGCGCCAGCAGCACGTGCGGCGGCACCACCTCGCCGTCGTCGTCAGACCGACCCCTCTCCTCCTGCTGCTGCTGCCGGTCGTCCGCACGCGCGCCCGGGACGGCCGCCGGGATCTCGATCGGGTCCGTGAACGGCCGCCGCTCCCACGCCGCGCTCTTTGACGACGACGGCGCCGCGTTCCGCGACATGCTGGCTCAGCCCGCGCGCGCGCTCTGATCAACCGTGAAGGAAGTCACAACAAACTGCAAGTCCGCAATGAGCAGCAAGGCGCGGTGAGCGATAGTACTGGCGGTGCGTGCGTTTAATTGCCCAAACCTTCTCTCTCTGCCGCCCGGCTTGGCGCGAGATATATAGGGCGAGCACGGGCCGATCGAGACGACTTTGCCCGTCGACGACGACCAAGTAGCTTAGGCATCTACAGCAGGCTCTCTACCTAGCTAGCCAAGGTTTCGTGTCGAGCTGCACCGCCCTTCTGTTTCTGTGCGACGACAGGTAAGCATGCGGGGCTTTGACGAGAAGGGAAGGAAGGAAAATAATTCGGCCGGGTGGTACGTACGGCTCCGGCCGGTGCCGTGGGAAAGGCGGCAAGGGCAAGCCCATACCCCAACGTGTTCCTTTCTTCCCTTCCAATTCAGACGTCCCGACGACAAGCTAAGCTACTGCACCTCGCTCGTTCCCTTTTGATCCGTCGTTGCGGACGGTTGCGCAGCGCCGGCCGCGCAAGTTTTTGCAAGCCTCGCGTGCGAGCTGTTTGATGCTTTTCGGATGTGCTTTTAGGCATCTGGTCGCGTCACACCTGACCTGTCAGCTTTTGCCCTGACGCCGAGAAAGCTGATCGGGTCATCTCTTTTGATCGGGTCGCTCATGATATTCCCCACACGTGTGCGCATCTGCGAGTGTGAGCGAGTCACACTGACGTCCCGAGAGAATGATTTGCATGGCCCAGAGAATAGCAAATGATGATTCTTCTCCAGGGAAAATGGAAGAGCTAGGGTGCAAAAACGCACCGGATCCGGATAAACTCTGTTCCGAATTGTCAATGCTGGGGCAGCTAAGTCTAACCAACCAAGTAACCGAACGAAGCAGCAATTTCCATCAGGGCCAGCCAGCTAGGTTGCATGCGCTGCTAGAATACTACTCCAAGTACTTGCAGGATGCCGAACACGCAACTCTGTAATGAGCATACGGATCAGGACAAAAACGGTTGTCCAGGAGCGTTTGGCATCCGGCTGCGTGTAACGACCTTAACGTGTTGGAGCTGGTAATGGGCAAAAGAAAAGTAACACGTCAGTGTCCAGGACTGGAAAGCAAAAGCGTAGAAAAGGGCATGGCACGTTGCTTTTGCCTTTTCTCTGCTTTTGCTTGGCTCGAGTGGCCTGCCAAAATTACATGCTGCTGTGCTTCAGCTTGACTTTATACGCGGCCCTAAAATACGCATGCATCCCTGATCGAAAATGTCTCACTCACATCGCTTCGCCTGCTACGTGTTTAATTTTAAGCCTGTTGAAGATTTCAGAGGTCAGATAATAAAAAATGCATGGCAAATGTTCAGGGCTACAGATCACTCTGCAACTTCTCCCTTCGATTCATAAAATGAAAAGGAGGGAGAGTACCGTTTTAGAAAATAAAAACTTGTGTATTCCAGAAGAACCACTGAATGATTAATCGATCATGTAGCATCGTTGCTAATGTTCTAGATAAACTTGCAGCCGGAGTCGGTAAAACTTGCTGATCGATGTTTGAGTTCGCATCATTATATATTGCTATCACGAACCCTATCCTGCATGCATCACGCCAATACATCGCCGTCATTATCAAGTACGTACTTTTATACACACAGAGCCAAACTACCACAACTTAGCAGCCGCTGACTTTCCAGCGCGTACGTGGAAACGGACAACCTATTGTAGTGTCCGTGTTCCGTACGGACGAACGAACTCGTAAAATATCCCTCGGTTCTGGACTCGATCTACCCACGAGTCCCACGTCCATAGCTCTCTAACGTACTCGACGCGCGCGCGCACGGTGCCGTGTTGGCATCTGCTACAGATGTGGATCATACACTTGTAACGCTAGTTGCACGGGTTGGAAAAGGGGACAGGGCGCTATAGCGCATAGGAGCACACAACCAGTGGTGCTCTCTGCACGCTACAGAGCCACGTCTGAAGGCTGGCGATTGTACAGTTTATATAAGGATGGATGTGAACAGCGCGACTGACACAGAATGCCTGTTTAGCTAGCTTCACTGAATGTATGACGAACTTTGCTGACATCTGGTTATCTTTGCCGGAGAATCAGCTACTCGACATCTGTAGTATACGCGTGAGCGAGTATATATAATTACGACCGATCACGCGTTATTAATGAATAATGACAACTGGGCTCCTCACAACATGGACTCCGTCACTCCACGTGTACGATCCTGCCGAAAACCGCCCGCCGCTCCTCCCCTTCGCGCGGATCTTTATCATGAACGACTTCTTCTCGCCCGTTCGCGCGAAGCTGAGGCTTCTGGGCGCGACCTCCACGGAGACGCCCGCGGGCTCGACGACCGCGACGGTGTAGCGAGCCTCGCCCGAGCCGACGTTGGTGACCGTCCGGCGCACGGTGACCGAGCCGTTGGTGAGGCCGCGCACGGCCACGGAGGGGTGGTTCAGCTGGTACGGCGGCGGCGGGCGCGCCGCGCACGGCAGCGAAGCAGGGTCCAGCTGCGCGCCGGCGCTCGCGCACGCGAACAGGAGGTAGTCGTGGTACGAGGCGTCGTACACGAGGCCCGGGTCCAGCGCGTGCATGGGCCGGATGTGGCCCGATCCGTAGTCCATGGGCCCCGCAACCGAGCCGTCGCCGTTCAGTAGTGGGCCGCCTTCCGCGTCGTTGACCGTCGCTGCAACACGAACGACATGGGTTCAGTTCGTTCATTTCTCAAGAAAAAAAAATGGGTTCAGTTCAGAGGTATCGAAGGCTCCGACTCCGAGGCATTTTATTGTATTTACCGGTGGTCATGATGGCTGATCGTATTGCGGCGGAGCTCCAGTCCGGGTGGGCGGCTTTGAGGACGACGGCGGTGGCGGAGACGTGCGGGCACGACATGGACGTGCCAGACATGATGTTGTACTTTACCACGCGGTCGTCGCCGTCGAACTTCGTCGGTGACGACGCCTCGCTCCACGCGGCAAGGATGTTCAGCCCGGGCGCCGTGACGTCCGGCTGCATTGAGAAATATACTTCACTCTCAGATGATGACCAGCAGATTTGAAGGCGCTATGTTCGGTCTGGCAATAATAACGTACCTTGAGAATGTTGGGCTCCAGGACGTTGGGGCCACGCGACGAGAACTGCGTCATCACTGGAGATGGCTTGACGTCCACGACGGTTCTGGAGCGGTGGAGGATCGCCGTCGGGCTAGAGCTGGAGTTGATGTATTTGAGGATGGTTATGGCATCAGCGGCTGAGACCGCGGTGCCCGGGAGGACGTGCGCGTCGACGAGGACCTCGCTGCCATACTCCAGTGGGTTACCGAGCAGAATGGCGGCGCCGCCTGCCCGCTTCACCTCCAAGCCCTTCCCCACCCTCAGGCCAGAGCCCCTCAAGCACACCACGATCTTGCCCCGCACCTTCTCGGTCGACAGTGAATTCGGCAGGCATTGGCTGCGTCCGCGCACAAACTGTCTCAGTACTTACTTTATGGTTGATAACGGTGCTTAGGACAGTTGATTAGTACTTACTTGGATACATTAGCAGGAGTCCCAGGAACGACGGCGTCTGCTGCATAAATCAAAGGATACGGTTTGTTGCCGGGGAGCTGGTACGGTGTTACAGTTTGACCCTGCAGAGAGTCAACACAAGACAAGTCACACATGATACGTACGTGTATCGTGCATGAATGGCAAAGTGTGGCATGCAATTTATTTTCATCTGCTTGTATATTACCATGATCTCGACGCCATTGCCAAGCTTGATTGGGGAGTTGAAGGCGCGGTCGATGCTGCTGGCGCCGACGGTGAGCAACCACGGCGCGAGGTTGGACACGGTGGCCGGCTGGGGCCCCGAGTTCCCGCCGCTGCAAACGACGACCACGCCGCGCCTGACGGCGTGCAGCGCGCCGACGGCGATGCCGTCGTCCGCGAACCGCGGCGGCGTCCCCCTGGACCCGATGGAGACGCTCACGACGTCGACTCCGTCGCCGACCGCGTCGTCCATGGCGGCGAGCATGTCGGCCTCGAGGCAGGTGTTCTCGAGGTTGGGGTTGGGTCCCGGGATCGGCCAGCACACCTTGTAGACGGCCAGGCGGGCCAGCGGCGCCCCGCCCGACGCCGCGCCGGCCGCGAACCCGCCAAGCGCGGAGACGCCGGGCACGACGCGGCCCGCGACGGTGGACGCGGTGTGGGTGCCGTGGCCGTCGTGGTCGCGCGGCGAGCGGTACGCGTACGTGGTGTTGAGGCCCTTGTAGTACGCCTCGTACGCCTTGAGGTAGTACCGCGCCCCGATGATTTTCCTGCGTATTACATCACCGCAAATTATCGTATGAATCATTTTTTTTTTGCATAGAAAAACGGAGACTAAAGCGAACCATGCTTAAGATCTACTGCAATCTGATCGATCTATTTTTTGGCAGAGCACGCGGGTATCGAGGTATGAACGAACATCTGACAAGGATATCGTTCGTGACGCGTTGCGAGTATGGCATCACGGGATTCCCTAGCTAATCCGCGCGCGGCAATAGATTGCTACATCTTCATCAGAGCGAGACAACACTCTTTCAGATTGTTTGTACGTATACGAAGGGTCACGTCGCTATGCTGTATGGCATGGCCCCTCCTCAGTTTGTCCCGTCCCCGTGCATGCAAAGCGGGCCGAAAATATTGAAATATGCGGCACAGCGGCTCGCTTCGTGATTGGCTCGCGCTCTCGACGTTTACCTGTTCCGACGTTTGTTTAACCTGAGTTTGTTAATTAAGTTATCTGCTCAAGGTGCAGACAAAGCATGTCATGTCGACGAAAGGACATAACAACAATAGTTTTTCATCACTAATTAAGAAAACGTACGTCGTGAGCAATTTTGTACTTATGTGATGGCTGACCTAGTGCAGGACGAGTTGGTGAAGGAATCTCCTCCCTGGCACACTCCCTTCCACCGAGCGGGCACCGGCCCTAGCCCTTCGTCGCTGAAGCTCCTCGACTCCGGCCAAATCCCTGTGGAACAAACAGTAGAAAACGCGTAACGACATGTCGAAACAGAAACATTCACGCGTGAGGAGCAGAATGGCTTCAGCTCATCTCGCTCACCGGAGTCGAGGACGCCGACGATGACGTCTCCGCCGGACCTGTCAAGGGAGGGCAGCCAGTCATCGCTGCCTCCGGGACCCCTCGACCGTTCCTCCAAGCCCAGAAACTCCCAAGATCTCGTGGTGTGCGGGGCCCACCTCCCCTCGCTGCGGAACGTGGAGACCACCTCGCCTCTCCCTGCATGTCCGCGTCCACAGTAAAGAACAACGACCCATCAGCTAATGAGCCAAGACGCGACGATACAAGCCATACACATCACAGAGACACTGTGGCTCTGTACATGTACCTGACAGTTCCGTGGCCTCTTCTTCGGATAGGATTGCCGCGAAGCCATTCAAGCTGTGCTTGTAGCTGTAGAGCAGCGACGCTCGTGCCGCCTCCTCACTGGCGAACGAGAGTGATGATTACTTATTATGGCTTGTGAAACGAGTCCCTCATCCGCAAATGTCAGAACAGATGGAGGGTTGAAGTTCATCGATGGCTTTGTATTACCTGCCCTTGACGGAGAGTAGGAGTTTGTGATGATCCTCGACGATAGCTTCCTTCGCCGTCGCTCCGGCGACCTCGCCCAGGTACACTACGTACACCTGCTTAGAACAACGATACATCTTTTCATCCTGCGTCTCTTAATTGGCTGACAGAACAGTCGCCAAAACTTATGGTTGATGCAACCATAAGTACTGGAACGAGGACGAAGTCACGATTGCGTTTTTTCTTCCGAGGTGAATGATATGGAACTAATGGAATCTCTACCAAAACAAGAAAAAAAGGGACGGAAAAAACTGACGATATGACCTGCTCTTGCTTGTTGTTGTTGGCCGAGATGGTGCAAGACGAAGAGAGGACGACGACCAAGAGGAAGACGAGAAGGCTCGGCAGTTCGGAAGCGCCTCCCGTCATCTTCTTCTTCCGGGGGTTGTATCCTGCCGTGCAGTTGGACAACGTCTCGGAAGCCGTTTATATACAGCCATCGGTCAATCCAAGCCGTGACGGTGATGGATAGCGATCGAGGTGGAACTCTCTGAGAAGATACTTTCACATCTAGGTACTCACATCAGCTTATCTCTTCTTTTCTTAACTTGGCAAGGTTTTCCCTTATTGGAAGGAGACATGCATGTCTAGAAGGTATGGAATCAAGAGACTGGAACGTGATCACAAAACTATTACTCCCTCCTTCCCATATTAATTGTCGTTTAGGACAAAGATTTTAGTTCATTTTGAACTAAAATTCTTGTCCTAAACGACAAATAATATGGGAAGGAGGGAGTAATATGCAATATTTTATAGCTCGTATGTAATTTTTTTTATATTTAGTATGTAATGCTCATGCTTTCTATTTTTGTTTATTTCTTTCTCTTGATCGGCTCGATTTTCATGGTAACTAATCGTTTGTGATTAGAACCGCATATATCCGATTGATCACCTTCTTTGTAAACATTTTTTTCTGTATATTAATACGTAACTTGTTGAGGTAAGGCCGACACGGCAGTTTAATCCACGCTTTCATCCCTGTCACGTCTGCAACTGAAACTTGGCAAAGTTTCTGTTGAAAGAAAACTTATGGGAATCTTTTGACTTTAGAATACAACCGAACCTGTGTTCGCAAGTTGAAGCTGTCATCATGCGCTTGTGATTGTGAACTCTACAGGGATCGTGCATACACATATATTGCTCTTGCTCCATACCCGCAGCCTTATCCACCCACTTGTCATCATGCGTTTGTGATTGTGTTCTAGTTCATCTCATGCCACGCAGGATTAAGTCCATATTTTCGCAGTGGGTTTTAGCCATATGTCACGCTGTTAATTTCCTTTCAACATTCACGCGTGTGCTGGTTGCTGTGGATTTTTTTATTCATATACCTTTTTAAAAATTAATATAAATAATCCACGATTTTGAAAATTTTAAAAGTAACCTAGGTTCTTAAGTGCCTCATACGAAATGACACGTAGACCATGTATTTCGTATGCTGCACATACGAATCTGACGTGGCATGCCACGTTGTCAATTGAATCCCGAGGCGGTGAAGCGTTTCCTGCTGCACATACGAATCTGACGTGGCATGCCACGTTGTCAATTGAATCCCGAGGCCGTGCGAATTTCGACCCCATTTGGCACAGCTCCCAGCTTCTGATTTTCCGAATTCACTTCTGATTCTCTGATGAAGTGATTCTATGGATAAAAGTGATTTTCAATGATTTTCTAGAATGAACTCTTAAAATCAGGATAAAGAATCACTTCACAGAATCGGGAGAAGCTATTTTCTTTAGCTCCCAGTCTCTTAGTTTATTTCAGAGAATTACTTCTCAAAATCAGCTAAGAATCACTTTTCCTGAAAAATAGTGTTTAGCACAGCTCTACTGATTCTGCCTAAGAATCAACATCGTGAAGCTCTGCCAAAGGGGGCCTTCCTATGTGCCTCATACGAGATTCTCCAAGCGATGGGGCCCACTGAGAATTTCCTATGTGTCTCATACAAAATTCTCCGAGCGATGGGGCCTACTGAGAATTTCCTTTGTGTCTCATACGAAATTCTCCGAGCGATGAGGCTCAACGGTATCGTCGAATGTGTCACAGACGAGGTATTGTGCATGTCGTACGTGGCACATACGAAATTTGTATGTGTTCATTGGTTCCACCGTGGCCAATATTTGTTCCACCGTGACATGCAACATCTGATGTAGTACACGTAAAATGGGCATTTCGTATGAGGCACATACGAAATTCGAATTTCGTATTTTACTCGTACGAGATAGGTCATTTTTGCCAATTCGTCATTATATAAGTTATTTATATTAAATTATTTTTTAAAAGTTATATTAATAAAAAATTCGGTTGCTGTGGCCATCATCTTCTGTCCTGCACATCGAGCACGCTCACGAAAAGGCTCCATGATTTGAGACGATGGCAGTGTTCATTTCGCCGTGGGAACCGACCCGTTCGTCGGAATGGGCCGTCGTCTTGTCGCGTTCGACTCAACTGGACGAAGGTTGCTTATGCGCGTGCGTCTTTCATGCCGCTACCGTCGGACCCTCCGTCCTTACGTGTCAGCCATCTTTGGCAATTTGGCACGGAGACGGAATGCTTCAAATAATGCTACTATGATAGTAGATGGAGTGTGATGCCAGAAGACGGGATGAATTTAGCGCAACGGTGCAAACTAGGAAGGTGCAGGGTTTGGCACTCTCTATTTTCTACATGTAACAAGGCTTTTTTGCTTTGCTTGCTGGTAGCTACTTGTATCTGGAGAGCAAAATCAAAGCTTCGTATGTAAGGTACGCATCATTCCCAAATTCAGATTTGGCTTCATAAATTGTGATGTATCCTCAACCTAAAATGTATTTGTGTAAATTCTCAACTACATTTTCAAAATATTATATTTTAGAGGGAATATTAAAACTATTTTAAAAATATCATAAAATAACGTTGTAAGGTCTGGGCTTAATATCCCCATGGTAATTGTTTTTTTTTTGTGGCGACGATCTACTATTCTAACGTTACGAGCCCATTTAAGCAGTAGGCCCGATAAGAAATCATTAACACTTCCTTCCGTCGATGCAGCCCAGGGAGCCTTCCCCTAATCCCCGGACCCCGGCCTTCTCCAGCTCTCCGATGACTCTAACCGGTGCCTCTCGCCGCCGGCGAGCACCGCGTCCCGCTCTCCCTCTCCCTCTCCTTATCCTCGTCCTCCTCTTCCTCGCATGCCCCAGCGCGCTTCCGCGCTCCGTGTCCCGCTCCGACAGGTCACCAACCTCGTCTCTCTCACCCACTTGCTGGTCTCCCGCGTCGCCGCCACCCGCGCCGCCCGTGCAGGAACTGCAGGTAACGGGTGCATATAAGAAGTATCATAAAATATCTTTGTGACGTCTGGGTCTAATAAACAGAAAGAATGTTGATATTGTGCCTGTTGTGCCCCAAGTTCCACGGGACAAATCATTTAAGAATGCTATGGTAATTTTAAACGGAAATACGCTTACATGCACCCGTTACCTGCAGCTCGGTACCTGTGCACCCCTCGGTGCTGCACGCATGCAGCTCGGTACCTGTGCACTCTCGGTACTGCACGCATCGGCAGAAACGAAGCACCTCTACCCAGTAAAATGAGGAGTTAAAAAAGGGGAATGATGAGACATTGCTATGGTAGCCTGAGGCTATCAAAAAGTAGACTAGCACCGCATACACGCACTGGACATCAAATTAAAAAAAACAATGAACGCGCCAGCACTGCGCATGACTGTTTGCATGCGGGCAAAGGGGCACGGCTGTTGGCATGGAGCACTTGGTACAGCGAAAATATGGAGCCCAGCAGCGCGGCAGGAAAAAAAAAAGAAGATTGGCAATCTGACGTGGGAAGGCGAAAAAATTGGCTTGGTGGTGGTGGCAGCACCTTGGTACAGTAAAAAATCTGGCGCCCAGCAACGTGCCAGGAAAAAATTGGCAGGGGAGAAATACGAGCAGTCGAGCTCGAGCATGAAACAAAATGACCAGCTCGAGAATCGAATGTGAACGTTAAGTTTTGGCCGGTGATGTTAACCAACGACGCGACACAAAATTATTGAACCTAGTATTTAATATGAAGAAACAAGCAAAGAAACATCCGTAATCAATGACTCTTTGTTAGTATGCGAGATTATATGTATATAAGGGCAATCTTCTTAAAATCGGAGGGAGTAGGCGCGAGCGCGATAAGAAATTCTTAACACTTCATATTCAGCGGGAGCTTTTACCGGAACCCCGGCGCTCTCCGATGACGCTAACCGGCGCCTCTCGCCGCCGGCGAGCACCGCGTCCCGCTCTCCCCCTCCTCACCCTCGCCCTCTTTCTCGCATCCTCTCTGCCCCCGCGCGCTTCGGCGCTCCTCGTCCCGCTCGGGCAGATCACCACCCTCGTCTCCCTCTCCCACTCCCTCGTCTCCCGCGTCGCCGCCGCCCGCGCCGCCCGTGGGGATGCCGACGCTGCCGCTCGCGCCCGTCGCATAGCCTCAATGCTCTCGTACCGTGGCGCGTGGAGGCTCGGCTGGGACTATCTCCGGCACTACACCTCCTCGGGCTCCGGGTGCGGCCTTTCCTGCGTGGCCTCCGCCGCTCGCCTCCTCGCCGCAGAGGTCTCGCGCTTACGTTCCGCCACTGACGTGGAGCAGTGGATGCGCCGCCACTACGGGGACGTCCGCGGCGCCGCCAAGCAGCTTCTCAACGGTCTCCTCGCCGCCTTCTCCGAACAGGTGACTGGCATATTCACCCGTACGTGGACGTGGTGCCTCTGAAATGAGCATTGTTCAGTTGATTAATACTCCTATTTTTTACTGTGGTTTAGGGCCCACTGAGAGAGGTGGTGATGGATGTCAAATGGGAGGTGGAGGAAGGGGAGTTGCTGAAGGATTGCCTGGAGATTGGAGCCAAGGACTTGCAGGGTTTGCTTGCCATTGCCAAAGATCTCTTCCCTGGTGCTTCAAGGGCTTATGCTTCGCATGACAACGAACTCTGAGGTTCAGTGTTACCAAGACTTAGTTGTTTTCCTGACCTTTTTGTGAACTTATGTATCCATGGGTATATCCAAATTCAGATTTGGCTTCATAAATTGTGATGTATCCTCAACCTAAAATGTACTCCCACTGTCTTTTAAAGTTTGTTATTTTATAATTCATTTTTGAGCTACAAAACGACATTTTTAAGGACGGTGAGAGTATTCGTGTAAAGTCTCAATTGCAATTTTCAAAAATGTTCTACTTTTGGAGGGAAAAATAAATCTATTTTCAAAAAATATCATAAAATAACGTTGTAAGGTCTGGGCTTAATGAACAGAAGAAATGTTCATATTGTCCCCATGGTATTTGGGCTTTTTTCTGTGCCGACGATCTACTTACTATTCTAAAGTTACGAGCCCATTTAAGCACTAGGCCCGATAATAAATTCTTAACACTTCCATTTTTTATTCAGCCCAGGGATCCTTCCCCGGATCCCCGGCCTTCTCCAGCTCTCCGATGACCCAATACGGCGCCTCTCGCCGCCGGCGAGCACCGCGTCCTGCACTCCCCCTCCTCATCATCGTCCTCCTCTTCCTCGCATCCTCTCTGCCCCCGGGCACTTCCGCGCTCCGCGTCCCGCTCCGCCAGATCACCACCCTCGTCTCCCTCTCCCACTCGCTCGTCTCCCGCGTTGCCGCCACCCGCGCCGCCCGTGGGGACGCCGCCGCGGCTGCTCGCGCCCGTCGCATAGCCTCCTTGCTCTCGTACCGAGGTGCATGGGGGCTCGGCTGGGACTATCTGCGGCACTACGCCTTCTCCTCGGGCTCCGGGTGCGGCATCTCCTGCGCGGCTTCCGCCGCTCGCCTCCTCGCTGCTGCTGCAGAGGCCTCGCGCTTACGTTCCGCCACTGACGTGGCGCAGTGGATGCGCCGCCACTACGGGGACGTCCGCGACGCCGCCGCGCAGCTTCTGAACGGTCTCCTCGCCGCCTTCTCCGAACAGGTAACTGGCATATTCAGCCGTGGACGTGGTGCCTCTGAAATGAGCATGCTCGGTTGATTAACAATTTTTGTTGTTGTGATTTAGGGGCCGTTGAGAGAGGTGGTGATGGATGTCAAGTGGGAGGTGGAGGAAGGGGAGTTGCTTAAGGATTGCCTGGAAATTGGAGCGAAAGACTTGCAGGGTTTGCTTGTAATTGCCAAAGATCTCTTCTCTGGTGCTTCAAGGGCTTACAGTTCACAGCACAACGAACTCTGAGGTTCAGTGTTACCATGACTTAGTTGTTTTTCTGTCCTTTTTTTCTGAACTCATGTATGCATGTGTACATCTGTCTGTCTTGAGTTTGCATCCGTTTGAATATTGTTCAGGCCGGAATGGAACCCTTAATATGACGTCTGTAACTGCCACCACTAATGTTTGCATTAGTTTTGGGGCAGTACAGATTTGCTAATCTAGTTACTTTATTTATCAGTGAGACTAATAATATGTTAGCCTTTTGCACGCAAATTATCATCAAACATTGAATGAAGATAATATAGATGTAATCATTCTTCAACTACTTAGCTCCGGAGGTCACAACAGTGCATATATTTTGTATTCTGAATGTTGGAAGAAAGAACTTGGATATGCCTTTTTGGTTATAGGAGGCGATACATAGAAATGGCTATTGAACAGTAAAAGAACACAATCTAGATGTGGATGGTTCAATAGGCATGAAATTGAGACCAACCATGCTGCATTACAAAGCGACATACAACATTCACTCTGCGGCCGCACTGTTTATTTATCCTTTTTTTTCTTTGGCAGAAGAAGGAATGCGTCCTTCGAAGCTAAAATTCAACACCATACAAAATTAAAGCATTGCAACTTATATTTTCATTTATCTGTTATAGTCCCACAACATGAAAGCTCCTCTGTAACTCTGTTTAGTGATCCTACCTGCTCCAAAGTTATCTGTAGGTCAGGATATCCTATGGTCGGTTGCTGACAGAGTGCAAGTGCATGCCAAAAAGGCATCCATAAGTTTGTGTGAAACCACCTGGCTTCAGCCAAGGAATAGCATGTGGTAGAAATCGCTTTTCCCCGGAAAAAGAAAACTGCTCAGTTCCCTGTTTACTTGAAAGTTGCCAGCCATACCTTTTGGGGCATATTTGTGAAAAGGGAACTTTTGTCGCTCTCTTTAATTCCTGAGACATGCAAGAAATCAGATACAAAAAGCTCATGCTGGAAAGGATAGTCAAATTCTGCACACCCGAAATTAGAAATATATATGCAGTTGTTGCCTACATATCTTTATGTTAAGTTGTTTATAATATCTTCTTTATCATCGATTTTCACGGTGGATTTGCAGCCAGGTTGACAAGCTGTCTATCAACAAGTCCCACATACAAAAATCATCTTGTGCTCTTCTAGTGTGTGCTTTATAGTTGAGAAAAATATTGCTTCCTGATTGTGATGTGTTGCTCTTGTCTAGCGTCTTCTTAGTTGTTGATGCACTGCTAGAAGGCTAGAACTGCTGCCAGGATGACGAACCGTCAGCTAACTTATATCGCTCACATACATAAATGTCGCTTTTTGTGTACTTCTATTCTATTGTGCTGTACATTTTTATCATTTTCTGGGGCACCTTCCTAGCAAATGATGTGATGAATCCGCTTGGATAAGAAAAAACGTTGTTTGGTACAGTTTGGCTTTCTCCCAGCTAAACGGACCCTTAAATGTCGGCTTCTACAGTTTGTATTTTAGAATTCCCCAAGCTTTGCAAGTCCTGATGGGCTACAATTAGGCAACTTAATTAACCTTGAGTAGCCTAAAATTGGCTCTTGTTGATGCTTCATTCATTGCATTATTCTAGAATATTGTCATGTCTTATACCAGCATATAATTGCTGAGGTGGATCTGATTCCTTGTTTGGTGAGATTACCGTCCACCACTAGATTATGAAAATGTGAAGCCGTAGAAAACATTGGATTGTTTGATGCACAGTGACTGTTTTTCCGGTCTATCTTAATTACATTTGTCGCTGTGCAGTAAAAGTTACGAATACTTTGGGTTTTGCTTCATAAATGCGTACGCGTCTGAAATTGCTTCAGGTTTGATTGCCAATGCTTCAAGGTAGCAGGCCGGACATTTCTTCAGTAAGCAGATAGGCACCGGCAAGATCCACGGTCGATCGTAACTGATAGCCAGTGGAAATTGAGTGCAGCACGGAGCTGATCGATCAGTGGTTAATACAAAGTGTTCTCGTTATGAAATGTTTTTTTCTTCGGAGCTGTCTGATCTCCCAATAGCTAGGCTTTTGAGCAATACCAACGGAGAAAATTATGGAAAAAAAAAACAGCGCCCAGCCATGTTCTATATATGTTTCATGTGTGTGTATAATAATCATTAATGTTGGTTGGTATGGCGTTAAAAGCAGATCGAGGGGACTGCCCGTATGTCATTATCCTGTAAGCTGGACTGGTCGACATCATCTCCACCTATATTTGAGGCTGAGGTACTCACCAACTCGATGTATTTATTGCTCGATTTGGTGCCTTCTAGATCTGCTTCCCAGTAGAGCAAAAGGTCTTCAGTATTTAGTGTACAGTGTAAAACAATTGAATATGGCTTAATTAAGCTGAGGCTAAGCCACGCGAAGCTAGCTAGTACCTACTACGAGTTTGCCATCGAGTACCATTTGTAAATGCTGAACATGATAATGATCTTGGCCGCCGAGTAAACTGGTGAATGAGTAACAATTGCGCGCCAATTATGTTACCGGTCTTACAATGTATACTTCGAGTCGTTTATATTTGTCAAAATGACAGTACATCCGTGTTTGTTTCAACTGGCTGGGTTCATTGTACGCATTGTGGATCAGCAAACTGTTCCATATGGATCCAGCGTACATGATCGTTTCGGTTCATCAATTATGACACCGGCACTATTAACAGCAAAATGTAGCCATCCTCAAAGCACTGAAGACCATGTCGCCGCTGCAGGCGCAACCAGCCAGCCAGGGTGTGGTTCGGCTCGGGCCACGGAATTATGGTTCTGTCTGGCTTTGTCTTCGGCCGACAGGGTGAAAAACTGGAGCGCGGTCCAGCTGGTACTCTGGTCCCGAACTCCGCAGCGTGGGCGTCGTCTGAATTTGCTCGAACACACGCATAATGGCATTCACAGATTCCATTCCAGGTTCGTAGATGCTGTCAGTGAAACTCGCTGCCATTCCAGGTTCCAGCGAGCTCGCAAACCGTATCCACGACGGGTTCAAATCCACGCAGTATTGCGGGTGCAGCAGAGGTGGCTAAATGTGAGCTCTACACTCACGAGCCATGCCTGCTCGCGCCGCCATGCAGAGAGACACGGCACGATCGGGCGAGGTGCATGGACGTACTACTCCCTCCGTCCGGAAAAGCTTGTCGCTTTGTAGTTCATTTTTGAACTACAAAGCGACAAGTTTTTAGAGACGGAGGGAGTACGTGCCAACGAGGAGGGGGACGGAGTAAAGCGCCGACGCGGTAGGTTCGTGGCTTTTCTCTCCCGACCGCCGTGCCATGTGCGGCGGTAGCTCGCCGGGAGCGGCGCGGAATGCCGGCCAGCGCGGTGGCGCTGCCCCCACGAACGCGAAAATAAACAAAGGTTTTTTTTTTGCGGGGGGTGGAGGTGGGCAGCGTGGTGTACTGTATCGTGGGTGTTGCTGCTTGATGGCGCAAGCTCAATTTACCTCCTTCCTACCACCATTAATGTATTATGGAGGTGCACCGCCTCTCCATAAAACTTCTCAAAGAACAACTGAACAAGTGTCGTGCGTTCTCTCCCGGACTCTCCAAGTGCTGGCCATGCAAGTTCAGGACTTTGTGTCACTATCAAGCAAAGATCATAGCTATACTCATCGTCTCGAAAACTGACATTACGTTTATCCGTAGTCGAACTTTCTAAATATGGAATCAATTAAGAGAATTGATCAATATTGGTGCCACTCCAAAACGTTCAACTTTCTGACTAGAGACTAAGCATCACGTGGTCCGAAAGAGGCATCACACTGGAAAACACTGCTGGTGAAGCGAAGCGCACCCACCAATCCACGTCCCTGCGGATGGCCATGCGGCGCCAGGGATGAGAGCACATCGAACTCCAGATCATCTGGCTAGGGCCAGCCAGGAGTAACTGCTACGCCCCCACTCCACAGCGCGCACAGAACCTCGTGTCTCCCAAGTGGAAGGATCACGCGCGCACGCACGCACGCACGCGGTGATAACCAAATGTACTTTCACTGTGGACGCGCGCGGTGGTCGCGCCGCGCAGCAGGCCTGTGGGAACTGAATGAACTCTAGAGATGAGATCCGCTTGTTAACCCTGCTGCTTTAAAAAATGCAAAGCCGGCAGAACTGTAACTTCAGCATGTGCGATACACCAGTAATTGTTGATTGATCGGACCGGTCGGTCTGCCGCTGTAGCATCACATTCGCGTACTAGTAGTAGAAGTCTAGAAGAGACATGTCCACGTTGCTGCGATTCAATGCACGAGTCCAAGCCAAACCCTTCAGTTTTCAACTCGACACACGGTGCACGCCGCCGCTTAATCGATCGATCGAGCGCCCGGGCCACAGCAAGCGAAGCGTCCATCTCTTGTCGCCGCGCCGCGCAGTGCACACTGGCCTCCCCTAGCTTGCCTATATATACCGCTGCGTGACTGGCGTGTTCTTCGCAGGCAAGCTGGTCTCGTCATCAGTCCACCGATCGAGCTCGACCTCGCTCCTCCGTTTCCCGCTTCTCCGCGCCCACGTGCAGCACGCGCGCCGGCCGACCGGCCAGCACATTACTAGCTTAATTACAGTAAGTGATTAGCTAGTTAATAGGCCTACTCGTTCGCTCGATCGCCATGGAGCTGCGGCGGCTGGTGTGCCTGCTGGTCACGGCGGTGATGGGCTGCGCGCTGCTGGCAGCGGTGGCGCGTGGCTACCCGCAGGTGCCGTGCTACTTCATCTTCGGCGACTCGCTCGTGGACAACGGCAACAACAACTACATCATGTCGCTGGCGCGCGCCAACTACCCGCCCTACGGCATCGACTTCGCCGGCGGCCCCTCGGGCCGCTTCACCAACGGTCTCACCACCGTCGACGTCATCGGTAATTAAGATCCACTTCTCTGCGCGATGACCGCGAGTAGTCACGCACGCTTGTTGCACAGTTGCAAAGCACGGTTGCCGGCGACGTAGCGTAACTCGAACTTGCATTGCATTGAAAATTTGAAATACGTCCATCAGGTTAGGTGGCTAGATTAAGGGGCCAGGGGGCTGGTCACCGATAGCTTCTTCCTCACTCCCTGTGTGTTTACTACCAGTAGCAGCTCATTCATACAGTACGTGGGTGGAAATCTAGAATGGCGTCCCAGAACGGAAAAATCTAGAGCGGCGTCGTAAATTAATTAAGACGGATGGGAGTTCTCGTAGGTGTGGTTGTTGAAGAAGAGTCACCGAATTCACCGGATCCGCGTGGCAGATTGAGCCAACTTGTCGGCGTGGTAGCAGATTGTGTTCGGTGATGGTTACGTTGCATTTAATGAAGGACTGCCGGGGCCGATAGTCACCGACGAACTCATGGCTAATGTATCGGTCACAGGAGAAAAAAAAAAACTTTGCGCGCACTTCTACAACCGGTACGTGCATATAGTGTGGACGGAAAACGATGAATGTTTCGCCGTGTTCGCGACAATTTTTAGGTAGGGGCATCTTGATGACCTTGTGTATGCTGCTGTCTCGCGAATGATTTGCAGCTCAACTCCTGGGCTTCGACAACTTCATCCCGCCGTTCGCCGGCACGGGCGGCGACGAGATCCTCAACGGCGCCAACTTCGCCTCCGCCGCAGCCGGCATCCGCGCCGAGACCGGCCAGCAGCTGGTAATTAAAACGTCGATCTATCATCATCAGCCGGCTGCATGCGTAGACGTAGAATTAAACTGATGATCGACGCGACGCGTGTATATGGTAGGGCGGCCGTATCCCGTTGGCGGGGCAGGTGCAGAACTACCAGACGGCGGTGCAGACGATGGTGAACATCCTGGGCGACCAGGACACGGCGTCGGACCGGCTGAGCAGGTGCATCTTCAGCGTGGGCATGGGCAGCAACGACTACCTGAACAACTACTTCATGCCGGCCTTCTACGACACGGGCAGCCGGTACACGCCGGAGCAGTACGCCGACTCGCTCATCGCCGACTACCGCCGCCACCTGCAGGTGCTGTACAACTACGGCGCCCGGAAGGTGGCGTTGATCGGCGTGGGGCAGGTCGGGTGCAGCCCCAACGAGCTGGCGAGGTACAGCCCCGACGGCGGCACCTGCGTCGAGCGCATCGACGGCGCCATCCGCATCTTCAACCGCCAGCTCGTCGGCCTCGTCGACGAGTTCAACGCGCTCCCCGGCGCGCACTTCACGTACATCAACGCCTACAACATCTTCAACGACCTCCTCGCCAACGCCGCATCCTACGGTAATTAATAACCTTCTTTTAATTACTTGTTGAGAACTCTAAAATCGATGGCGCCGCGCCCAAATTAAGACCGCTGTCGGTACAACAAACCGGTACAATAATATCTACATGTGCTGATCGATGGGTGCAGGTTTCACGGTGACGAACGCGGGGTGCTGCGGCGTGGGCAGGAACAACGGGCAGGTGACGTGCCTGCCGTACCAGGCGCCCTGCGCGAACCGTGACCAGCATGTCTTCTGGGACGCGTTCCACCCGTCGGAGGCGGCGAACATCGTCGTCGGCCGGCGGTCCTACCGCGCCGAGTCGCCCAACGACGTGTACCCCACGGACATCAGCACGCTGGCCTCCATCTGATCTGATGATAGAGTATTTTCCGCCAAAGGGGTGGAAACGGGGAAAAAATCAAGGAAGACATTTTCTGCAGTGCTCATTTTTACTAGTCGTCGTGTTCAGTGGAGAGGAAAAAGGGCAAGGGACATTTTAGTTCGACAGAGAAATGTGTGTAGTTTCTGGTTCCATTCAGAGAAATGTATGTAACTGATCAGAGTTCACATGAGTACACCAAATATTCGTCATCTGCTCATGGAAACTTTTAACACAAATTCTTGCCAGATCCAACGAACAGAGATCAAACACCCACACACATCATGTCAGCAGAGCATCAAATAAATATACACGGGTGAGCATGTTGCAGGCACACGGCATGCATCCTCTCCATCCGACGCTTCACCCCGTCTGAAACAATCAACACCTTCCAGTCACCGCACAAGCAAACTAGTAGGTCCTCTTGGCTTCCTCTTCAGCCTGTTCAAGTTAAAAGCAAAGCAAATTAATCCTTCAGAAAAGGCAACTGCAAAACCATCAACCGATCGAGCTCTGAAACCCAGGGAGGGGGACGAGAGAGAGAGAGGGGGGGGGGGGGGGGGGGGAATTAAACTCACGGCTCGGATGATCTTGTCGAGCGCCTCGGGCCCGTGCGTGTCGATGAAGCGCTCGACGGACTTGCGCGCGTCGAGGCTCATCATCTGCAGCACCCTCCGCTGGCGCTCGTTGTACGCGGGGCTCACGTAGCTGCCGATCTTGACGTAGCGGCGGACGTGCGCCTCGTAGATGTAGGCCGCGCCGTTGAAGATGGGGAGCACCAGCCAGCAGCAGAACAGCAGCTTCACGTAAGGCCACACAGGAATCCTGATATATACGCACACCCAGCAGAGGGGGACTGATTCGTCAGCGCGGCGACGACCATCGGAAGAAGAAACTGAATACATAAACCCGTAAAAAAATTGATGAACGATAGCTTAATTAATTACCACTGCAGGACTTTCCAGCATGACAGTTCAAAGAGGGTGATGAGAGAGTAGAGCACCCAGTAGGTGAGCCACTGCTGGTCGTCCAGGGAAGACGGGCTCTCGATCGCGCGCATCGACGCGTACCTGTAAATTTGTGTTCATTCATGGGGAAAAAAAACGTCTGTTAGAAATCTCTAGAACCACGGCGTTGAGTTTGAGTCTTGCTGATCGTGATCGTTTCCGGAAGAATGATTCGTTACTTACAGAGGGTAAAGCAGCATGACCCCCGGCCTGTCGATCGTCCGGTGCATGCAAAACGAACACAGATAAATTAGAACGGAACGGTTGGACTTTCATATACGGATCACAAAACAAAACAGCAGCGGAAAGCTTGGGGGCGGCAGCCATTGTCGTTGTCGAGAGGCAACAAGTGCGGCTTACCCAACAAGGGCGTCCAAATGTCTAGCAAGGGCACCGAGAACACCCATGACGACTCCTCGTTGCAAAGTTTTCGTGGCTTCGCGAATGGTTGCTCCAGGCTTCTTGGTGATCTCCTTCTCGTTTTACAGCGGTGTACGTAGATAACAAGGGATGCGCGGATGGATTTATACTTCCGGAGGGAGTTTTTAATATTACGGGATTAGAAGGGGAGGGGGGGAAGAAAGGCATCCTTTTCTGATACTACTCCCTCCGTTTCGTTTTAATTGTCGTTAGGACAACATTCGTTAGTTCATTTCTAGTTCATTTAGTTGTCTGAAACGACAATTATTTCAGAACGGAGGGAGTACCATGCAAGCCTTCTTTTCTCTTGGTCCAAGGAAAGCAAGAACAATGCAGTAGGAAAGGCCGGAAGCACCCGGGTGCAAGGCAACGCAAGGAACCTTTTCCAAGGTTGCAATATGGCAGGCTACCAACATGAAGCTGCAGAAGTTTTGTGGGTTCAAAGACACAGCACTGTCTTTGCTGCTCAGCGTATCAGCTCAGAAGCAAAGACTGACGATTCTGCAAAAGGAACACACTTGCATCCCCAATGGCCGCTTTAGCTATTATCTTTGGAATGCTACTTCTGCAAAAGGAATGCACTGCACTTGTATTCCCAAAAGTAACAACAGCTTTATAACAGCATTGACAGGAAATTCCGGACCAATCAAGTTTAGTTATAGTATCTGAGAATTTCCATGTTGGATATAATAATGATTAAAAGTGAAATGCAGTACTTCTTTGCTCTCAAGCTTAAAATAATATTCAGGCCGCACAATTCAACTGCTATGCATCATTTCGGGTCATAACACATTGTTACAAATTGAATGGCCCCAAAAAAAAAATACTCAACAAGTTGGATCCTTTTACAAGCCCAAGTGTCATCAAGCTTGTGTCAGATATAGGATGATGTGTAAACCAATAACCTGCACATTTGACCAGAAAAATTACAAGAACAGAAGTAATCCAATAATTGCTAAACAATCGTACCCAGAAATGTTGATCTCTTACAACTTTCCTGCGTATGGTTGCTATCCTTCAGATACCAAAAAATTCGACAGCTATAACTTGAACAAGGACACGTGATTATTCCATTCTTGCTTTCCACTACAATACAACTGAATTGACAACATCCACTGAAAACGTAGCGGAGTATAGAAGTTTGGAATGATCATTTAGGTTTTGGCATGGCTTTAACGTGATTTTAGCTTCTGCAACCAACCTACATCTCCATCTCATCTCAACAGCTGGAACCAAACCTGAACTGACCCTTGAATTGTTGTTTCATTTCTTCAATTTTGTGCAGCATCTCCAGCCACTTTATTACGAAAATCAAGTATTCGAGGACCAACTGCGTCATCAAGGGACCAGCCAACTGAATGGTTGGTCATGTTAGGACCCATAGATGTAAAATCATGTCTATCTGTAACAAGTTGTCTCTTTCCAGGTTGCTGTGAAACAATATCTGCCCAAGCTGGTGTATTGTTTATTTGATTGGTAAAACCAGCACCCATCCTTCCATCTGTATTTGTAGTATTGCCCGCACAATTGCGTCCACTTGCTGAAACAGATATATTTGTCAAATTAGTTGTGCGAGAAGGGCAAGGTCCAGAAGAAGGGTATCTGGACAAAGAATTATTCGAGCCGTCATAAAAGGATATGATGGACGCAGAAGGTAACTTTGTTCCACATATCTGGTAAGGTTGGCTAATAGGCGCAGAACTAGGATCATCATAACACAACAGGGTGGATTTCTGATACTTCTCCGTCACACTTGATTTTAGCAACCCATGTGGAATGGGAGAGGATTGATTCCTTGCTGGACCCGCAAACCCACTCCTGCATGAAGGAGTGCCAAACTGTGATTGTTCATTGCGAGGAATGCCTCTAATATGGGGCTGTTGATGCAGCTCTACATGCCTGGCCTCACTGCTGGCACTGACCACGGATGCCTTCTTACATTCAGGTTGATGCACAGACTGACTACCAAAATTCCAAGTGCAATCTTTTGCCGTTGAAGAAACACTATTTATAGGTTGCAGCCTCTGGTGCTGAACGCCACTGAAAATGGTCTTCTGCCCTGACAACGTATTGTTAGGAATCCTTGCCAAATAGTATGGAGAATCATTTAGAGGCACTCTTGGTATCACAGAATCCTGACAAGGGAATGATCTTTTTTGGGGAAAGTGACATGGGATTGTGGTGAGGGGGGTTGCTTCAGTGATGATTATGTCAGAACACATATTCCCCATGTTTGATGCACTATGATCCTTGCTACGCTTACAAACTGAAACCGTCTTGCCCATCAAACGCATTGTGGGTTGCTGCGGATAAGGAACATCTTGACCCACATAACCATCCAGAACTGTTCTCCCACCTTGAGAGTGGCTGAGACCAATATTTTTCTGACCTTGCATAACATTGGTCATGCTGTTCATCAATTCTTGTTTATGGCATGTTAATGTGTTCAGTGATCTTTCATCCAAAAAGTTGTTGTTTTCACCTGTCTTTACATTGCAGCTTGAGATCTCCATTCTTTCAAGGCCAGGTAGCTTCATAAAAGCTGATCCAATACTAGCAGGACTGCAGATTGGATGAACTTTTGAGTACCAGCTGCCCTGCTTTTCTGTTGATAATGACACACATGCATCCAGAGGTTTCCTACTTTCATGGCACATGTAACTTGTACTGTTATCAGAAGATCTAGAAGTTGTGATGAATTCCTTGGCAGGCATACTTCTGAATGAAGTCATTTCATCTGCATTGGTTCTTGTGTTACCAAGCCCTTTTGATACTACAGAGGACAAACCAATGTCTTTAGACCAAAGGTTATTCATGGTGGTTCTTGTGTTGACCACCCCTACTGCAGAAGGCCATACACTGCCTTGACATGAAAAATGGTTTTTGGGTGTGACCAACGGATCCGAGATATTAGTGCTCTTCTTGGAAAACACAGGTACATCTTTACAGTTAGTTGGTTCAGTTCTGGTTCTCATGGTCGGAGGACTAGTAGCAGAACTTGTGCTGGCAGGCATACTTCTGCATGAAGTCATTTCATTTGCATACGCTCTTGCATGTGATACTGCAGAGGGCAATACACTGCCTGGAGATGAAAGATGGCTCTTGGTGGTTCCTGAATCGATAGCTCCTTGTGATAGTGCATAGGGCAATACATTAGCTTGATAAGAAAGAATGTTATTGGAAGCAACTGCTGGACTTGAGACACCAGTGTTCTTCTTGACAGTAACCAGTGCATCTTCACAGTTAGCTGCTTCAGTTCTGGTTCTCACGACAGGTAGAGTTGTAGCTGAACTGGTACCATTTTTATTTATTCCCTGTGAGCAGTTTGTGGTCGTATCAAAACAACCATGTGGAGGGTTGTTAAAACTATATTTTGACCTCAGGTCAGAATAGGAACTTAAAGCAGGCCCGTCAGAATATTTCAGATGCATATCACCATGAGTTTTGGCCATGCTGATGCTTTTACGATTTGGCAGACAATCCATCCCAGCGCTTGACGCATAACTTCTTGCAGTGTCATTGTAAGAGGTGCAAATTTGCTCTTTATTGGGAGCTACTTTTGTTTTCACCAAGTCGTCGAGAGGAGATGTCTCTGCAGTGACGTTGTAAGCATTTATCAGTTTGAAGGATACAGTTTCTGGTTCAGCATCAGGGTCACTTTGATCTGTAATAAAAGATTCTTCAATAACAGTTGGAAGTTCATCACCTCCAGTCTGAAATATAATCTTGGAGCTTTCGAGAAGAGGCAGATCTCCGAAAATATCATCTTTGGCCCCTGAGGCAGGTCTCGCCACTTCGCGGATAGTGTTCACAGGATAATTAGTTGGCCCACTGACTTTTACGCTTCGCTCATGAGGCAGCAAGCAATCCTGTGCCTCTTCCAATTCCTTCCTTAGTGCAAGTTCTCTCCTAGAATGAATCAAACTTTTTTGTTTTCTTAACAACCCCATATGCAACATGTGTTGATGTAAATGAGAAGTTGACGGAGGCTTAGAAGTTTTTTCCTGTTAATGAACATGCTTTATTTATCATGAGCTCAAAATGACTGAAACTTTTGAAGGGAAACAAAAAACTATGCATTCAGGTTAAGGTTTGTGAGAGAAAACTAAGAGCATACATTGTGGCATGCATTGTTACTTGTTAATGCTTTCTGCTACAATTTCTCAAGCAGAAAGAAATAAAATTGCCTAAGACGGTGCAGACCTTGAATGGTAAGAGATTAATTTGTTTCAGAGAACCTGGATTTTTTTGAAGCCAGAGAACCTGGAATTTGAATATGCAACTGAGCAACATTTCCATTTTAACAGTAGCATTAATAGATCAATAACAACTTCCTACTGTTCAATGTTCAGAGTTACAAACGGTTACAGTTAACAGATTCCGCCATCGTGCCACCTACTAATATACTTTGCACATTGCAAACACTTGTGATGTCTACAGGCACCAAAACACTTGCACATTCATTGAGCGAGCTCGTTACCGATGTGCTTGTGGCTCCCCCAAGACCCTAGAAGCCCACCAAGCAAAATCACATGCGCCCATGAAGCAAAGGGTTACCTTGTTCTTGAGAAGGGACCTAAGCGGGAGCACGCCCCGCCGCTTCTTTGCCCTCTCGGCTGCGGCGCTCGAGCGAGATCCCTTCCTCTTTGCTCCCTTCCTCGGCACACCGCCCGCGGGCGCCTCGCGGCCCCTGTCGCGTGCCGAGAGCCGGGCCCGCACCGCCGCCAGCTCGTGCGCCCACCACCGGGACTGCGGTGGCGGCTCCATCGGCGGGAGCGGCGGCGGCGGGTCCTCGTTCTCCTCCACCTCCCTGCGCCCGCCGCCGAACGGGTGACACTTGGCCGGGTCCACGGACCGCATCCTCGCGACGAACCCCCTGCGCCGTCCGGTCCAACAGGTCAGTCAAGCTCAGAAACACCGTGACCCGTCCGTGCAGAACGCAAACCACGCAAAACCGACAGAGGCAAGAGCGCGAGCCTCGCGCGAACGGAGAAGTTAGGCGCGCGTGGCGTACCTGATGGAGAATGGCTCCACGGCGGCGTCGGCCATCCTGGCTCCGTTCGCCGGGCGCGAGGTGGGGAGTGGAAGCAGCTCGAGCTGAGACTGAGAGTCTGAGAGACCGGAGTGAGGGCGACGACCAACGAGAAAGCGGACAGCGGGGGAAAAAATGCGAAAAGCGAGAGGAGTGCGGCCAGTGAGGTCAGGGTGGGGCCTGGTGCGCGGCGGACTTGACGTCGGGCCGAGTGGGCGCGTCGTCGCCTGCTGTCCCGTTCATTATTGATACCTGCCTCGTGAACCGCGCGTGTTCTTCCGTGGTGGCTCCCCGTCGTGGCGGGCCCAGAGACCAATGGGTCCGAGTATATTTTCGTAAATTAAGGTGGTCTCATGCGGGCAGCACAAGCTGCACGACGACGACACCCAAAGTTTTGGCTTACCTCGCCCGCCTGACTGTGCCCGCTGTGCTTAGGAACTTCCGCTGTCCCAAGTGTCCATGTGCATCTAGTGGTGGGAGATTAAAGAGCGATTAGAAGCGTTTGAATTGAACGACGGCATCCAAGCAGCTTGCTAAACTTATAAAGCTTCAGCAACCTCGTGCATTTTCTTCCGGTGTACTAGCAAGCATTAAAAAATCACAAATAGGACCCAGAATCAAATGTTTACATTTCACAAGCACATGAACGAACAGTACTTTTTTTTCTTCAACATGGAAGAAAACAGCTGAATTAGACCATCCGCACTGGCTACTGGGAGCCCTTACGGTACTCTAAATTTCCATGTGGGACTCACTTCGGGTGCTGGAAATTTAGATCATGCTGGAAAATTGAAGGTAAAACTTATGAAAATTGTGCTGTAAAATTAGATGATGCTATAATTTTGGAGAAATTGATGTAAATTTATGGGACCCACATTTTAGAGTAAGTTTTTAGAGTATACGAGTGCGGATAGTCTAGGCCGTTGCCGTGGACGAATCTTGAGCTCGCTGCACTAATCATGGGAACCTTAGAACAACGGCGATCAAGCAGGCACAAGATTAACAATGGCGATCAACCAGCCCCGGTGCTTTACTGGAGTGTGAGAATCTTTGGTACATGAGTCATGAGTGCGTAGACCACAACTCAAGCCTAACATTTCATATGTCAGAAGACAGACTAGGCGGCCAGCTTTCGGTCCGCCACAAGATTGCATATGAAGGGGATGTTTGATTTGGAGCGACAATTTGTCACACTTTGCCACATCTAAAGTTAGTCAAGTTTGACCAACTTAGTCATGTGTTTAGTTCATAACCACAATTGTGGTAACATTCTTTGCCAGCTAACTGAATCCTACATGTCTACGTCTCAAAAAAGTGTGGCAAGATTCCCTTAGTCTTGCCAAGTTGTGGCTGAAAATTTGAGTACCTAACTTTAGTCAAGTTAGACAAAAATCTGTGACAAATTATGGCAACCTTAGTATATAAACCAAACAGCTCCGAAGTGACCGCACAGGCCGGGATAGATAGTTTTTCCATTCATCTGCTGACGGATACACGAACACGTTGCATCCTGCCTACACGATGTCCCGGATACATAAAAAAAATCAATAATGTTACGAGTTTTTGAATCTCTGAGTCAATCCTAGCCTGGAGTTTAAAGGCCGAAACGTGTAGCACGAATTTCAGAGTTTCTTGGATTCAGTTTCCTTGCGTCTGAGCAGGAGCGAGGAGACTGCGCTATGCTGGCCTCACTGAGTAATCCCGATCCCACTATCAGAGAACACAGGAACTATGCACACAAAATTGGTCATGCTAGAGAATTACTCTCTCTGTTTCATAAAGATTGTCGTTTCAGACAAAAAAATAAACTAAGAATAAATTAGTTGCACATGTCTGGACGACAACTATTTTATACGGGACGGAGTACTAGTTTCTGGACTAAATTTGTCATCGGAAGGGATGCCATGTAATCCATCTCACAGCACTGGGCCATGACTGCCCACAACCACAAATTGCTCAAAGCCCGCAAAAGATCCCTCCATCACTTGGCAAACTTAACCAAAAACAAGAGAGACGCGTCTCGATCTACGTAAAAGGAGGTGCCGGAATGCCGACAAAAAACAGAGGGCAGAAACCTCCTATGCTAGTCTGCTTCGACAGAAGCAGGAACTAAGACCATCCGCACCAGCATACTCTAAAGCATACTCTATACACTATTCTTTTTCAGCTTTTACACTACGTACTCTAAATTACACTGCAGAACAGTATATCCAGTATGCTTTACAGCATACCACTGCGGATGGTCTAAGCCGGTAAAAAGATTAGATCAGGGGTTGAACGACAACTGCTGCCATCAGAAAGGATACTAGTGCATACGTCGTGATCTCATCACATCAGGCAAAAAAACAAAGCCTCGAATTGCTCAAAGCCCTTGCGCTATTATCCAACGATGACTTAGCTGCCAGAAGAAACAGAACTCCGTTTTGGAAGCACGAAAAACATGTAGGATCGGGGGAAACCGAGCGCGAAACGGGCAAATCCCTCCCGGGGTACTGACTTAGGAGGAGGCGGGACTGCATCTGCCGTGGTAAGAGGCGTCGGCGGCGGCGGCTTGACAGGTGCCGTTGCGCTTGGCGGTAGGGTTCGGTGAGGATGTCGCTCTTACGCGTGCGTGCGTGGGCTGCTGGGCTGAATTGGTATGATGGGTTATAGTGGGCCGTCAGGCAGGGTATAAATGTTCTCGTTAAGGACGGCTTTGTACGTAAAAGGCTGCTTTGGAAAAGTAAAGATTGCTTTGAGATTCGTGTGGAATAAAATAAAGGACGCGCTGCCGTGTCTGGGACGAGAGAAAAGATCTGGTTTCCAAACTTTAAGTGAATTTTTCTTCCAAATTATAAGTCCATCTTTTAATCCACTTGATCCATTTTTTGTTTAGAATTAATGCTATAGAAAGAGATCCAATGCAAATACATTTTTTAAAATAAGTTATTTGTCAACATTTAAAATATATTATTTATATTCAGTCAACATTTATATGTACTCCCTCCGTCCCAAAAAGCTTGTCGCGCGACAAACTTTTTTTGGGACGGAGGGAGTAGTACGTCAACAAATTTAATGAAGATGTTAAACGTATTTTTTTAAATGGTTAATAAGGTGCAAAAGAATACTGAATACGTTCTTTCAAAATATTAAAGGTCACCTAGCGGGCTAACTTGGATGAGGTTGCTCATATTAATGGGCTACTAAACTGATCTATACAACTTTTTTTTTTACACGACACCATTAAGTATCGTAGTTTATGTGAAAAATTTCACGAATGAAGAATTGCCAACATCTTTCTTTAGTAACGCTTGTTCCATGCGTTTAATAAGTTCCACCAGGTTAGATTAAAAAGACGTTCCAACAGGTTGGTTGGTGATTTCCCCGAAGACTCACACTTCAAGTCTTCAACACACGCTGAAAATAAGTTGTATCAGTCGTATCTCGTGTGGTAACATTTTCTTCCCATCACCTCTTCCAACAACGTGGAAAATGTACTATGTGTTTATCTTTGAATACCATTCAACGTTGTTCCACTTTCTTCTCAACATCTCTTCCAACGATGTGGAAAATGTAGCTGTTCATCTTTGAATACCGTTCAGTTCTAAAAACAGAATACTACCATTTCACTGCCCTGCTACGATGACTCCTGACTTGGCGAACGGACCTCTGAGCCATCAGGCGTTCAGGCTCTCACTCCCTCCCAATGGCGTGCTCGCTCGTCGTCCCGCTCCATGCCGCGGTCTCCTCCTCGCCGCGCCTCCGCTCCTTGAATTCCCGCTCTCCCGCCCGCCTCGCGCGCAGGGACCTGCCTCTACCACCTCCCGAGCCTAGGGTTCGTCTCCACCGCCTCCCTCCCCCGCCGCGCGCGCTCCCGGACGTCGCCGCGGGGGCAGCGGCGGGCCTCCGGGACGCGCTCGCCGACGCCTTCCTGGCGTCGCCGCCGACGTGGCGGTCCTCCGCGGTTAGCAACCTCGCGATCTTCGCCGCCGGCTCTCCCGTGCTCCTCTCTGGCCTCTCCGCCCCCGGCTTCGCCGCCGCCTACCTCCTCGGCACCCTCACGTGGCGCGCGTTCGGGGCCCCGGGGTTCCTCCTCGTCGTCGCCTACTTCGTCGTGGTGAGTCGATCCTGCTGGCACCGCACTATCGATTGGTGCTTCCCGGGCACAGATCTGTTCTATTTTTGGATGGATGTGTATGGTAGTATGGTATCTAATAATGGTTGTAAATTTGGAACTCGGATGTACTGTAGTTTGGTAAGTGCTGTCTAGTTCTAGTTCTCGCAGACTGCTACTATCCATTTTTCTTGTGCTACTACATTGATCATTGAACTTAGCTACAGAGGGGGTCATTTGGAGTGATAGGCTTGGTATGAACTGTGTTATGGTTGTCAGATCCGAACTAGCTTTCGTGAACGATACAAACCACCAATTAGGCTCGATCTTCCACAACGTGAAGAAAATTGTCCAGAAATCAGGATGGCAAGTTTGTGTCGTGTGGATATGGATGTGGTTATACCTCTCTGTTCACATTTCACAGCCTGATGTACCAATTTTAATTTGACGCTATACATGGTCCATGGTTTCTGCAAACATCATTTTATCATATTTGTGTTGCACACTCACCCTAGCTCACAAAGCAGTAATGATATGATATCTTTCGCTTCCATTCTTGTAGGGTTATTATTTACAGTATTGTCTTTATTTTGTGTTTGATGTGCAGGGCACAGCAGTAACTAAGTTGAAGATAAAACAGAAGGAAGCTATGGGTGTGGCTGAAAAAAGAGGAGGAAGGAGAGGACCTGGAAGTGTCATGGGTTCTAGCGCTGCCGGTTGTGTCTGTGCTCTCCTCTCAATTTATAATGTAGGTGGCGTAGCTCTGGCTGGTCTGTGGAAACTTGGCTTTGTTGCCAGCTTCTGTGCAAAACTAAGTGATACAGTTTCCAGTGAAATAGGGAAGGCCTTTGGAAGAATAACGTAAGTTTAGTTTTGCGTAATACATCATTTCTGCATTGTACACATAAGATTTCCTTTGCCTCACATCTATTAAGTCAATGTATGCCATTATAGCCCACACTAAGTGCTCTAGTTTTGGTTCTTCTGTAGAATAGCTATCTCGTGACAACATTTAAGGTTGTTCCGAGAGGCACAGAGGGTGCAATCAGTGTTGAGGGTACTATTGCTGGAATTCTAGCCTCCGGTTTTCTTGCTACTGTTGGTTATCTTCTTGGGCAGGTAAATATTCTTCGGTTTAACTAAAATCAACCATCCATATTTCCTGCCTTTACTGTGCTGCTAGTGTTTTATTAGCTCTATTGGCATATCTGTGGTCTGTTTAGTGACTATGGATTGCATACCATCACCTGCGTACCTATACATGGTCTCTACTATTTAAGAATCACAATTGCTATATGGAAGCTACAGTAATTTGTGAACTTTTTGCTTCTTAGTTAGGACTCTGATAGTGGTACATGATCATCCTGCTTCCTGCATTTTGCCGCAGGTGGATGTGCAGCAAGGTGTGATTTGCATTCTTGCATCTCAGATTGCGAACTATGGAGAGAGTTATGTTGGGGCAACATTACAAGATAAGGAAGGTTTTGAGTGGGTGAGTTTTGTGCTTTTTCTTGACAAAATAATGATGCTTCATCTAGAAGCCTGTCTGAACTTTTCCAGCTAATTTTTTTCATTGTGATCAATTTGATTCCCTGAGGGCGACCACCTTGCTTCTAGATTACTTAATCCTAGATCATTTGCAGCCTAAATCAGTTCAGGGTGTCCCAAGCACACAGCATAATGCCTATTTCATCTGTTGGTACTAGTAGAACTTCCTGAGTAACATTGATGCACCTTATTGACAGTTTGCATTGCAGGATCAATCAGTTTAATATCCACATTTCATTGTAAAAGAAAGACCATGCATATGACATTAGAGGAGCCATTAAAGCTACTGCTGTGTTTTTTTAAATACATGCAAATGGCGTCGTTAAAAAGAAATCATTCAAAGGCGAGATGATCATATATTTGTCCTTCTGTAGGAAATTTTTTTTGTTGCAAAACAGCACACCCTCATCGTGATACTCACTGTTTTTAATCTAGAAGTAATCTAGCATTAGATTTGTATAGCCCGTTAAGTTCTCTCATGAAAGTAATGGTGAGTATTGCTCTTGCAGCTGAATAACGATATTGTCAATGTAATCAATATCTCCATTGGTGCCACATTGGCTGTTCTAATGCAGCTGTTGCTTGTGAGTCGGGGCTCTTGACTTCTTTTGACTTGAGAAGTGTTTCTGGAAATGATATCTGGGAGGTTGTGATTGGAATTGTTTTGGAATAGGTTTTGCCCATCTAAAATGTAATCATGTATTTACACTTTGGCCATTTTATGTAGTTTTTGTGCACTTATATTTTTACATCTACATGGTAATGAAAAATGTTCATATGTCTTTTATCTGTGTTTTAGTTCACCATGAATAGCTCATGCTATCAGACTTCTTTGCCTACTAATCGTCTAGTATTGAGTTGAAAAAATGAACAGTCGGTGTTGCGCTGGCCGAGTCACATAACTTGATACGTTAAGCTGTGTTTACTAGCGCTGCAATCCCTGGCAACTCTTTTCTTTATTTGAAAAAGAATTCACGAGGGGACAAGGTGCGCTGCCCTTGCATTTGAAGAATTCATTTCGCGACCGCACGACTGGACATGGTGCGCTGCGAGGTGATGCAGTTTTTCCACTGAGCATCACGTGGTGTTTGCTTTGGTAGAGAATCTGGTCGTGACCAGTCCTCTCAACCTGCTGCCTGCTGCAGTTTTGCCATCACAGTACCAATATTTGGGTCAGGCAGCTTTTGTCCCATCATCCGGGACCTGTCGTTTCGACCCACAACCTGACTGAGGGCGCATGATTCGTCTATTATTGTGGGCTTGTGCTACGGTGTGAGCGCGACGATTGGTGCCTCTGGATTCTGAATTTCCTGATTCATGCGCTATACATGGAGAATCTTTCACTGTGCCTAACCTTTGTACTTGGAACATGATGATGTCCGGCACAGGTGTCAGTGAGATTCTTGAACACGAAAAGGTTGAGCTTTTCCCGGGAAAACGGTCGTTACTTGTATTATTGTCACTTACACACCTGTACCTGCATTGCTTTACTGTTTACTGTCTGATACTCTCTCTATTCTAAAAAGTTTATTTGTTTATAATTTATTTTTAAATTAGAATGCGACAAAATTTTAAAAACAGTAGGAGTACTACGTTAACTTTCCGTTTGCAGATTGCATTATGCAGAGATGGCTTCAAGAACGGTTGTTGAGCCATCCATGCCTGTCAAATAGTGTAAAGAGAAGCTAGATTTTTCATCGCCAAGCCATCACGACTGTTCTGTCAGCACCATACTTTTTCTGAAGAAATGAGCATTAAAGATGAACCCATGCATGCTGGTCACACGCTTGGATTGGAAAATCATGGAGACCCGGTAACGGGGTCCCTCCGTTTTTGCATTCACGACTGGCTAGACGATCCCAGTGTAGACCCCAGCCGATCCGCGCTTCAAACTACAACCGGGCCAGTCAAACTACGTACGAGCAAGCGTGCTGTAGCAAATGGGCCGTGTGTCTGTTCTTAGTGGCTGCACTGAGACTGAGCGTTGCTGGCTTGTTGCCCCCTGGTGGCCCGGCTCCGACTGCACAGGCAGCCATTTCCATGGACATTGCAAGATCGCGGAGCACAAGTCTGTGCGAAGTTCAGCTGTTCTCGCGCGACCCGGACACATGGACGACTGACCTGAGCTCTGCTCTGGCTCTGCCTTTGGCACGCGCGGGCGTGCTTTCTCTTTCGTCGCGTCAATCGCCTCACGAGTCACGAGCACCCCGGTTTATTACTGCAAGGTTTCACAGCGACGCTCCCAAAACCCAACAGACACACACGCACGAGCTAACATCATGTTGCCAGCCTCAGCCTCCGCGCTTCTGTCCCTGCTCCTGCTACTACCCACGGTCGCGGCGGCGGCCATGGACCCGGCCGAGAGGGAGACGCTGTTCCGCGTCATGGAGGCCGTCTCCTCCGACCGTGACTGGCGCTCGGAGAGCCCCGACCCGTGCGGCGCGCCGTGGCCCGGGCTCGAGTGCAAGCCGGCGGCCGCCGGCTACGCGGGAGCCGAGGCGCGCATGCACGTCACGCGGCTGGACTTCGGCGTGGAGCCCAACCCGACGTGCAAGGACGCGGCGGCCTTCCCGCCCGAGGTGTTCTCCCTGCCCCACCTCCAGTCCCTCTTCTTCGTCGACTGCTTCACGAACCCGGCCGCCACCACGACGCTCGCCCTGCCGGCGCCCGCCAACCTCTCGGCGTTCGGCCTGCAGCAGCTCAGCATCCGGGCGAACCCGTCGCTGTCCGGCACGATGCCGCCGGAGCTGGCCAGCCTCCGTTCTCTCCAGGTGCTGACCATCTCCCAGAACGCCTTGGTCCGTGGCGGGATCCCGCAGGGCATCGGCGAGCTCACGTCGCTGTTGCGCCTCGATCTCAGCTACAACTCGCTCACCGGGCCTGTGCCGAGCCGGATCGGCGAGCTGAAGAGCTTGGTCGGTCTGGACCTGAGCTACAACTCGCTGTCCGGCACCATACCGAGCCGGATCGGCGAGCTGCGGCAGCTGCAGAAGCTCGACCTCAGCTCGAACAACCTCACCGGAACCATCCCGGACGCCGTCGCCAACCTGGCCGCCCTCACGTTCCTGGCGCTCAGCAACAACGGCCTGACTGGCCGTTTCCCTCCTGGCATCTCCGGGCTACGAAACCTCCAGTACCTGATCATGGACAACAACCCAATGGGCGTCCCGCTGCCATCGGAGCTCGGCGACCTCGCCCGTCTCCAGGAACTGCGGCTGGCCGGCTCAAACTACTCGGGCCCGATACCGGCGGCGTTCGGCCAGCTGGCCAGCCTGACGACGCTGTCGCTGCAGGACAACAACCTGACGGGGCCGATCCCGGCGGCGCTGAGCCGGCTGGGCAGGATGTACCACCTGAACCTGAGCAACAACGCGCTGGGCGGGGCCGTGCCGTTCGACGGCGCGTTCCTGCGCCGGCTCGGGCGGAACCTCGACCTGAGCGGCAACTCGGGGCTGTGCCTGGACGACCGGAGCGTCCTGCGGGGCTCCGGTGTCGGTGTCGGCTCCTGCCGCGGTGCTGATGGCATCGGCGCCGTCGGCCGTGACGCTTCGTCGGCGAGGCGTCGGGCTACAACTACACGACGAGGTGCGATGACGACGAGGGGTTCCGATTCCAGGGACAGTTTCCTGTTCGGGCTGCTCGGCCCGGCGTCCGTGCTCGTGTTGCCGGTACTTTTTGCCCTGAACGAGCACGCGCCGTATTGACTGGACCTTCTTTCCCGCTCGTACCGCCTCTGTACGTATTCGTGCGTTGTAATCGTCGGATGGGCTGTAGCCTGTAGGCAGTGTAGTGAAGATGCAGAAACTGTTATGGAGTACGTACTTCACGGACCTATGGAGTACGTACTTCACGGACCTAATAAATTCATAAGTAAGTACTCACTCCGTTCTGAAAAGCTTATCGCTTTTTAGTTTAAAAATGAACTACAAAGCGACAAGCTTTTCGGGACGGAGTGAGTACTAATGTTTATACGAAGCCCACGACGCGACGGCACCCTACGCCGCGAAAACAAATTCTGTCCAGCGAAGCTGGCCCACAGCTGAAAAGCTGTCTCCAAGCCCAAACACCAACGGCTTGAAGCCCAATCTAACGTAAACAGTATGAAGCTCGCACACGCTGGGGAAAGCCCGTATCCGCGATAAAAAAGGAGTAAAGGACTCCTCAAAACAAAACATCCATGTGTGAGCATGCTTGCACCTTATTATTTGCGCATGTGACAAAGCATCCATCCATGCTGCATTTATTTTCTATCTCAGTCAGATCCAAAATAGACAGACAAACAATTGCACGCCTGGCAACAGCGAAGGTCAGATCGAGCGACCCGCGCAGAGCGGCCGCCGCGGTATTACTTCATGTGCAGCGCCGGCGGGCGGGTCGCAAGAGAAGACCTGTCGCCGCATGCAGGCGCCACGCCTAGGCGGCCCTCCTCGCTGCGGCACCACCGGGCACTTGTTCCCTCCCCGCCGCTCGCCACGCACTCGCCCCGCGTCGCGAGGGGTCAGACGGGAGACCGCGGCGACGCAGCTGCGGGTGGCACGACGGGAAGAGACTATCCGGTAGAAAGAAGCTGTTCCTGCGGCCGGCTTGACAGAACGCGGGCTTCTGGCTTGGCACACTTTATGCAGCACCAGGCCTGCTCCCCCCACCATTGTATTATATGCAGTGCTTAGCGAAGAATCGAGGAACTCTTTGTATTGTATGGATAATGGATTATACTCCCTCCGTTCTGAAATAATTATCGTTTCAGACAACCAAATGAACTAGAAATAAACTATTGAAGGTTGTCCTAACGACAATTAAAACGAAACAGAGGGAGTACTGTTTAGCCATGGTACCAAGTGAACTATCCCTATACAGGATCTAAGCTCAGGTATTACTCTGGTGATCTTCGGAAAAAAAAAGGTATTTACTCTGATCAGGAACGCAGAAGGCTGAAGAAATTTGAAGAATAATCCGATCCGAGGTCGCATATATCGACTCAAACCTCGAAGTAAACCAGCTGTGGGTCGACGCCCTCGGGAATGCGCCTGGCACGACCGCCATCCAGACCCCTGCAAGTGGTGTCGTTCAAGACGTCGGCCAGCTCTCGAGCAAATGCCATGTAACCCTGGTAGTCGCGCTCTGTTTTGACTCGCCCACTGGAAGCAGCGGAAGCGGCGGGAGGAGTCGCGCCGACGTCGTTTGGCAAGAGTCCACGGGCGCGGCTGTGGTCGTACCGCCAGTCGCCGGTTTTCCAGTCGAAGCTGTAGAGCGGCAGGAACCGGTGGCCGAAGCTGGCCACGAAGTCCACGGCGTCCAGCACGAACTCCGCCTCCTGCATGGACGTGTAGTAGGCGAAGCTGACGCGCGTCCACCCGGGCCGCACCCCGTGGTAGCCCTGCATCGTATCGTAACCATCGGCAGGAACTCATCGTCAGCTCCGGTTCGGATGATTCAAGCAACTGTGAAAAATGGTCGGATGTTTGAGACACAGGTGGGTAAGTGATTACCTGTTCGACGGCGGACTTGATGGCTTTGGCGCGCGCCGGAGTGATGCCGAGGAGCCGGTGACCGTAGGGTCCCGCGCAGGCGCAGCCCGCGCGCGCCTGCACGCCGAACAGGTCGTTGAGCAGCTTCGTCACGAACCGGCAGTGAAGCTGCAGCCTCGGGCGCTCCTGCTGCTCCGTGTTCCTCCCGCGCCACGGGGCGTGGGTCTCAGCCTCCTCGGCGTTGTTGGAGTTGGACTCGTTGTGCGGAGGAGGAGGAGGGTGCACCACGAAAGAGAGCACAGGCAGACGGCGCGACTTCGCTGGGTCAGCGCCGAGCAGCACGCGCAGGTTGGGGTTGGCGGCCGTGCGGATGCGTTGGTGAGCCAGGGCGAGCATGCTAGCCTCTTGCGCCTCGATGCACGCCTCCCCGACCCACTCCTTCACCCGGAACGCCAGCGCGGCGCGGACCTTCTGTATGATCGCCGGCGTGCCCGCGTCCTCGCGCTCCTCGGCGTCGTCGCTGTACACCGTGTCGCGGTGGCCGTACGCGCTGACGTAGAGCACGGTGCCCCCGCCGCTGGTGGACGGCGCCGTCCCGCGGAGGCGGTACATCCGCGGCGCCATGGCCAGCACGCCCGGGCTCCCCGGCCCGCCGAGGAACTTGTGCGGGCTCAGGAACACGGCGTCGTAGCCGTCGCCGCCGCCGTCGGAGCGCATGTCGACGCGCACGTAGGGCGCGCTGCACGCGAAGTCGAAGCAGGCGTAGGCGCCGTGCCGGTGCAGCAGGCGCGCCACGGCGCGGGTGTCGGTGCGCAGGCCCGTGACGTTGCTGCACGCGGAGAATGAGCCCAGCATGGGCCGCCCCGAGCGCGACCGCGCCGCCAGGGCCGCCTCCAGGGCGCCCAGGTCCAGGAGGCCGTCCTCCGGGCGCAGGCCGATCTCCACCACCTCCGCGAGGCTCTCCCGCCACGTGAGCAGGTTGGAGTGGTGCTCGTAGGGACCCACGAAGACCACCCAGCGGTCCGACGGCGGCAGCGCGGCCAGCGCCAGGGCGCGGAGCGTGGGCGGGACGGCCATGCCCGTCACCTCCTGCAGGCGCTTGATGGCCGCGGTGCACCCCGTGCCGCAGAACAGCAGCATGTCCTGCGGCCCGGCCCCGAGGCAGCGCTTCACGTACCGTGCCGCCTCGCCGGCCAACTTGCTCGTGTGCAGACCCACGTAGCTGTCCCCCGTGTGA
Source organism: Tuctoria greenei (assembly GCA_036927565.1). Taxonomy (NCBI): domain Eukaryota; kingdom Viridiplantae; phylum Streptophyta; class Magnoliopsida; order Poales; family Poaceae; genus Tuctoria; species Tuctoria greenei. The sequence goes on from JAYESD010000010.1 coordinate 164,848,949, forward strand.
GTGTTTCCTGCTCTCCACCCATCATCCTCATGCGTGTAAGCACGACGCGCAATACTGTCATAAACGCTGGCTACACTTAGAAGAACTGTACTCACCGTAGTAGGGGAGAACGTTCTGCATCACGAAGTCCTCGACGAAACGCAGGCAGCGGCCGGACGCCGTGTGATCGGCGTACGTGATGCGGCGAGTACCGAACGGCGACGCGAACTCCGCTTCCGCGCCGATGATCTGCGACCTCGACCACTCCAGTCTGTCCGCGTCGTCACCGCCACCGAGCACAAGCTCAGCGAACAGGGGCGCGTCAGCATGTTCTGCTTCTTCTTCTTCTTGAGCCACTGCTGCTATGTGAGGTGCATCACAAGAAGCTGTAGTCCCAGCGGAAACGGGCAGGACGCGCTGCACGAGAAGAGACATGGCAGAAAAAATTGGCACTGTTCAACTGTTGGTTCAAGTTGGGAGTACGTATCTTTGTGTATACGAGTAGTGCCCTGTCCAAGGCACCAATTCGATGGAACGGGAAGAAAAGACTATATTGGTGAACGAACAATCGTGGAGCAAGCACTTTTATACTGTAGTGAGCTAGGCTGTGCCTGCGATCGGCGTGGCTTCCTTTCCTGCCGTGCCGTGGGGGACGGGACTCGGAGCCATGAACAAACAAACCAAGGGGAAGTCACTTACCAATGGCCGGCGATACCAGGGACCGGCCGCGTTCCGGTGTTCGTTTTTCTTAATATGAAGCAAAAATCTGGGCGGGTGCACTGTTATGCCGTGCGCTTGACCCATGCGGTCGCACGCGAGCGAGCCAGCGAAACGGTGGGCTCGATCGATGGCCTCTGGTTCTGGCTAGTGCGCCAGCGGCCTCGCCAAGCAAAGGCAGCACATGCGGATGCGTCGCGTTGCGTCCTTCCACCAATCAGAATACGCGAAACACGTCATTGCGGCCGGTGCAATGCCAGCTGGCAGCGGTATCCGTCTCCCCCCACTGCTTTCTGGCATCCACCGCTAAACGCGGCCCACAGCCCGCTGGAAGACACCATTTCTGCTCCACCGACATGCATTGGGCCGTTCATATGGGAAGAGTCTCGTCGGCTAGGCCGATTACGATCTGCTCATTGCCGGTCCATAACACATCAGGCCCATCTTCTCGGCGTGGCCAGTTTGGACTGGACTGGAGAACCCTTTCGATCCAGAGTTTATGTGATCCGAGTGGTAGTAATTCGGATTTTTTTTTCCAAATTAAACAGAGACTAATTTCGAACACGCAAATGCGAATATCGTGATGCATCTCCAAGCCATACATGTCTTTTTCAGGCTTGCTGACATGGAAAGCACGGCATGCTGCTGACTGTTTCCTGATAAGATAACGAGTGGTTGGAACTGTCTTTTTCACGAGCACTGCAGCAGCTGACAGGACCCGGACCTGTACGTATTTTACTCGCTGCATCGACTGATCCCGTATACGTACGTGCATCCGCCGCGAGTGAGACCTGCCTCATAATTTCTGTGTTCTTCAGTAACCATTTTTCCTCATCACGTCACATTCTTCTCAATAATAATGCAGCGAGCCAGAAGAATTGACCGCCGGCCTCGTTGCTTAGCGGCCTGTCCCGTTGTTGCAGCGAGAGGAAGCCAACGATACCCGGTTGCTTCCCAATGTTTCCTTCCGTTAACGATCCGCAATAGTTGCATACAATTTTTTTTATTATATCGTACTCCCTCTAGATCTTTTTAATTGACGTTAGAACAGCACAACCTAGCAGTTTTTTAGTTCAAATCTTTGTCTGAAACGTCAAATAAAAAGATAAGGAGGGAGTATAAAAAACGGGCATTGAGCATTGTTTATGTGCCGGGAGCCGCGTTCATCTGGCTCTACGAAAACAAATTGGGCACTAAACCCGCTGTCAACATCCATCACTTTTATATTAGCTCCTGTCGCTGTCGGCCTCGCTCAATTTTGCCAGGGCTCTTTGACACCAATACTAGTGCGGAACTGCGGATTAAAGTGGTATCCTTTCGAAAAGTAGGCTGTTGCTTTCTAACAGAGCAGCATCGGTTTGCTGATGCTTACATACAGCGCGCTGCCGCCGGTTGCAGCCTTGATGAGGTGAAATATCCACGCCACCGCACCGCAAAAGCAAAAATAAGCTGCACCAACACAGGTTCAGATTCGGCTCGTGCCGCGTCACCTGTTCCCACCGGTTAATCAACCGACTCGCTCCGTTCCATAGCTGCGACTGGCGAGGCTTCAGACTTGGAGAGGCAACGTGCAGCTTCTCATGCTTGATGATCCCCAAGAAATCTTCGGTTGCAGAAGCCAAATCGACCGTATAAAGGGCAAAATCACGCGTGCTATTTTTGCCCGAACTGAAACAACAATCGGCACAACCGGATATGGGACATCCACTCCTCCGCCGCGATGACCGACCGACCGCAACGGCATGGCACGAGTTGTTCTTATCCACTCCTCCGCCGCGGCGGAAGCGGGCACGGGCGCCACGCGGCGGAAGCAGTGCGGGTAATCGCCTCGTCCTTGTGGATCCACGTCGACCCGCCCGGTCAAAATTCTTTATCCCCCATCCACACAGACGCGGGACATTATGGCCCCGTGGCACAAATTCCAAAGCTGATTTTTTGGATTTACTTCTGATTCACTGTTGAAGTGATTCTGTAGCTGTATATGATTTCTTATGATTATCTAAAATAAACAATTAGAATCGGGATAGAGAATCACTTCACAGAATTAGGAGAAACTATTTTTTCCCAGCTCTCAGTCTCTTAGTTCATTTCAGAGAATCACTTCTTAAAATCAGCCAAGAATCACTTCTAATAAACAGTGTTTGATACAACTTCACTAATTCCGCCATAGAATCAGCTTGGTAAAACTCTATCAAAGGAAGCCTATAATTATCACACAGCACCAACCAGCTTCGAGCTTCCTCACCTCTCCTTTTTCCTTTCTCCGCCTTTTCGCACCAGTCCGTTCCATTGCCGTCTCCCCACCTCGCCCTCTTCTCCCCTCCGCGGCTTCGAATTTTGTTTGATTCGCGAACCCTAGGGGTGACTTCCGCCGCGCATGGAGATCTCGTTCGAGGCCTGGGAGGGCGTGCAGCGGCACGGCCAGGACGTGGCCGACCGCCTCGCGCAGGGTTTCACGGGCCTGCTCCACGCGCCGCCCCAGTTCCCGTGGCCGCCGGCCGCGCAGCACAAGCGGATGCCCTTCGAGATCGACCTCCCCGTCGTTCTCTTCGGCGCGCACCGAGGCGGCGCCCCCCGCGGAGGCGCAGGGAAGGAGTTCCCCTTCCCCGCCGCGGCCGCCGTCTCCTCGGTCATCGACATCGGCGGGAGGCTCGGTCAGGCCGGCGTCGAGATCGGGGCATCCGTAGGCGGGGCCGTGCAGCACGTCGTCAGGCAGCTGCCCCTGCACGTTCCGTTCCGGAACGGCCAGATCCGGCGGCGCAAGCTTCCCCCGCCTCCGTCGTCGCCTGCTGCTGCTGTCGATAGGTGCCCCCTCGAGGCGGCGGCGGCGGCTGCAGCCGCGGCTACGGGGAGCGCGGCGGCGTCAAGCGTCAGCGGTGTTGCTGGCGGGGATGACTTGGATGAGGACGATGAGGGGTTCGGCTGCGAGATTGGGACATTTGGGAACTTCAAGAAGGCCAAGGTGCGATTCCAACTCGTTGTTCTTTTTGGATTTCGCACAACCTTGATTTTAGGGTTCCCGCGTTCACACCACTTTAACCGAACTTTTTGGTAAAGTTAAGGCGTGTTTTGTCTTGTTATATAACTGGTTTCCATGACTGGAACGAGATCTCCGAAGGTACCTGAAGGAATCCGTAACATGTTCTAATCCAATTTACTGTTCCTTATGTAAATCAGATATCCCCGTGAAGGGTCTTGAATCCTAGTTCATAGAATGAAGCCATGATTTTGCATATGACGTGTTATAGACCCATTTTTGTGGATAAATTACATCTGTTGCTTACAACCTTCAGCGTAACTCACAACCTTGGCTGATTGACAGTGATTTAGAAGTCTTAAACACATAATAGCACTTGTGTTGTGTTTTAAGCGTTGTAGATGGAATATTTCTTATTGAAACTAACCATCAACTTTTTAAGTAATCAATAGTACTGGGCTTCAGGTTTGTTTTATATAATTATATCTGCTTATTTGAATTCGTGTTGCATCAATCTTGGCACAATATAACGTTTGCCTTTTCTTGTGATGATTATTCAGGGTACTGTAAATGTCTCAGCAACATATAGTACCAGGAGTCAGGACATTGAGAGTTCTGTTGTTGCACGTGGCGACCTCTGGAGGGTAGAGGCATCACGCAGTAGTTTAACTTCTGAAAACGATACTTCTCCCCTTTACCTTGTTCAGTTGGGGCCTTTACTATTTGTTCGAGACTCAACACTTCTTTTGCCTGTTCATCTATCAAAACAACACCTGCTTTGGTATGGTTATGATCGCAAGGTACTCATCTCCTTATGATCAACTCCTCTCTAAGCGTGAACTCTTCACAAAAAAATACTGTAGCTCTTTATATATTTATTTGTTTTTGTTTGAAGTTATTTGTGTATGGTCCTTTTTCTTGCCATTTGCCCATTTGGTTATTAAATATCTAGTGCTCTGCGTAGAAGTTATGGTCTTCTATAACAACAGCAGCAACGCATTCAGTTCCAAGCATGTTGGGGTAGGCTAGAGATGAGATCTATAGGACCCAATACAAAAAAGACAAACAACCAAAAAAAAAGGAAAAAGGAAAGGAAAAATAGAAAAAAAAAGAGGGAGAGGAAAAGAGGAAGAAAAAACAAGACAAGGATACCAGGGCCTCTTCCTCTGCCCCTCTTCACATTATAGGGCTATCTTATTATCCTGGGCTACGCACCGGTGCCTCTACAGGCCGCTGTTAGATCTAATAATTTTGGGTTAACAAATGTTATTATAATTTGGTCGGTTAAGCTAACTGCGCTGTTGATTTTCTTCAATGGGTTTGAAAAAACTTTCTGGACTATCATCTTTGTGACGAAATTAAAATTTTATGTACCTTGCCCTTGTCCTATTGCTTATCAATTATCATGTATTGAGACTGTACTTTTGCAATCTATGAACTTAGGTAGACCAATTATATCAGTTATATAATTATATTATATAATTATAGTAAGATTGCTGTATTTCTTAGTAAAATCCCACACTTTTTACTGTTGGATCAAAATAAGAATCACAGATGCCTGAAAGCTAGTTCAATATCTACTGCATGTATTTACATTTAACACACAATAACAAACTAGTAAAACTACCAATATATTTTTGTCCTTTGACACTACTAAATATGATATTCCACAGAACGGAGTACATTCCCTCTGTCCTGCCATATGGTCAAAGCATAGGAGGTGGTTGATGATGTCAATGATGTGTCTCAATCCAGTAACTTGTGTAAGTGTCACCTACAATTTTTCTCGGATTTTATGATGATATTTGTAAGTTCATACGCTGTGTAGACGGTGTCATTTTCTTTAATAATTTTATCAGGTACAAAGGTTATTTTGTTCTTTGTAGTAGTTATAAAAGTATGCTACCTACCATGGTTCTTCTTTTGTAGGTGTGGTAGCCTGAGAGATTAGTTTATACATTTGGCTTTGATATTAAATAGTTGTCCACCGGAATGTCTGAAGACTAATTATAGGCTGACTGTAATTTGTGAGTAACACAACAGCATAACTTGTACCAGGAATTTTGGTGGTTCACAATATTACAATTTACAGCCATGTTTTCAAAAATATAATTTAGTGAAGTATTGTTCATCATCGGTTGATTTTCTTGATATAGCTTTCTTCCTTGCATGTTTTCCGTTGCATTTGATGCTAGTATGTCTATAACTCTGAGTAACACTGTCCTTGTTGCAGTCCTTTATGGATCTGCAGTTCCCTAATGGGCAACTAACCTATGTCGCCGGTGAGGGGATCTCAGCCAGTGGTTTTCTTCCGTTATTTGGTGGGTTGCTTCAAGCTCAGGGAAAGTATCCTGGAGAAACGAGAGTAAGCTTTTCTCGGAAGGTTAGTGGTTCCCATTTTTTTATTTTTTAATGAATTGTGTATATTAACTTAAGTTTACACGCTCTATAAATCAATCGCTGATATCAATATGCTGTTACGTCTCAGGCCTTCTTTACCTGTTATTTCTGAACAAATTGTGCTAGTACCTAGTGCTCTGAAACAAGGGTGATATGCACTAAAATTTTGACTAGTAGTTAGTTTGTACTCTGGTTATTCATTAATCAGAATATCTGATCAGGTATATGCTCTGATCTTTTTGGTCTTATCTTGTTAATGTGGATTCTCTGTATGCTTATGTGTTTCATGTGCATTTTATTTGAGTTGAACCTGACTTTTTTACTTCCTCTTTTAAAGAATAAGCATGGTACAAGGTTCTCCCCGATGTTCCAATGGCCAGAAAAGTCTGTTTCACTTGGAGTTACTCAACCATTGGCATGGAAAAGATCTGGTCTTATGGTGAGACCCAGCGTACAAGTCAGGTAGTTCAATGAGAACAATTGGACACAGTATTTTAAGTTTGAAAATGGCCCATTTTGTTTTATGTTTGTAATTGTACCTCTTAACCTACAGTAATTGTTTTTAGGCATGTAGTTGACAAATGTATGTTCACAATAATCGGTGTTCTATTACCAATGCTCTACAATATACTACTTGATAATTACTATTCATTGGAACTGTTGTAATGATCATGCTATTGCGTAGCACACATTGTTTCTGTTGTTTTTCTTACTAAGTAAAATATGTGCCAATTCCGAGGGGATGTAAGATAATATATTGTTGACATCAATAGATTTTTTATTCTAAGTGTTTTACTTTGTTGATTTGCTCAGGTGATCATCAGAATACCAGATATTTTTATTCTATATAATCATGTTTTACATATTTTGGGTCTGTATCCTTGCGTAGTTACCTCCCTGTTTTAATATCTATGTTCATTGCATTCTAATGGCAGTGTGTGCCCTACGTTTGGAGGAAGTGATCCTGGAGTACGTGCAGAACTTGCCCATTCATTGAAGGAAGAGCTGAATTTAATGTGCGGCCTCTCTTGCTCGAGACATCCATCAGCTTTTACTGCTCTCGCTGTAAGCTTGCTGTGACCAAACATATGTGCTTGGTGCTTTCTAGATACTATTTTCGTTCATTATAAGATTCTAGTTTGGTTAATAACTAAATGGCTGGCATTGGGTGTGGCAGATTGGGCGATCTAAGTGGAATGGTCAAGTGGGCAGTTCTGGTGTGGTAATAACCTTGGAAACACCTCTTAATAACATTGGAAGGCCATCATTATCTGTTCAACTGAATGGTGGTTTTGAGTTGTGATGTCATGACTCTTGCAAGAAACTTGCAAATACCTGTGTATATATAGCCATCACTAATATCCATGCTCCATAGTGGTAGAGACAGCTTTTGAGCTGATCAACCTAGAAAGTGTTTATGGAAGCAGGTTGCAGCTCGTTTGTCACCTTAGGTCACAGTTCGGCAAATCACCTGATAGGTTCCCCCATGCGGGCAAAGAAGTCAACTGCTTTGTTTCCCATTCAGAGACCTGGATAAATTCTCGCCATACTCGGAAGACTGATACTTGCAGTTGAGCTCATCTTTTTGGAAGTTCAAAATTGGAAGTATGTGTGCTTATCTTGCAAGTAGATGTTTTCTTTTGGTGTAACCTTGCGAGACTGACAGCACTTGTAGCAATAAAATGAACATCGTTGATACCCAGATTCCTGTCGTATCTGTTGCATGTGTTGGATATTATTCCCTCCCTTCTGTTTTAGTTGTTGTCCGGACAGCTCTAGGTAGTTGTTTTTTGGTTCATTTTATTGTCCGGAACGACAATTAAATGGGTAGTATTTCCTTCACAATTTGTCATCGGACGGCCTGCATTATGGAATGTTGAAACTATTTGGTGTCGATTTTTCTTTTTGTTGGAATCATGTAATCGGCATATAAAGGTAAATGAATGGAAGATTACCTTGGACTCTTGTACTACACTGATCTTTCTACAATTTTACCTCTTTTTCTTTAGTATTTGCTTTCTTTAACTTTCGTATGCCTTTAGAATGCTGAATCCTTGCAAGAATAGAATGGCCGTTTGGACTGAATAAGCTCCTGAATTACTGCAGCAAATTTATTAACGACTAACAGAGTACCTGAGCTCAATGCTTTCAATTTTTTTCCTTGTGTGAACGTTACTAAAGATATCGAAGTAACTTCACTTCCAACGCTTGCACCGACTCGTGTTATTAAGTGCATGAAATAAGTGTGGAATCAGTAACCGAAAAATGAAAACCGAAAACCCATAAAAGCAAGCCGAAGTGCAAAGAGAAGTGAAACTGCTCCAGGTCCTGAACGCAGCCTTGTTCGGCATGGCTAACGCTCCCGCCATGGTGCTCCCGCTTCTTCTTCTGCTCCTGTTCTCCCCGGCCGCCATGTCCTCCGCCGTGGCCCCAGCCGGAGCCGAGGGAAGCAGCCCGGACGTGTACATCGTCTTCGTTAGCCGTGCTGACTACATCGACTCCGTGGACTACGACCTCCGTCTGCTCGCGTCCGTCGTTGGAAGGTTGCTGGAACATGCTGGTGTCTCTTCCTTTCACATCCATGGAGCAACCGTGGCCTAAACGAGCACTAACCTTTGACGTCACTTACAGCGAAACGGAGGCGAAAGAGGCGCTGGTCTTCCACTACGGCGGCATCGGTTTTGCTGCGCGGCTCGCATCCAAGCACGCCGACCAGTTGTCAAGTGAGTGCAGTAGATTCTTAAGTGCCAATGTCAACAAATGCGCAACCAAAAATGGGCGCAATGCTGATCATCTTTTGATTTGCCTTTGTTTCGCGTGTCTATTACAGGGAAGGAGGGGGTTGCGGTCCTAAAGGACAGGATGTACCGTGTCGAAGAGAATGCCTGAGGAGATCAAGAGAGAGAGAGAGAGAATGCCTGAGCGGACCGATGCAGCCTGCGGACGGCCGTGCTACGCCACCAGTCATGTTTGGATGATACTAACTCCTTTCGTAAAGGTTGTCGTCTCCGACAACGAAATACAATAAAAAACCAAACTGTTGCCGCTTGTCTGAGCGACAACTAATTCGATCTAGAGGGATTACTAGTGCAGCGATCTGAAACTGGTTTTATTGTTGTAACAAAGTTTCAATGAAGCAATGTACATGAGAATGGTTTTTGAGTTCAGGTTGTTGCAACTCCGACAATCAAGACGTACTCCCTCCGAAGAAGCACAAATAGTCCATGATAGAAAAAGTGCTATTGACTTCAGAAATAGTGTTAGTTACCTAAATTAGTTACCCAAATATCAAATAAATACCTAATAATATCAACTATTTAAGAAGGCAATGACTAGAATGCAATTAAAAAAAATCTGAACCAGATCTCCCCCCACTTGATAGCATATACAATGTAAACACTATTATTAGATGGACATATGTAAGTGTAAAAATACAGCAACCATTGAATGAAGGTCGTGTGGTTCAGATTTAATGTTTGTATGGTTATACTAGAGTGTTGATTGCATTCTAGTTGTTCCCATTTAAGAAAAAAAACTAAAAGATAGCTGTCTGTTTTCCAATATGAATGACTGAACTTAATTCCGAGTGAGATAACAAATAAATAACTATGAGTATCATTTTCATCCAGACCAAGTGACAAAACCTGAGGACGATTAAGATGGTGACATCAGAGCATAACGTCGAAGGCATTTAATTGTCAAAAGCTAAATATGTTCCAGCAACAAGACAAATATTTCCTGCATATAGGTATTTTCCCTCCATGTACAAGTATACAAGCTATCTAATTTTATGCACCATCTTACTTGACTAATTGGTGCACATCCAACTAGGGTACAAGAAAACTTGCTACTCTGCAGCATGCAAATATTAATTTTTCCGTTGCCAAACTGAAAAGGCAGTTCATTAGACTCTGCAACGAAAAAAAGTCGATAGCAGAAGACGATATCGTCAATCACCACCTGAAATAGATGCAGGGAAAGGACAACCTATCTTCTGGTGCGTCAGATTATCCTGAATGGCTTTCAGCATGTGAAGCCTGAATGCCTTCTGTAAGGGCAACTTGTTTTTCTTTTTGACATTGCCGAGGGCAGCAGTGGCACAAGTACATGTCCTTCACGGGCTTACAGAGTTTGAAAAACAGGAAGTCAACACCCGGGAAGTCTCTATTTATAGAAGCCCTTAGCTCTACTTGGTTGCTGGCCCAATTTTCGCCTCTCCAACAATAGAATTCGACGAGCTTCAGAGCTTTAGCGATTCCAAGCAGAAAGATGAGAAACCCACACTGGCATGGGTCTCCTCCAAAGTCCTCAAAAACCACTTTCTTGATGGAATTGTCAATGCACTGAATGGAATTTGCAGTGTCTGATTGTTCAACATCAAACGGCTCGGAGAGTGACCGCTTATCAGGCTGCATATAACAAAAGTCAAAAGTGATCAATGTTGAAACACTAGAGGGCTTAAGAAGATGAGCACAGCTGACAAAATATATGACTACCTCTACATGGAGCACCTCAAGACAAGGGAAACATTTGAGCAATTGAGTAACAAAGACGCCGTATCCCTTCTCAGAAAAGGGAACCTGTATGGCCAAAGTCTTGACACTGCGCATCTGCGTTCTGAGTTGCAGGATCCCTTCCTGCCATGTGCAGAGCAATGTCATCAAAATTCAAAAGAGATCGGTCCTAGAAAACGGCAGCAGAAATGGTCGCAGCTGCGAACAGCCGAAAAAAAAAAGAGGGGGGAAGCATTACATCAAATACAGTGTCATGAAGCACGAGTGGGCGGATGCTGATCCCAAGGTACCCCAGCACCTGCAGCTTGGGCGCACAAACGATATTCACGAAGGCCTTGCCGTTGGGGATATCGATCCCCACCAATTCTTCAAGGTTCGGAGCGTCCTCGATGACGAGCTCCTTAAATTTTCCGAAGTCACCGTACAGGCGAACCAGACTCTTGGACCGGAGGCACACGTTCTCCACTCCGACGACGTTCTTGAGCTTGACGCACTCAAGGGACGTGCAGTGCGTCAGCATCGCCTGCAGGGTATGCTGGGACACGGTCACGTTGTACAGGTCGAGCATCCTGAGAACTGGGAGCTGCGGCGGCGGCTCGGTGTCGGGAAACCTGCAGCGGTTCACTTTGAGGGTCTCGAGGGAGGCGAGGTGGAGGAGGGATCCCGGGAGGCTCGGCTTGGGCGTCGTGTAGAACATGTCGACGTCGAGATGTCGGACGCCGTGGCGCGCGAGGGCGCGGAACCAGCCGTCGACGACGGGCAGGCGGCCCTTGAAGCCCCGCCCGTACATGACGAAGTGGAAGCTGCGGATGCGGAGGTTCGGGCGGGCGGCGAGGATGTCGGTGACCGCGTCGATCATCCAGTCGCATCCGCGGCCTTCCTCCGGCGGGAACGGCTGGCACGCGTTGAAGTCGAGGAGGGACTGGTCGAACAGGCCGCGCCACCGCTTCGAGAGAACCGCCGTCCGCCCGGCGTCGCGGAGGGGGAGGTAGGAGAGGACGGATAGCAGGACGGCGTCGGGGAGCTCGCTGATCCTGTCCCTACCGTCCCCCGCAGCCCGATCGGCGTTGGCGTCCCCACCGCCGCCGCCGGACTCCGCGCAAGCGCGTTTGGGCGTCCGGCCGCCGAATTCCTTGTCGTCCGAGCCGATGGCGCCCGGCGGCGGGGGTGGCGAGGACAGCTGGTCGTCGGGGTGGCGAGGACGACGTCGGTTCGATCCGCCCGGTGATCGCCCGTCCGGCTCGACGATCTGACCCCGCCGCGACGAGGTCGCGGATGCGGAAGGCGACGAGTTCACACGGATCATGTCTGTTCGGTGTGCAGATGTGGCGGCGTGTGAGTTGTGACGAAGGAAGTACTCTAGTTCGCTGTACCTGTACGAGGCTGCAAGCAACCGTGGGTCCCTTGGTTTGGATGGTGGTTCGTGATAGCTCTGGTCTGGTCCGCGCGTGTCTTCGTAGGTGTACAGCTGTCCGCCGTGCACCGTTCCAGGATTTTGTTCATCACGGATGTACTCCTTTCATTACAAAATACAGTATTTTTCAATATTTAATTAAAAAAATAAAGAGTAACAAGTATTTTAAAAATGTACTATTAAATAATCTCATGTTCTACGCATAATAAATTTAGAAAAATAACTAGCACTAATTTTCAACTAACTGAAAATAGAAAATCATTTCGCTCAACAGTTACAGTCCTTATATGAATTTTTTATATAGTCATTACATCAATAATTCTTTTACAGTCAATATATAATTTTTATAAAAATAGAATAAAACATTATTGACATACGCACAAATCCTAAAATAGATTGAACGTCATGTGTATTGAGTGAAAGCATCCTTAACCGATTAAAAATTAGCATTTTTAAGAAAATAAATACAATAGGATGATGAGACTGATATTGTTTGGTTCCTCTACTCAAAGATATGGCACTATTTATCTACGTGTTTGATGTCTATTATTTAAATAGCACTGCTTACAGTGTTATAAAATCCTCTCTAGATGTTTTCATTATCACAATTTTTTTTTGAACAAACAAGATTGAACCACACCGTTCAGATTCTATCAGCTCTCGTGAATTTCCTGTGTTAGTGATGATTACAGACTTGCATTTTTTAAAAAAAAAAGAGTTAATTATAACTAGTGTTTGAAAAAACGATGAAGAAAAGTGAACGGCAATAGCTCCGCGACGTACGCGTTTTTGTAAAAGCAGAGTCAAACAGGCATAGTTGTGTAGTGCGGCACTGCTCTCCGTGCAGATGGAGAGGAATAGCCTATGACTCGAAGGAGAGGAGAAATCGATGATAGATAGGTTGTTGTTTACGTACATCAAAACCATCCATATCAACTTGGCCTTGTTCACAACACAAATCGAAACAATCCATATCATGTTTCATTGTTTCGATCCAAATCATAATTAAATCTGGAGGCTGGGCTGCCTAACCATACAATTTTTCGCAAACGATGGCAGCCAAGTTCCGGGCAGATCTAACATCCCAGGCAAATCAGCGCGTGTACGCATCGATGGAAAAGATGTTACATGTACGCATAGATGCTGTCGCTCAGATATCGTCATGCTCTGAGAAGAGAAGACGAGGGACGGACTTGCCAACCGGCCGGCCACCGGAACTTGAGCTCCTCGTTCTCCATCTCCAGGTTCTGGAAGGCAGCAGGAGAAGCATTATAAGAAGCAGGATTTCTTTGGGTGGAGGAGAACTCCTCGAGGTACAACGGCAAGCGACAAATTGTCGTCCAAGTTGAAAGGAATTATCGTGTCGCGAGCCAATGATTTGAGATAGGAGGTGATCGGACAGACCCAGCTGGACGGAACCGTGGTGACCCGCCTCAAATTGGAAAATTGGAGGATGGGGCGGCGCCGGCTGGACCAAGCGTGGACAGCCCAGGCCGCTGGTGGGCGGGCCCACGGCTGTCGTCGACACGACAACCATCTTCCTTGGGCCCCTCCTGCCGAAATCGAACCACCGGAAAAGGCAAGGTACGAGAAGGATCAGCTTGCAGCGATGGCATCTTATTTTGTGTAACATACAGATACCGGTGTATCACGGGGAGAAGACATGATTGATTGGACGGAGACGGAGCCATTTCGTCCCGTAGTTTCGTCCTCGATGTGCTACCCGGCACCCATGGATCGCGCGCCGCCGAGTGGCAGTAGGAATAGGCAGCTACTCTACTCACAGCCGCAGGCCTTGATCGGATCAGCCCCACCGGGACCGGGGTTTGTCCGCGTCAGGCGCGTCCACTCCACAGCCAGACGCCCGCCGAGCAGCGAGGCGAGGCGCCTTTGCCGCGGTCCCGCGCCGGGTGGACGTGGACCTTATCCCCGCCGCGGCAGCCGGCAGTGCCCGCTTTCCAATTCCAACGCTTGCACACCCCACCACACACGCACACAACACATCTCGTACCATCACACCGCATGTGCCACCACACACGCACACCGCGGGCTGTGGCCGTGTGTGCTGCTGCCGTTACTGCCCCTCCCCTTCCCTACTTTCCTTCTTCCACCGACCTGTTGTTGTTCCGCGGTGATCTCGCGCTCGCGCGACAGATCAACCAAATCGATCGATTGAAGCAGATCATCCAGTTGTCGAGGCGGAAGAGGTAAGGGAGGAGGAGGAGGAGAAGGAAAAATCCGCGGCGCGCGCGGGGCGCGTTTCCACCGATCGATCGCCGCCATGTTCTCACGATCCTACACCAACCTGGTCGATCTCGCCAACGGCAACCTCTCCGCCTTCGACTACGGCGGCGGGGGAGGCGCGGAACGCCCGCCGCGGCGCGCGGGGCGGATGCAGCGGACGATGACCACGCCGGGGACGCTCGCGGAGCTGGACGAGGACCGCGCCGGCAGCAGCGTCGCCTCCTCCGACGCGCAGTCCTCGCTCGCAGGCGACGACCGCCTCATCGTCGTCGCCAACACGCTCCCCGTGCGCGGCGAGCGCCGCGCCGACGGCCGCGGCTGGACCTTCTGCTGGGACCACGACTCGCTCCTCGTCCACCTCCGCGACGGCCTCCCCGACGACATGGAGGTCCTCTACGTCGGCTCGCTCCGCGCCGACGTGCCGCCCGCCGAGCAGGACGACGTCGCGCAGTCCCTCCTCGACGGCTTCCGCTGCGTCCCGGCCTTCCTGCCCAAGGACCTCCTGGACCGCTTCTACCACGGCTTCTGCAAGCAGACGCTCTGGCCGCTCTTCCACTACAGGCTCCCCCTGTCCCCCGACCACGGCGGCCGCTTCGACCGATCCCAGTGGCAGGCCTACGTCCTCGCCAACAAGCTCTTCTCCCAGCGCGTCATCGAGGTCCTCAACCCCGACGACGACTACGTCTGGATCCACGACTACCACCTCCTCGCCCTCCCCTCCTTCCTCCGCCGCCGATTCAACCGCCTCCGCATCGGCTTCTTCCTGCACAGCCCGTTCCCTTCGTCGGAGCTCTACCGTTCCCTCCCCGTCCGCGACGAGATCCTCAAATCACTGCTCAACTGCGATCTCATTGGCTTCCACACCTTCGATTACGCCCGCCATTTCCTGTCCTGCTGCAGCCGCGTGCTCGGGATCGAGTACCAATCCAAGAGGGGCTACATTGGGCTCGATTACTTTGGCCGCACCGTCGGGATAAAGATCATGCCTGTGGGGATTAACATGCTGCAGCTGCAATCCCTGCTCCAGCAGCCTGATCTCGAGGCCCAAGTCGCTGAGCTCCGCAAGCAATTCGATGGGAAGACTGTCTTGCTCGGTGTGGATGATATGGACGTTTTTAAGGGCATTGATCTGAAAATTCTCGCGTTTGAGCAGATGCTCAAGGCACACCCGAAATGGCAGGGCCGAGCGGTGTTAATGCAGATTGCAAACCCAAAGGGTGGTAGTGGGAAGGACCTGGAAGAGGTACAGGCTGACATTAGGAAGAGTTGTACAAGGATCAATGACCAGTTTGGGCGGCCTGGATATATGCCGGTCATGCTTGAAAATAGGACCCTATCGAGTGTAGAGAGGATGGCTTATTACACTATTGCAGAATGCATTGTTGTTACCGCATTCAGGGATGGAATGAACCTTACACCATACGAGTACATTGTGTGTAGGCAGGGTATTCCAGGTTTGGGTGGTTCCGGAGACGATGGACTGAAAAAGAAGAGCATGATAGTTGTGTCAGAATTCATTGGTTGCTCACCATCACTGAGTGGAGCAATTCGGGTGAACCCTTGGAATGTTGAGGCAACAGCAGAGGCAATGAACGAGTCGATCGCATTATCAGATAGTGAGAAGCAGCTGCGGCATGAGAAGCACTACCGGTATGTCAGCTCACACGATGTTGCCTATTGGTCCAAGAGCTATATTCACGACTTCGAGAGAAGCTGTAAGGACCATTTTAAGAGAAGATGCTGGGGCATTGGAATAGGATTTGGATTTAGAGTGGTTGCCCTTGACCGCAACTTCCAAAAGCTTACCGTGGATTCTATTGTTGCGGATTACAAGAAGTCAAAGAGCAGGGTCGTACTGTTGGACTATGATGGAACTCTAGTACCACAAACTACAATTGATAAGACACCAAATACAACTGTTGTTAACATCATGAATACCCTTTGCGCTGACAAGAAGAATGTTGTTTTTATTGTAAGTGGAAGAGGAAGGGACAGCCTTGAAAAGTGGTTTTACCATTGTCCAGAGCTTGGCATTGCTGCTGAACATGGCTACTTTATGAGGTATAGTCCTTAACTAGGTTTGTGATATACAAATTTTTTACATTTATTTTGTGTCTTTCATTCACTCGGTGGTACCTTACGATACTAACTGTATTCACCGTTAATGTGAATGAATGCAGAAATGTAATGAAGTCCGTCTCTGATGTTGATTGACAGCTTAGATTCTAGAATGATTCTCTTCAAAAAGTATAGATAGTATTATGCTTACATTGGGAGATCCTGTTAGATAAAACTGCATCATGGCATTTTATAGCATTCAATTAGTGATCATATGGACGGCCTCTGTTACAAATTTCATATCCTAGATCATTCTGTTGATGAAATAAATCAGTCGAAGCATCCTACATAAACATATTATTCATGATTATTTTATGAACTAATTTCATACCCTAACTCCGCATTGGTTCCTGTAAAAGAAGGAATGGAAGACATTATTATCTTTGCTAATTGCTGGTTCAGATTGTTCATCCATTGATTTGATGAATATATTGTCACATCAAACTCATTCAAAACATCAACTGTGTTAACAATAC
This sequence comes from Tuctoria greenei, assembly GCA_036927565.1. NCBI lineage: Eukaryota > Viridiplantae > Streptophyta > Magnoliopsida > Poales > Poaceae > Tuctoria > Tuctoria greenei. The sequence continues at coordinate 164,865,788 of JAYESD010000010.1, forward strand.
AAGATATATATTGGCATTGTTCATTTGTTTGCATGGCAATGGTAGCACATACCTGATGCAATGCATCTTAGTATAGCGCGATAGAAGTTTATACTATGACAGTTATTGTATTGGCAATGAACTGTTTCCATTTTAAAATCTATAGTAGGAGTGACCATGACATATTTTAACCTTGTGGAGGCAGCAATTCTATAAATGTATCCTGCTTTCATAATACATGTTTATGACAGATACTAATTTACTGTTGAACCCTTTGCAATTATTTGTTTCACAGATATGTACTTATGCATGATGCATTAATGCATTGAACATATGCAAAAGGTTTATGCATCAGTTTTTTATCTGTGCATCGTGTGGCACTTAAAACAACCCAAAAAAGGTGTTGTATCACTAGCTGGTAGGGAATGGTACGGATTATTTTAGTGGCAATATGTGCCTTATGGCACAATCAAGCTGGAGCACACTGAAAGGTCTGATTCTAATAGTCGGCTATTGACAGTAGGGATGTATCATTTCGCCAGCTGAGAGATAAAATAGGCTGAATAATGAAAAAAACAACAACTCTGCATCCTGGACATTACAAACACTTGCTTGTAGCAGTTGAATAAACATTGAGATTTCTCTTGGAAGTTCGGGTATCATCTCAACAGCTGCTTATGTTTGCAGGTGGTCCAGAGATGAACCATGGCAAATACATAACCATATCTCAGACTTTGGATGGATGGATATAACTGAGCCAGTAATGAAACAGTACACAGAGGCAACTGATGGATCGTATATTGAAAGCAAAGAGAGTGCCTTGGTCTGGCACCACCAAGATGCTGACCCTGGTTTTGGATCTTCACAAGCCAAGGAAATGTTAGATCACCTGGAGAACGTCCTTGCCAAGGAGCCAGTTTCTGTAAAGAGCGGACAACATATTGTTGAAGTTAAACCCATGGTATTGAATTTCTCCAAATAAGATTGAATCATTAATATACTTTATATAATCAAAAAATTTGCTTGTATTCTCACTGTATGTTTGTGTTTCCTTGAACTGAAAAATAGTGTACCTTAGACTTTCATCTCTTTGTTAGGTATAATGTTTTGATGTGATGTACTACAGGCCATAGCAGTAGCATCCAATATTTAATCTGTGCATGCTTAACTTCGGTAGAAAATCAAAGTTGTTTCCATATTCCGTCGCCAACAGTGATTTAGTTACTTGCTACCCCCAGTTTAAAATTTTCTTCTCTTGTGTTTCAGGCTGTCAGCAAAGGATTTGTTGCAGAGAAGATCCTTTCGACCCTGATGGAGAAGGGAAGACAAGCAGATTTTGTTCTTTGTATTGGTGATGACAGATCAGATGAGGATATGTTTGAACAGATCACTGATATTGTGCAGAAAAGTATTGTCGATTCAGAAACCTCATTGTATGCCTCCACAGTCGGCCAGAAACCAAGCAAGGCCAAGTACTATTTGGACGATGCCACTGACGTTTTAAACATGCTTGAGGCACTTGCAGATGCATCGGAGGATTCTGGTTCACCCGAAACAGAGGAGGAACCATCTGCACTGGAACAGGCATGATGACGATGCCATCAGATGTCCTGGAGATGTCGAAATGCTTAGCTGATTTCATTGCCACCAGCAGTCCTCTGACAAAAATGGAAGCTGCTTTCTTTTATCAGCAGGAAATGCAGCATCAGCTGTGCTCTGGTAGTCAGATCAATGTCAATAATCTAGTTCCTTTTCTATTTTTATGATTTTTTTCTTTGCCTTATGGTAGTTTCAGGGTAATTTTTACATAATGGCTAGATAGAGAGAAAAAACGCCTGGAAGAAAAAATCCATGGCGTGCACCATTTGACCTTTCTCACCTAGGTATCAGGTATTCTGGAAGAATGGAGTATTTTATAAGCTTATAGAATGTAGATCGAAATTAGCAGATGAGCGTTTGGGAGTTCAGAATTTGCCTGCTGCAGATTTGTTTGGTGATGTGACGCTTCCGAGTTGATGAGGTGCAAGTCATGTTAATCATCTTTTCGGTGGAGAAGCAATAACCCAAGTACCTCAGGCGCAAGAGGCTTGTAGAAGCAGTGCAAGGAGACGAAATAGTATGTCCTTTTTCGAACGGACACAAAACAGTATATCATCCGGACCGTTTTCCTTTTTGTTTGCCTGAACAGGACGAGAGCATAGAACGGACCGCTGATCCGCACGACCGCACCAGAGCAAACTGTAAAATCCCACTTTAATGCAAATATCAGTTTCAGCAACCAATTTAAAAATTCCTTTTGTAGCTTTTCTAATGAACATTATTCACCCATTTTATATTTTATCAAGCTATAGGAAGAAGTCATACTCTATTAATTGAAATCAACGTGTCCAATTTAAATCAATCAAATAAAGGATTGTAAATTATATTTGGATTATTTAATTGTCAAATAAACTAGCCTACCATTTTGGACTAATTTAGTAATTTGATTTAAACAATTGAGTAAGGATAAGGGTGAAATTTCAGTGGGACCCATAACTCAGTCTTATCTCTAGAGATGGTTCTCTGATTTGCTTCTTCAACCGCGCGCCCGTTCCTCCTTTTCCCCACCGCGCCATCTCCCCTGCTCGAGTGCACTGCTCCGCCTCCTCATCTCCCTGGCCGTGCGCGCCTCCCCGCCAGCCGCTCACGGCACCGCCGTACGCGCGCCTCCTCGTCTCCCGACCGTTTGCAGCGTCGGCCCCCGCGCGTCGCCCCAGCATCCCCACCCCCCCCCCCCCCCCCCCCCGGCCGTCCGCCAGCCTTGGCCAACGCCGCGCTTGCCCCCTCCCCCCCCCCCCCAGCCGCGCTTCCGGCTGTTGCTCGCCGCGCTCCTGCGCAAGGGCGCCCCGAAGACGCGCCTGCCTCTGCTCCTCACCGGCGCCGCCGTGTGCCGCTCGCCCTGGCCGCCGGACCGCGCGCCTCCCATGCGCCCGGCTACCTCCTGCGCCTGTCATCCGGCCATCGTGTGGAGCTTCGCCGTCGTTGCTTACTGTCTGGGTACGTCACCTCGCATCTCCAGCCCTTCACGTCCTTTCCTCGTGTGTACGACTCCACTGTCGTTCCCCCGTGCTGCACCCGCCTTCGGCACGCCGTACGCCGTCGTCCGCTCGCCTCAATCGCAGGTCGCGCTTCTGCTCGCCCCTCCGTCGCTGCAGCGCGCGCCTGGCCACCCGGAATCTCCGGCGCCATCACGCCATGGCCCCGGTGTCGCAGTCGCCGCCTCGCCGAGCCCCAATCAGTCGCTGGTTCCTCTCCAAGTGTGTAGCTTTCCGTTCCGCCATTCGCCGCCTGTGCCAAAATCTCTCATCCACGTTGTGTCATGCGTCGCGCGGTGCCCGCTCGATGGAAGGCCACACATGTTGTACCGGGTGCTCACGCAATGGCCGGCTCATCTCGCTCTGGTACTGTGATTCCTTGCAACATAGGCAGGCTGCACGTGATGGTCACTGCCGCTTCCATCATGAGTTCACGCCACCGCGGTCTGCTCGCGTGGTCTCCATCGCGTCGCCCGGTTGACACGTCTCCTTGCGTCGTGGTGACCACCATCTTGGTTGTGTCGTGCGTGTTAGATGCATCCTCATGCGGCATGGCCATCAGCGTGTCGCGAGGACCATCTACGCACTCACTTTGATCACATTGGTCGCGCCATTCTACTCTCACCCCGGCTGACCATGTCGTGCGTTTCACATGTATGAGTCCTATCAGCACTAGTGGGTTGTTGCCCTCCTTGTACCATGGTCGCGCCAGTGCGTTAACCATGGTGAACGCAAGTCCATCTTGCATCATAGATTTGAAGTACAAGAGGGAACCAAGCATTCCGCATCGTGCCGCTACATGTATCACATTCACTATCGCTTGCCCTTAGGGTACTCTCTTTCACTCGACACATAAGCTCAAGCCAATGTTCTGCAGTCGCCGTCCGCCTGACGTCGTCACGATGTTCCACGTCGTGGCCATGTCTTGGCACCGAAACGATGGATGCTTGATTTGCGTTTAGTGCGGGAATACCACCAAGGTACATCAGACTAATAGTAGTTAGCCAAGTTTGGTTTTAGTTGATACGAGAGCGGTCAAACCCTAGATGTATCCAAGATAGTCGATGAAATGCCTTCTAGGTCACACCCAGGATGTGGGTGATCATCGATGATCTGGGGTAGAAGAATGCGAGAACGTCGCGACCGACAAGGGGTACTAGTCCAAGACGAACCTTGGATAAGGATTCTTGGTCGTGTTGACAACCTTTGTAAGTTGATAAAACTTCCTTGGTCGACTCCTAGGTTACAAACTTCCTAGCTCCACCTTGATCTCTTAGTTAACCTTACACGGCTCAGTCAAACACTTCTTCACCAACCAGTTTTATCACTCTTGAGTGGCATCACTCCAAGTGTCGATTGCTAAGTTACAATGTGTGCTTACATTGCACCTTTCATTTCACATCTCGACACTATGATGACCACTTGATTCAATCCTTTGTTTATCCACACAACATAGGCATACCTATTCCTCCTAGACAAGCTCCTTCTTCTTAAAGTTTATACCACTCGTAGAGTCTAATATTAAAGTACATTCCTTACTCATATGCATATCATATCGTTAAGAAACATAATGTAGGTGATCGACGAGGAGCTTCGCTTGGAGAAGGCCAGGGTTTCACTTGACGTCCTTGGCAGAGTCTTCGGAAGAAGCTACTAACAATTGTTAGATAATCGAGTCGCAAACCAAGACAAGCCCCAGTTTGCATTTAAGAGCTTTTCAAAGTTTTCCGGTTTTATTCACTTACGTCTTCAGTTGATATTGTGCATCACGTATAAGGTGTTTGATACTCCACTTGCATGATCACAAATCCCACGGTTTGTTTGGAACGAGTTATAGTTTGACCTGTAGTAACTGCTTTGCTAATGTATAGGGAATCCGGTAGAAGTTGAGTAGTTGGAATCTACTCACGAGAGATGTAGGACATATCTCACAGGATTGGTTAGATAAACAATGGCTTAATATAATGAATCCGAGACCGTGCAGGGGATGGATAGAAGCGACGAGAATTGAAGTCTCGGTCGCATAGCCCAGCCTGTGTCGCTTGAGGATCGTGCCGTATGCGGCACCATTGGGCAAGCTTGAACTGTACCGGTTGCTTAATGGTATATGAGCCCATTAAACTGATGTAACTCCGGACTGTAGTGTGGAGACTCCTCGGTTGTCCTTGAATGGAGATGCGAAGGCATAAAGGTGTAAATCTTCTAGCGGGCAACTTCGACGTGTCTGTGTAGGGGACCTTTTGCTCGGGATGAAGGGGTTTGTCGACATTGGGGTCTTGGGTGAAAGGTGGCCACGTATGACGCGGGGAGGAGAGCACGTATGTGTCTCCCACGCGGGTGTGCGTGTCGTGCAGTCCGGGTGTGTCCTGATTGCAATCACCGTCTCTCGCGGTAATAGAGTATTGTCGACTGTTGGAGTCGGCAGATCTCCTGACACTGCTAAAGTGTTGAAGGAGTTTGTGGTTCGGTGTGGGCGCGCGGAGACTCAAGAGGGTGAATTGCAGTTTAACACAGGAGACACAAGGATTTACGTGGTTCGGGCCGCCTGAGCGTAATACCCTACTCCACGGGTGTGTTGGTGTTGTATTAGCTTGTCAAGTATGATCGCTTGTTAACGTCTGTGAACATCCGTCCCTGAGTGTATCGTCGGCCTGTCCTTTTATAGTACAAGGACAGGCCGTTACAAGCTAGCCTGGCCCGACATGTGGCCCCGGCGGTTACTAGTATTGATACACGATTAATTGTTGTTAATGATCCTGTAACGGGCTCCGACAGCGCCATTACAGGTGTTAAGATCGTCCGTTTAAGTGTCATTAATATGGCATTAATGACATTTAATCGGGTCTTGAAGTCCTTGGCTCTCCTTTGAAGACCCAGAGCCGTTACAAGGTCTTCCGGAGGTTAGAGGCTGGCAGGTCCGACGATTTGACACGTGGCAGCTCCGGAGCTTGCTGAGGGAAGCAGGTAGCTCCGGGGCTATTAGACACGTGTCAGGTCCAGAGCTTCTCTCGGTCTGGGGTTAAGTCCGGAGGTGCCGTTTCGGTACGTGGCCCGGAGCTTCCCCCTTGTGGGCGGTAGCTCCGGGTTAGTCGTACATGTGGCGACCCAGGGATTAACCATGTTGGAGAAGCGGGTCCGGTCATGTCTGACAAGTGGACCTCCGAGGGTCTTAAAACCAAGTAGATAACCTTCCTTCGAGATCTTTGTAACCTCAGGGGGTGTACGGTTTTTAGGGTACCGACAGTGGCCCCCTGGACCTACCTCCGAGGAAGATCACTGAGGTGAAGTCATTCCATCGGAGGTGGGTCCATCCTTGCGACTCTTGAACTGGGTCTTCAAGGGTCTTCGGAGGTGCCGTTGGCAGGGTTTTACGGTTACATCCCGCCGCGTGGCGTACCTCAGGCGGCAGATGAAATCTTTGACGTGCGGATCTCACGCAATTGAAGGTCGCCGGTTCCCGATACGAAAACCGTATCGGTTCCGCGTGCCCTGTCAGGCCGCCGCCTTTGGGTTTCCCGCCTCGTGATGACAACCGTTCGCCTGGGTAAGAGCCTCGACTTGATCGTCGGGGTGGTCCCGGGCCCTCTTGTCATCGGCTGGGTTGAATTCTTGAGTAGTATCTTCGACTTCCCTGCGGTTTCCATCCAAGCGTTGCGAGGACTTACTTAAGAAGGAAAGCGCGCACCGTCGGGAGTTCTTTACGCCTCTCATATGATCTTGCGCTCAAACTCCCGACTCGTACTTTGCTCCTCTTCTCTTGCCTAGCTGTGCCGCGATGGAGTTGGGTCTGCGTGAGAGTCGCCTGAAGACCGACAACGATTTGAAGAAGGTCCGGGCACTCATGGGGTGTTCCTCGGACTTCTTCAACCGCTTGGTCCGTGCCGGCGGGGAGCTCCCCTTTGAGAAGGAGCGCGCTGGCGAGATGGTGTACTTTTCTTCGTACGCCATGGTGGGGTTGATCCCACCTTTTTCTTCTTTCTTCTTGATGCTGCTAGACTTCTATGGTCTGCAGCTATACCACCTTGGCCCTCACTCCATTCTCCTCGTGTCCATCTTTGTCCACTTCTGCGAGATGTGGGTGGGCATCCCCCCCTGCGTCGAGCTTTTCTGAACCTTCTTCACCGTTCACACCACCGGCCGAAGCAATGAGTACCTTGGCTTCTACTACTTCGTGAAGCGCAAGAAGTGCCCATTCAAGTACCTCTGGTCGTTCCCTTCCGGGAAGTGGGATGACTGGAAGAAAGATTGGATAGTCATCAGGGTGGAGGAGCATGAGCGGTTGGAGCTGCCAGACGGTCTGCCCGGCATTGACACGACGGTCTGGAGTGAGGTTCCGGTGCTGGCGAAAGCTTTCGACCCCGCCTTAACCAGGATCCGCCAATGCGTGGAGGGAGGATTGACTCCCCAGGCGGTGTTCTACAACTTCCTGGCCAACAGGTGGGTGCCGCTGAAGAGGAGGGAGAAGCTCCCCTGGGCCCTCAACAGCGTGATGGACGAGGACCGGGTTGAGACCGGGTTGAAGTCCAACATGGTGGGGAAGACCTTGGAGTTCCACCTCAAGAAATTCCAGCACGGCATCGACATCGATGGAGATGACTTGACTCCACCGTCGGCCTTTCTCCCTCTAAACGTGGAAGTGGAGTTCAGCAGGGAGCTCTGGCAGACGATGCCCGCGCTTGACGACCTTGGTGTCGTCGAGAGAAGATCAACCACCCGGGTGGCAATCCCCGGGGTGCCCGAAGACGGCTCCGCCCCTGTCCCACAACCGAGGGTTGAGGTCGTTGGCAAGGGCAAGGAGCTGGTGGAGGAGCCGGAGAGTCGGAAGAGGAAGCTGCGACATGCCGACGGAAGGTCCGTCGGGCCCGCTACTTCCGCCTCGGTTCCTTCTCCCCAGGGGGAAGATCTTCTGCTACCGTGGCGACTGTCCCCGTAGTGGGGTCCTTCCAGAACGATACTGTTCCTGCAGTGGGATCCTCCCAGAACGCGTCTGTCCCCGTGGTGGAGCCCTCCTGGGGTGCTAGCCCCGGGCGCACGACTCCGGCATCTGGGACGGTGGGAGCCTCCAGGTCCAGGGGTTCCTCCCGATCGAGGAGAGCCTCGACCGGGGAAACGCCCGTGGCTGCGACAAGTTCTGAGGGGCCTCCCGGAGCTCCTACGCCGACCATGGCCAGCCCGGAACGTCCGGGAAAAAGGTTCCGCGGAAGCTGGTGCGGAAGCCTTCCAAGGTAATTTTTTATCTTTACCTTGGTTAACTTTTTAATTGTAGCGATTGTTTGTTAATTTTCTTTATCCATCCTCTGCAGCGTCCCCAAGAAGGGGAGTGAAGCTTCACCCTCGGCCATGATGTTTGAGGCCGGGGGAGCTTCTGATCCTGTCCCGGTGCCGCCCCAGGTGGTGGCTGGGGCTGCGACAGCTCCGGCGCCGGCTGTCGTGGTCATGAACCTCGACTCGTCCCCAGAATTTCCCGTGGTAGCGCCGGACCACGGGAGTGAAGACACGCCAGCGGCACTTGTCTCGGAGGTTGAAGCTCCGGGTCCTGGTGTTGCAGTGGTGGAAGCTCCGGCTGTAGAGCTGGAGGAAGTAGTAGTCCCGGCCTCGGAGCCGGAACTTGTCGAAGCCCCGGCGATTGAGCCGGAGGTGACTAAAGCTCCGGCATGCGAGCCGGAAGTCGAGGTAGTTCCGGCAGTTGAGCCGGTTACCTCCGAAGTACCGGTCGCTGAGCCGGTTATTGTTGGAGCGCCAGTCACAGAGCCGGCGGTTGAAGAGGCGAGGGAGCTCGAGCCTCCCTTGGAAGAGGTGTCCCGGCCGGAGCCAGTAGTAGCTCCCGCTCCGGGGGCGACGACGTCGATGGTACCTGCGGCCGAGCCGAAGTGCCTAAACGAAGTCGCTGGCCCCCTGCCCGAGGAGGCGAATGAAGACTTGGCGGCGGGGCCTTCTTCGTTGGCGACTGAGGCCATCCCGGAGGACGGCCCTAGTGCCTTGGAAACTCAGGGTTCCACTCTCGTAGAGTGGGACCCAATTTTTGTATGTGAAGACCCGCTGGAACCAGCGGAGGAGACCTCAGCAGGTCCGGAGCCCATCCCGCTGTCAATGTCTATCGACAACGCCTGCTCCAGTCTGCGTCAGGTCCAACTGGCCTTCTTCCACGACAGCAAGGCTCTTGAAGAGGAGCGCCAAACCCTTAGGCGGTGGCGCAATCGGCTCCACTTCGAGACTAAGCTGGCGCAGTCGAGGCTAGCGGACGACAAGGAGTGGATCAAGCGGGAGAAGATCCGCCTGGAGTACTGGGGCAAGCTGCTGGATGACAGGGAGAGCATGACTCATGCCCTCGACACTCAATCCTGGGAGATTCACGATCAGGCCAAGGCTGCCAACGACGCGGCCAATGCTCGGCACGAACAGCTTGAAGCCATCAACGCCGCACTCATCAAGCGCCGAGAGGCACTTGAAGGGAGGGAGAGACGGCTTGAGGATGAAGAGCAGAAACTCCTGGAGCTGCGGGATGACGTCCTGAGGAGGGAAGAGGAGCTCGCCGAGAAAGTAGCTCTGGATGATAAGGGCCTCGAGGAGCGCACTAAGAAGTTGGAAGAGCGCTGCCTCGAGGAAGAGGAGAAGACCTGGGTGCGGGGGCAGGAACTCTACGAATACGAGTGTACCCTTGTTGCCCGGGAGAAGAAAGTGGAGGCTAGGGAGAAGGACCTGGTCGATCGTCGGAACAAGATCCACCTCTGGGAGGAGGAGCTCGGAAGACTTGAGAGGCGGGTTGCTGCAAAGATTCAGCAAAACGCCAAAGAAGTTGAGCGCCTCGCCTGTGAGAATTCCGAACTGACGGCGGCCAAGAGATCCCTGGAAGAGGTGAAGAGCCTGAGGACGATGGACTCTCTGCAGATTTGGGAGTTCCTGGGCAAGGCCAACGACGCGCTGACGCCGATGGGTTTTAGCCCCGTGCGCCCGGATGATCCGGAGCCGGAGCCGGACCTTGCGCTGCAAGCGCTGAGCGCAGCTGGTAGCAAGCTCTCCAAGATGGGCGACGTCATCGCGGACCAACTGGAGGTCAAGGGGCAATCCCTGGCGAGGAACGTCACAGAATATGTGTTGACGTGCTACACCAGCCGGAACCCTCAATTTCCCCTGGACCCGGTGCTTGAAGGCCCCGTCGAAGGAGGAGGCGAAGCTACCCGAGCCAGCGTATCGGAGGTCGCCCAGAAGGTCGTCGAGTTCTTCCATAGGGTCTAGGACCATCTCTTTTAGCTCTCGCTTGTATTTTCTCTTCTTCTTCCTCAATTTTGTAATCCCTTGTCTCCAGATGTAATCTTCTGTCTCCAGATGAATGAAATCCCCAAATTTTTGCGAATTTCATTTTTTGTCTTCAACATCTTTATCTTCACTTGGCCCCCTGGTAGATGTACACAATTTGATTGTGAACATGTACCAAAAGGATATTGAGTTTTGTTGAAGACGAATTTGCTCCGAACTTGTAGAATTTAGGTCCGAAGTCTTTGATAGTGAAGGTCCCCTGAGGTTGTCGGAGCTTAGAAGCTCCGGCATTGTCCATCGCTGGAGTTGGTAGCTCCGGCAATAGCCTCTATCAACACTGTCGACTGTTGGAGTCGGCAGATCCCCTAACACTATGAGAAGTGTTTGAAGGAGTTTGTGGTTCGGTCTGGGCGCGCGGAGATCTAAGAAAGTGAAATGCGATTTGGACACGAGTGACACGGTGGTTTACGTGGTTCGGGCCGCCTGAGCGTAATACCCTACTCCACGGGGGTGTGTATGTGTGTTGTATTAACTTGTGAGCCTCAGAGTGTTCTAGAGTTCTCCTTCCCGTGTATCGTCGGTTTGTCCTTTTATAGCACAAGGACAAACCGTTACAAGTCAGCCTGGCCCGACATGTGGCCCTGGCGGTTACTAGTATTGATACGCGAGATTAATTGTTGCTAATAACCCTGTAACGGCTCCGACAGTGCTGTTACAGGTGTTAATATCATCCGATTAAGTGTCATTAATGTGGAATTAATGATAATTAATCGGGTCTTGAAGTCTACAGCTGTCCTTTGGAGATCCGGAGCCGTTACAACGTCTCCCGGGGATTTGAAGCGGTTTAGCTCCGACGTATGGACACGTGGCAGCTCCGGAGCTTGCTTGGGAGAAGCGGGAAGCTCCGGGGTGACCTGGCACGTGTCATGTCCGGAGCTTCTCTCGGTCGGGGGCTACCTCCGGAGGTGCCGTTTCAGTACTTGGCCCGGAGCTTCACCCTTGCGGGTAATAGCTCTGGGCTGACAGTACACGTGGCAACCTAGAGGTTAACCATGTTGGAGAAGCGGGTCCGGTCACGTCTGGCGAGTGGGCCCCCAAGGGTCTTCAATTTGAGTTGATGTCCTTCCCTTGAGATCTTTGTAACCTCAGGGGGTGTATGGTTTTTAGGGTACCGACAGTGGCCCCCTGGACCTACCTCCGGGGAAGGCCAACGGGATGGAGTCGTTCCGCCGGAGGTGGGTCCATACTTGTGACTCTTGAACTGGGTCTTCAAGAGTCTTCGGAGGTGCCTTTGGCGGGGCTTTATGGTTGAGTCCCGACGCGTGGCGCACCTCAGGCGGCAGATAAGATCTTTGACGTGCGGATCTCTCGCAATTGAAGGTCGTCGGTTCCCGATACGGAAACCGTATCGGTTCCGCGCGCCTTGTCAGTCCGCCGCCTTTGGGTTTCCCGCCTCGTGATGACAACTGTTCGCCTGGGTAAGAGCCTCGACTTGATCGTCAGGGTGGTCCCGGGCCCTCTTGTCATCGGCTGGGTCGAATTCTTGAGTAGTATGCTTAACTCCCCTGCAGTTTCCATCCAAGCGTTGCGAGGGCTTACTTAAGAAGGAAAGCGCACCGTCGGGAGTTCTTTACGCTTTCCATCTGTTCTTGCGCTCAAACTCCCAACTCGTGCTTTGCTTTTCTTCTCTCGCCTAGCTGTGCTGCGATGGAGTTGGGTCTGCGTGAGAGTCGTTTGAAGACGGAGAGCGATCTGAAGAAGGTCCGAACCCTCATGGGGTGGTCGTCGGACTTCTTCAACCGTTCAATCCGCACCGGAGGAGAGCTTCCCTTTAAAAAGGAGCACTCCGGCGAAATGGTATACTTTTCATCGTATGCCATGGTGGGGTTGATCCCACCATTTTCTTCCTTCTTTTTGATGCTGCTGGACTTCTACGGTCTACAGCTATACCACCTTGGCCCTCACTCCCTTCTCCTTGTGTCCATCTTTGTCCACTTCTGCGAGATGTGGGTGGGCATTCCTCCCTGCATCGAGCTCTTCCGCACTTTCTTCACCGTCCAAACCACCGGCCGAAGTGACGAGTACCTTGGCTTCTACTACTTTGTGAAGCGCAAGAAGTGCCCGTTCAAGTACCTCCGGTCGTTCCCTTCCGGGAAGTGGGATGACTGGAAGAAAGATTGGGTAGTTGTCCGGGTGGAGGAGCACGAGCGGTTGGAGCTGCCAGAAGGTCTGCCTGGCATTGACACGTCAGTGTGGAGCGAAGTTCCGGTGCTGGCGGCAGCCTTCGATCCCGTCCTATCAAGGATCCGCCAATGTGTGGAGGGAGGATTGACTCCCCAGGCGGTGTTCTGCAACTTCCTGTTCAACAGGTGGGCACCGCTGAAGAGGAGGGAGAAGCTCGCCTGGGCCCTCAACAGCGTGATGGACGAAGACCGGGTTGAAACCGGGTTGAAGTCCAGCATGGTGGGGAAGTCCTTGGAGTTTCACCTCAAGAAATTCCAGCACGGCATCGATGTAGACGGAGCGTACTTGACTCCGCCACCGGCTTTCCTCCCCCTGAACGAGGAAGTTGAGTTCTGCAGGGAGCTCCGGCGGAAGATGCCCGCGCTTGACGACCTTGGCGTCGTTGAGAGAAGATCGACCGCCTCGTTGGCGATCCCCGGGTTGTCGGAAGGCGGCTCCGCCCCTGTCTCTCAGCCAAGAGCTGAGGTCACCGGCAAGGGCAAGGAGCTGGCGGAGGAGCCAGAGAGCCGGAAGAGGAAGTTGCGTCATGCTGACGGGAGGTCCGTCGGGCTTGCTACTTCCCCGCCAGTTCCCCGTCCTCAGGAAGGAGGGTCCTCCGCTGCTGTAGCGTCTGTCCCCGTGGTGGGGTCTTTTCGGAGCGCTACTGTTCCGGCGGTGGGATCCTCCCGGAGTACGGCTGTCCCCGTGATGGGTCCCTCCGGAGGTGCCAGCTCCGGACAGGCGACTCCGGTTCGAGAAGCGGTGAGGGCCTCCAGGTCTAGGAGTTCCTCCCGGTCAAGGAGAGCTCCGACCCGGGAAACGCCCGCGGCTACGGCAAGTCCTGGGAGTCCTCCCGGAGCTCCTACGCCGACCGTGGCCAGCCCGGAACGTCCGGGAAAGAGGTTTCGCGCAAGCTGGTGCGTGAACCTCCCAAGGTAATTTTTCTTGCTTACCTCAATTAACTTTTAATTATAGCATCTGTTTGCTCAATTTCTTCATTCTTCATCTGCAGCGTTCCCAAGAAGGGGAGTGAAGCTCCGCCCTCAGCCACAGTGTCTGAGGCTGCGAGGGCTTCTGCTCCAGCCCCGGTGCCGCCTCAGGCGGAGGCTGCGACAGCTCCGGCGCCGGCTGTCGTGGTCATGGACCTCGAGTCGTCTCCAGAAGTTCCCATGGTAGCGCCGGACCACAGGATTGAAGATGCGCCAGCGGCACCCGCTCCGGAGGTTGAAGCTCCGGGCCCTGGTGCTGCAGAAGTAGATGCTCCGGCTGTCGAGCCGGAGGAAGTAGCGGTCCCGGCTTCAGAGCCGGAAAATGCTGGAGCTTCGGCGGTCGAGCCGGAGGCAGCTGAAGCCCCGGCGTGCGAGCCGGAAGTTGAAGTGGTTCCGGCAATTGAGCCGGTTACTTCTGAAGCTCCGGTCGCAAGGCCGGTAGTTATTGGAGCGCCGGCTGCAGAGCCGGTGGTGGTGGAGGCAGGGGAGCTTGAGCTCCCCTCAGAAGAAGCGTCCCGGCCGGAGCCATTGGAGGCGACGACGTCGATGGTACCCGTGGCGGAGCCAGAGTGCCTGAACGAAGTCGCCGGCCCCCAGCCTGAGGGGGCGAATGAGGATTTGGTGGCGGGACCTTCTTCAGTGGCGACTGAGGCCATCCCGGAGGAGGGCCCTAGTGCCTTGGAAGCTCGGGGTTCCGCTCTCGCAGAGTGGGACCCAATTTTTGTAAATGAAGACCCGCTGGAACCAGCGGAGGAGACCCCAGAAGGTCCGGAGCCCATCTCGCTGTCGATGTCCATCGACAACGCTTGCTCCAGTCTGCGCCAAGTCCAACTAGCCTTCTTCCACGACAGCAAGGTTCTTGAAGAGGAGCGCCAAACCCTGAGGAGGTGGCGTAATAGACTCCAATTCGAGACCAAGCTGGCGCAGTCGAGGATTGCTGCGGACAAGGAATGGATCAAGCGGGAGAAGGTCCGCTTGGAGCTCTGGGGTGAGATGCTGGACGAGAGGGAGAGCATGACTCACAACCTCGACGCCCAATCCCGGGAGTACCACGACCAAGCTAAAGCTGCCAATGATGCGGCCAACGCCCGGTACGATCAACTCGAAGCCATCAGTACCGCACTCATCAAGCGCCGAGAGGCGCTTGAGGGAAGGGAAAAGCGGCTCGAGGATGAGGAGCAAAAACTCCTGGAGCTACGGGATGACGTCTTGCGACGTGAAGAAGAGCTCGCCGAGAAGACAGCTCTGGCGGACAAGGGCCTCGAGGAGCGCGCTAAAAAATTGGAAGAGCGCTGCCTCGAAGAGGAGGAGAAGACCTGGGTGCGAGGGCAGGAACTCTACGAGTATGAGTGTGCCCTCATCGCCCGGGAGAAGAAAATAGAGGCTAGGGAGAAAGACCTGGTCGACCGCCGGAACAAGATCCACCTCCGGGAGGAGGAGCTCGGAAGACTCGAAAAGCGGGTTGCTGCGAAGATTCAGCAAAACGCCAAAGAAGTTGAGCGCCTCTCCCGCGAGAATTCGGAGCTGGCGGCGGCCCGGAGGTCCTTGGAAGAGATGAAGGGCCTGAGGAAGACGGACTCCCTGCAAATTTGGGAGTTCCTGAGCAAGGCCGACGACGCGCTAGCGCCGATGGGTTTCAGCCCCGTGCTTCCGGATGATCCGGAGCCGGAGCCGGACCTTGCGCTGCAAGCGTTGGGCGCTGCGGGCAGCAAGCTCTCCAAGGTGGGCGACGTCATCGCGGACCAGTTGGAGGTCGAGGGGCAATCCCTGGCTAGGAACGTCACAGAATATGTGTTGACGTGCTACACTAGCCGGAACCCCCGATTCCCTCTGGACCCGGTGCTTGAAGGCCCAGTTGAAGGAGAAGGCGAAGCTACCCGAGCCAGCGTGTCGGAGGTCGCCCAGAAGGTCGCTGAGTTCTTCCATAGGGTCTAGGACTATCTTTCTTAGCCTTTATTTGTATCTTCTCTTCTTCCTCAATTTTGTAATCCTTTGTCTCCAGATGTAATCTCCGGTCTTCTGATGAAATGAAATCCCCAATTTTTCGTGAATTTCATTTTTTTGTCTTCAACATCTTTGTCTTCACTTGGCCCCCTGGTAGATGTGCACAATTTGATTGTGGACATGTACCAAAAGGATGTTGATTTTTGTTGAAGACAGATTTGCTTCGAACTCGTATAGTTTAGGTCCGAAGTTTTCGATAGTGAAGGTCCCTTGAAGTCGTCGGAGCTTAGAAGCTCCGGCGTTGCCCATTGTCGGAGCTTAGTAGCTCCGGCAATAGCCTCTACCAACACGTTGAGTGTCGATAGTTAATACTTCAAGGTGTCGGAGCTTAGTAGCTCCGGCAATGACCCTTGCCACGCCTGGCTTGCTGGCAACAGACTCTAGTGATAGAGTCTTCTCACCATCTTCAAGTTAACGCCGGTGGGAGTCGGAGCTTGGTTAACTCCGATTTTTCTCCATCAATGTTGGGTTTATTCTTCCTGCACACTTAGGCCAAGAAAAACAGTAAAATTCGTTCCTTATCTATAACTTCGTTGCGGCTTACGGTTCTCAAGAGAATTTCAAGTTGAACACGATTTTTAGTATGATTGGGTGAATTGTCTTTTCTTTTAGATCTAATTGTCCATGGACCCACCTTACTTTGGCCTGCCGGGGTGTAGGTAGAGTGGCGTACTTAGGGTGCTTGACCAGGCTAAGTCGATAGCGCACTCCGGCCCTAGAATGGCTTGGCGGCTTTCAGGCGAGTTGGCCACAGACGACATTTAAATCTAAAAAATCCGACAATTCAACTCAAATCGTACATAAATCGGTTAAACTAGAACTTCTTAAGAATTGCACGTTTCTGTTATAGACAAGAAAGAGAAAAATAAAAATGTCGAGCCTATGCAAAAATGAATGCACGTGGAGTCTATTTCACATGAAGATGTCTTTCATTATAGGTCCGGGGTACATGGGAAACGAGTACACTCTTAGGGTACGGAACCAGGCTAAGTGTGTTTGGTTTCTCGTTTAACCCAGGGTAATTAGCTACACTTCTAGTCCGGAGACTGTATCAAGTGTTGCATGAGCTTTTCAAACCTTTCAGGAAAGGTCCGGCTGCTCTCCCGGAGGAATTACCCGACTCTGTACAATGACTCTATAACATACACTTCAAGTTACTTAAGACTCACCTCCGTGGAATTAAGTGTAGAACTTACGGAGGTGCTCGATGTTCCAAGGATTTGGGAGAGGTGTCCCATCCTCGGTAGCCAAGCGAACGCTTCCGGGACGGGATACTTTGATCACTCGGAAGGGTCCTTCCCAGCCGGGGGAGAGTTTGTTTTGCCCTTCTCTGGATAGTATTCTCCGTAGCACCAGATCGCCTTCCTCGAGCTGTCGGTTATGTACATGCCGCTGATGATAGCGCCGTAGAGCTTGGCGGTATCGGGCATTCCGAACAGCTGCTTGGCACCTTCCCCCCTCGAGGAGGTCTAGGTCTTCACGCCGGAGCTGGTCCTGCGCGGCTTCGTCGAAGGTCCGGACTCGGAGGGAACCCAGGGTGATCTCCGGAGGAAGGATCGCTTCTGCTCCGTACACCAGGAAGAAGGGTGTTTCTCCGGTTGCCCGACTTGGAGAAGTCCTGTTAGCCCATAGAGTGGGCGGAAGCTCCTCGATCCAATTAGCTCCGTGCTTTTTCAAACGCTCATAAGTGCGCGTTTTTAGTCCTTTAAGGATTTCTGCGTTTGCTCTCTCGGCTTGCCCATTGCTTGCAGGATGAGCTACGGAGGCGTAGCAAACTTGTATGCCGAGGTCTTCGCAATATCCTTGAAATGAGGAGCTTGTGAACTGAGTCCCATTATCAGTGATGATCTTATTTGGGACTCCGAATCTGCTCACGATAGATTGTAGAAAATTGATTGCAGATTGTTTGTTGATCGTCACAACAGGAGTAGCTTCCGGCCACTTGGTGAACTTGTCGATGGCGACATACAGGAACTTGTAACCTCCGACGGCTCTTGGGAAGGGTCCCAAGATGTCCATCCCCCACACGGCGAAAGGCCACGTAGGAGGTATCATTTGTAAGGGCTGAGCAGGTGTATGAATTTGCTTTGCATGAAATTGGCATGCTTTGCATTTCTTCACTAGCTCAGTAGCATCCTGGAGCGCTGTTGGCCAGTAGAAGCCGTGCCGAAAGGCTTTTCCGACCAGCGTGCGGGAAGACGCGTGGTTCCCACACTCGCCTCCATGGATTTCTGCGAGGAGCTCGCAGCCTTCTTCCCTTGTGATGCACCGCATTAGGATGTCGTTGGCACCGCGCCGGTAGAGATCCCCTTCTACCAACGTGTATCTTTTAGCCAATCTGACTACCCGGTCAGCGGATACATCATCGTCAGGAAGGATGTTGTCTTTCAAGTAGTTCCGGATCTCCGAGATCCATGCATCGGAACTGACTTGAGCATTTGAGTCTTGCGTGCTGGGTTGCTCGGAGCTTCCGGCAGCACCTACGACCCTTGATGGCTGCCATGGTAACAGGGCCATCGGGACCGTCAGCTTCGGGATGCTGATCTCGCCCCCTTCGTTCAGCTCGGCAGGCTGAACTGTGGGTTTTGACATCCTCCGGACAAAGGTTCCGTCAGGAGCCGGAGCTCCGGTTGACGCCTTGGTCGAGAGTTCGTCAGCTTCAGCGTTGTGAGCACGCTGAACATGGTGAAGGTCTAGGACTTCGAAGTCCTTCTGAAGCCTCTGGACTTCAAGGAGATAAGCAGCCAGCTGGAGATTATTGCAGGAGCATTCACCCTTCACCTTCTCAGCGGGAGTGGAACTGAGGCTCCTGCCGGTGGTTGCATGTTGGAGGGATTGCCTCCGACAGTCTGAGCAGCAGGTTGCCCGTTGGATGATCCAGCTGCTGAATTCACCATTCTTGAAGATCTCAGGCGCCCCTACCTGGCGCGCCAACTGTCGACTGTTGGAGTCGGCAGATCCCCTAACACTATGAGAAGTGTTTGAAGGAGTTTGTGGTTCGGTCTGGGCGCGCGGAGATCTAAGAAAGTGAAATGCGATTTGGACACGAGTGACACGGTGGTTTACGTGGTTCGGGCCGCCTGAGCGTAATACCCTACTCCACGGGGGTGTGTATGTGTGTTGTATTAACTTGTGAGCCTCAGAGTGTTCTAGAGTTCTCCTTCCCGTGTATCGTCGGTTTGTCCTTTTATAGCACAAGGACAAACCGTTACAAGTCAGCCTGGCCCGACATGTGGCCCTGGCGGTTACTAGTATTGATACGCGAGATTAATTGTTGCTAATAACCCTGTAACGGCTCCGACAGTGCTGTTACAGGTGTTAATATCATCCGATTAAGTGTCATTAATGTGGAATTAATGATAATTAATCGGGTCTTGAAGTCTACAGCTGTCCTTTGGAGATCCGGAGCCGTTACAACGTCTCCCGGGGATTTGAAGCGGTTTAGCTCCGACGTATGGACACGTGGCAGCTCCGGAGCTTGCTTGGGAGAAGCGGGAAGCTCCGGGGTGACCTGGCACGTGTCATGTCCGGAGCTTCTCTCGGTCGGGGGCTACCTCCGGAGGTGCCGTTTCAGTACTTGGCCCGGAGCTTCACCCTTGCGGGTAATAGCTCTGGGCTGACAGTACACGTGGCAACCTAGAGGTTAACCATGTTGGAGAAGCGGGTCCGGTCACGTCTGGCGAGTGGGCCCCCAAGGGTCTTCAATTTGAGTTGATGTCCTTCCCTTGAGATCTTTGTAACCTCAGGGGGTGTATGGTTTTTAGGGTACCGACAAACACGTAGAGCATCGATAGTTAGTCCTCCGAGGTGTCGGAGCTTAGTAGCTCCGGCAGTGACCTTTGCCAACACTTGGTTTGTTGGCAGCAGACTCCATTTACGGGGTCTTCTTACCATCTTTTACTCATCGTCGACGGTTGACCCCCTTGAGGGAGTCAGAGCTTGGTTAGCTCCGGCTTTTCTCCATCAATGTAGAATTTATTTTTCCTGCACACTTAAGCCAAGAAAAATGGTAAAATTCGTTCCTTGTCTATAATTTCGTCGAGGCTTACGATTCTCAAGAAAATTTTAAGTTGAACACAATTTTAAATACAACCGGATGCGTTGTCTTTTCTCTTAGATCCAATTGTCCATGGACCCGCCTTACTTCGGCCTGCCGGAGTGTAGGTAGAGTGGCGTACTTAGGGTGCTTGACCAGGCTAAGTCGATAGCACACTCCGGCCCTAGATTGGCTTGACGGCTTTCAGGCGAGTTGGCCACAAACGATATTTAAATCCAAAAGATCTGACAATGCAACTCGAATCGTATATAAACCGGTCAAACTAAATTTTCTTAAGAATTGCACGTCTCTGTTATAGACAAGAAAGAGAAAAATAAAAATATCGAGCCTGCACAAAATGAATGCACGTGGAGTCTATTTCACATGAAGATGTCTTTCATTATAGGTTCGGGGTACAGGGGAAACAAGTACACTCTTAGGGTACGAAACCAGGCTAAGTGTGTTTGGTTTCTCGTGTGACCCAGGGTAGTTAGCCACACTTTTAGTCCGGAGACTGTGACAAGTGCTGCATGAGCTTTGCAGACCTTTCGGGAAAGGTCCGGCTGCTCTCCCGGAGGAACTACCCGACTCTGTACAATGACTCTATAACATACATCTCAAGTTACTTAAGACTCACCTCCGTGGAATTAAGTGTAGAACTTACGGAGGTGCTCGATGTTCCAAGGATTTGGGAGAGGTGTCCCATCCTCGGTAGCCAAGCGAACGCTTCCAGGACGGGATACTTTGATCACTCGGAAGGGCCCCTCCCAGCCGGGGGAGAGTTTGTTTAACCCTTCTCTGGATAGTATTCTCCGTAGCACCAGATCGCCTTCCTCGAGCTGTCGGTTGTGTACATGCCGTTGGTGATAACGCCGTAGAGCTTGGCGATATCGGGCATTCCGAACAGCTGCTTGGCACCTTCCCTCCTCGAGGAGGTCTAGGTCTTCACGCCGGAGCTAGTCCTGCGCGGCTTCGTCGAAGGTCCGGACCCGGAGCGAACCCAAGGTGATTTCCGGAGGAAGGATTGCTTCAGCTCCGTACACCAGAAAGAAGGGTGTTTCTCCGGTTGACCGGTTTGGAGAAGTCCTGTTGGCCCATAAAGTGGGCGGAAGCTCTTCGATCCAGTTGGCTCCGTGTTTTTTCAAGCGCTCATAGGTGCGCGTTTTGAGTCCTTTAAGGATTTCTGCATTTGCTCTCTCGGCTTGGCCATTGTTGGCTGGATGAGCTACGGAGGCGTAGCAAACTTGTATGCTGAGGTCTTCGCAATATCCTTGAAATGCGGAGCTTGTGAATTGAGCCCCATTATCAGTGATAATCTTGTTTGGGACTCCGAATCTGCTTACAATGGATTGCAGAAAGTTGATAGCAGATTGCTTGTTGATCGTCACAACTGGAGTTGCTTCCGGCCACTTGGTGAACTTGTCAATGGCGACGTACAGGAACTTGTAACCTCCGACGGCTCTTGGGAAGGGTCCCAAGATGTCCATCCCCCACGCAGCGAAGGGCCATGTAGGAGGTATCATTTGTAAGGGCTGAGCAGGTGTATGAATTTGCTTTGCATGAAATTGGCATGCTTCACATTTCTTCACCAGCTCAGTGGCATCCTGGAGCGCTGTAGGCCAGTAGAAGCCATGCCGAAAGGCTTTTCCAACCAGCGTGTGGGAAGTTGCGTGGTTCCCACACTCGCCTCCATGGATTTCTGCGAGGAGCTCGCAGCCTTCTTCCCTTGTGATGCACCGCATTAGGATGCCGTTGGCACCGCGCCGGTAGAGATCCCCTTCTACCAACGTGTATCTTTTAGCCAATCTGACTACCCGGTCAGCGGATACATCATCGTCAGGAAGGATGTTGTCTTTCAAGTAGTTCCGGATCTCCAAGATCCATGCATCGGAACTGACTTGAGCATTTGAGTCTTGCGTGCTTGGTTGCTCGGAGCTTCCGGCAGCACCTACGACCCTTGATGGCTGCCATGGTAACAGGGCCATCGGGACCGTCAGCTTCGGGATGCTGATCTCGCCCCCTTCGTTCAGTTCGGCAGGCTGAACTGTGGGTTTTGACAACCTTCGGACAAAGATTCCGTCAGCAGCCGGAGCTCCGGTTGACGCTTTAGTCGAGAGTTCGTCAGCTTCAGCGTTGTGGGCACGCTGAACATGGTGGAGGTCTAGGACTTCAAAGTCCTTCTGAAGCCTCTGGACTTCAAGGAGGTAAGTAGCTAGCTGGAGATTATTGCAGGAGCATTCACCCTTCACCTGCTTGATGATGAGCTGTGAATCTCCTTTGACCAGCAGTTGCTTGACACCGTATGACAGTGCCACCTTTAGTCCATAGATGAGTGCTTCATACTCTGTCATGTTGTTGGTTGCCTTGAAGTCAAGGTGCACCATGTATTTCACCTTCTCCCCAGTCGGTGCCATGAGAAGGATTCCAGCTCCGGCCCCCTGCTTCTGCATGGAGCCATCGAAGTAGAGGGTCCAGTGAGGCTCGGTGAAGGTTGGAGCTTGATGCTCCGTCTTCTGTTTACTGGGGCCCCCAGGGTTTGATGGAGAGGGAGTCCATTCCGCCACGAAATCTGCCAACGCTTGACTCTTGATTGCTTGCCTCGAAATGAATTCGAGATCGAATTCAGCCAATTCCGCTGCCCACTTTGCAATATTCCCAGTTGAATTGGGATTATGCAAGATCGCTCGAAGTGGATAGGAGGTCACCATCGAGACTTTGTGAGCTTGGAAGTAGTGTCGAAGCTTCCTGGAGGCAATAAGAACTGCATAAAGCAGCTTATGCACCTCTAGGTATCGAATCTTGGCATCATGTAATAATACTTCACTGATGAAGTATACCGGGCGTTGAATGGTCCGGACCCTCCCGGAGGGGTCCGGAGCTTCCTCTTCATTGATTCGGACCCTGTCGGAGGAGTCAAGATTCTCTTCGAGGACCTCCGGGTTCTGGTTGGAGGAACCCGGAGCTTCTTCAGAAATG
Source organism: Tuctoria greenei (assembly GCA_036927565.1). NCBI lineage: Eukaryota > Viridiplantae > Streptophyta > Magnoliopsida > Poales > Poaceae > Tuctoria > Tuctoria greenei. The sequence goes on from JAYESD010000010.1 coordinate 164,888,326, forward strand.
ACCTGGACCCTCTCAGAGGGGTCTGGGTCTTCTGAAGTGACTTCTTGTGGGTTTGAGTCTGGGAGCTGGGACCCAGACTCACTTTCAGGAACCTCCGGACCCTCCCGAAGGGGTCTGGATTCCTGAGTATGGGGTAGTTCCGGTCTCTCCGCAGCTAGAACCATACTGACGACTTCGTCAGTAGCTGAAATGTAAAGCAACAAAGGCTCACCAGGGTTCGGAGCTACCAGAATTGGTAGGGTGGTGAGGAACTGTTTCAGCTCCTGGAATGCCTTCAGTGCTTCTTCGGACCATTGGAATGGTCCGGACTTCCTCAACAACTTGAAGAAGGGAAGTGCTCGTTCCGCCAGTCTTGATATGAACCGACTGAGGGCTGCTAGACATCCAGTTAACTTTTGGACATCTTTGATGCGGGTTGGTGGCCGCATGTCTTCAATGGCTTTTATCTTCGCCGGATTAGCCTCTATGCCCCGGTGACTTACCAGGAAACCAAGAAGTTTTCCGGAGCTAACCCCGAAGACACACTTGTCCGGGTTTAGCTTCGTGCGGGTGGCCCGCAGCTTGTCGAAGACAGCCTGCAAGGTGTCTAAGAGGGACTCCTTGTTCTTGACCTTGACCACAATGTCATCGACGTACACTTCCACTATGTCTCTGATGAGTTCTTCAAAAGTTTTGTACATAGCTCGTACAAAAGTTGAAGCTGCATTCTTGAGACCAAATGGCATGGTTGTGTAACAATACAATCCATCTACTGTGATGAATGAATTATGCTCTTCATCCTCCCTAGACATCCTGATTTGATGATACCCAGAATATGCGTCTAGGAAACACAGTAACTCACACCCGGAGGTGGAATCCACTATCTGATCTATTCTAGGTAGTGGGAATGGATCTTTTGGACATGCCTTATTCAGTGTGGTGTAGTCGATGCACATCCGAAGCTTCCCGCCGGCCTTGGGCACAACGACTGGGTTCGCCAGCCATTTTGGATGGAAGACTTCTCGGATGAATCCGGCTTCGAGCAACTTCTTCACTTCTTGTCGGATGAAGTTCTGCCGCTCTACGGATTGCTTTCGAGGCTTCTGATGCACAGGCCGAGCATCGGGGTAAATCTTCAGATTGTGCTTAATCACTTCCCTGGGGATCCCAGGCATTTGTGACGGTTGCCAGGCAAACACGTCAACATTAGCCCGGAGGAAAGTGATGAGCGCGAGTTCCTATTTGTCGTTCAACCCTCCCGATATACGGGTGGTTTGAGCGGCATCGGAACCAATTTGGACGACTTTGACGGGAATGTCGGTGTCGCCGCTTGGCTGCACACGGGGTGCAGAGGTTGAGCCTCGTTGACGAATGCTCGGGGGTTTCGGAGCTTGCTCCTGTCTGGAGTCCTCCTCTTGCGCCGTGGTGAGTGCATGGAGCTCCTCCAGAGCAGTTACTCCGGCGGTGCGATCTCCGCGGATCCGGAGAACGCCTACTGGTGTTGGCATCTTCAACACCAGGTATCCATAATGAGCAGCTGCCATAAATTTGTATAGGGCAGGTCTACCCAAGGTGGCGTTGAATGGTAAGTTGATCTGAGCAACGTCGAAGACCAACTTATCGGTGCGATACTTCTCCCGTGTCCCGAAGGTAACGGGGAGAGTTATAGCTCCGAGTGGGGTAATGGCCCCCGGACCTACTCCGGAGAAAGGTCGAGAGGGCTGGAGATCCGAAGGTCGGAGCTGAAGCTTGGTAAAAGCTTCAAAGCTTATGAGGTTCAGCCCCGAACCTCCGTCCACCATAACATGATGGAGCTGGATGTTATTAATGGTGGGAGATACCATCAAAGGTAACTATCCAGCTCCGACCATGCTTCGAGGACAGTCTGAAGCATCAAAAGTGATGGATGTGTCCATCCACTTTCGATGTGGCTCCGGTCTAGCTGTAGGAGCTACAACGGCCATATCCCGCCGCATAGTCTTGATGACGTGACGGGAGGTGATGTCCCATGATCCACCAAAAATGGTGTTCATGGTTTTCCGACGCTCGTTGTCAGAGACATCAGAGTCATCGTCGACGGAGGTGTAGACGGCCTTCAGGACCTTTTTGGGGTCCTGAAACCCTAACTCCTCTTCAGCCGGAGCTTCGTCGACCTTCTGTTTTCCTTCCCTCTGTCGGAAAGGGGACCCTTCCCGGCGCTTGCTATAGCGGTCGACAAGGTTTTGGACCTCTCGACAGTCTTCCAAACCGTGGTTGCCCGTTTTGTGAATGGGACACCACACTTTGGGTTTGCCACTGTCTTCGGAAGACGGTCGAGGTCGCTTCTCGGGGCATGGCCCCCGGCCACCCGGAGTTGCAGCAGCTGCAACGTTGGATGTGCCGGCCGACGGCTTCTTCTTGCCGTTGGTCTTCTTGCCACCCCCGGAGGTAGCGGCTTCTTCTTTGGAGGATTTCTTGTGATCCTCCGAGGCTGGTTTGGAGTGCATTTCACGGCCCTCCGCAGCTCTGGCACATTTGTCTGCCAGGCTGAAGAGTTCCGTGACGCTGGTGATCTCTTTGATCGTCAGCTTCTCCAATATCTTCTTGTCTCGTACGCCCTGTCTGAATGCCACAATGACAGAAGCGCTTGAGATAGAAGGGATTGTGTTGCGTACCTAAGAGAACCTCTGGATGAAGGACCGCAAAGATTCTCCCCCTTTTTGCACGACCGCAAAAAGGTCCAGTTCAGTGCCTGGTCGGGTGTATGAACTCCCGAAGTTGGCAGTGAACTGACGACACAGCTCCTCCCAACTATTGATAGAGTTGGGTGGAAGGCTCATAAACCAGGACCTGGCGGTCCCAGTTAAGGCCACTGGAAAGTAATTGACCATCACAGCCTCGTTTCCTCCAGCTGCCAAGATTGCAGTGGAGTATATCTGAAGGAATTCGGCGGGGTTGACAGTTCCGTCGAATTTTTCCGGCAGGTGTGGCCGGAACTTCTGTGACCATCTAACCATGCGCAGGTGCATAGCTAGGGCTGAACAGCCTCCTCCTACTCCTTCCAGAGTAGAAAGGTCCTGAACTTCCCGTCTTTCACGAGCACGCTCGATATGGACACGGCCATCCTGCTGGCGGTATCGGCGATCAAGCTCCGCCCGGAGGTCATGAGTCGAAAGCCTGGATACCGTATGGGTGCGTCGTGCCCCAGAGGGCAACGACGTCACCTGTTGTGACGCAGATCATCTCCTGTTATTGGAGACGTGCGGACCAAGTCTACCTGACAAAGTCCGCCGCTGCGACGGGTCCTGTCCTGAAGGAGGAGGACCCTGGTTGTTGAGGCGTTCGGCCGCTGCTGCGACCAAATGCTCCACATCAGCCCTCCACTGTTCCATTGCATCTCGAGATGCATCTGGAGGTGGTGGACGTTGGAGAAGAGCTCGCGCTGCATGGAGTGTGTGTTCCGAGTTGTCATGACTTGCCGACGCAGTAAGTGACGCCGGCGCACCATCACGTTGCCCAACACGATTTGCCGGAGAAAATGGTGGTGGGAGTGTGGCTCCTGCTGGTGCTGAGGCTCCTGCCGGTGGCTGCCTTTTGGAGGGATTGCCCCCAACAGCCTGAGCAGCAGGTTGGCCGTTAGATGATCCAGCCGCGGAGTTCACCATTCTCAAAAATCTCAGACGCCCCTTTCTGGCGCGCCAACTGTCGACTGTTGGAGTCGGCAGATCTCCTGACACTGCTAAAGTGTTGAAGGAGTTTGTGGTTCGGTGTGGGCGCGCGGAGACTCAAGAGGGTGAATTGCAGTTTAACACAGGAGACACAAGGATTTACGTGGTTCGGGCCGCCTGAGCGTAATACCCTACTCCACGGGTGTGTTGGTATTTTATTAGCTTGTCAAGTATGATCGCTTGTCAACGTCTGTGAACGTCCGTCCCTGAGTGTATCGTCGGCCTGTCCTTTTATAGTACAAGGACAGGCCGTTACAAGCTAGCCTGGCCCGACATGTGGCCCCGACGGTTACTAGTATTGATACATGATTAATTGTTGTTAATGATCCTTTAACGGGCTCCGACAGCGCCGTTACAGGTGTTAAGATCGTCCGTTTAAATGTCATTAATATGGCATTAATGACATTTAATCGGGTCTTGAAGTCCTTGACTCTCCTTTGAAGATTCGGAGCCGTTACAAGGTCTTCCGGAGGTTAGAGGCTGGCAGGTCCGATGATTTGACACGTGGCAGCTCCGGAGCTTGCTGAGGGAAGCAGGTAGCTCCGGGGCTATTAGACACGTGTCAGGTCCGGAGCTTCTCTCGGTCTGGGGTTAAGTCCGGAGGTGCCGTTTCGGTACGTGGCCCGGAGCTTCCCCCTTGTGGGCGGTAGCTCCGGGTTAGTCGTACACGTGGCGACCCAGGGATTAACCATGTTGGAGAAGCGGGTCCGGTCATGTCTGACAAGTGGACCTCCGAGGGTCTTAAAACCAAGTAGATGGTCTTCCTTCGAGATCTTTGTAACCTCAGGGGGTGTACGGTTTTTAGGGTACCGACAAGTACCACTTGTTCACTGTGTCGTGACGTAGTAAATACTAAAGAAACCAGTAAATTATATTGTATTGAATTATAATTATTTTGCAACCTTGTATGATTTAGAGATATCAAAATTAAAGTTTACAATTTCCTCATACTTTAGGTGTAATAGCATTATGTGCTGTGAGCATGTCATATCATCGTTAAAGCATTTCTTGTTTGATTGTGAAGCCCATGATGTGTCGTGCTTGAAGAATGTCATTTGCTAAATAAAATCTGATTATAAGGATCCACTTGTAGGCGAGTATATTTATGCTATTCCTTACCTATGTTAGTATTCACCCTGCATATGTCTAGTGAGACGGTTAAGTCTTGCTGAGCCTTATGCTCACGTTTGCGCTTTAACGATTTTTGCAGGTATTAGTTTTATTTCTGCTGTTCAGGTTGTACATAAGACTCGAGGTGTCGAGATAAATCTCATGTGAGCCACGCCGCTGCTGAATGTTCTTCTTGTTGCTAGTGAGAATCGTCCTAGGGCATGTACATCTTCTCTCTTGCTTAGTTAAGTGAGATTATAAGTATGTATTTTTCCGCTGCATGTGTACCTCTGTGGTACACTCTTTTGTAAACTCTTCTTATTATGAAATAAAAACTTTATATGTTTTGGTATCCTTTTGTGTGTGCTGTTAAGGGTCGCATCGCACGGTATCACCTAATGAGATCCTTAGATGTATAGACTCCGGTCCCCACACAAACTGCACCGATCAACGGAGGTCCATCCCGCACCTTGTAGGCGATGCTACGGATGTTGACGGGGTGTTGGAGGCCATGTAAAAGGCATCCCCAGAATGGCGTCTTCTCGTTCACGCGCACACCCAGCAGCAGATCAGTCCGCCACGCCGTTCCCACACGCTGAGCACGCACGGGCGTGCGCTCCACCCGTGCCGCGCTCTGCACGCCCCGTCCGAGCGCACGCTCCTCGCCACACGACCACACCGCAGTTTTGTAGGGAAAAAGAATACTAGCATGCAAATTGCATCTCCTCGGTTCACTTTTGTTTGCAAAGCGAAAAAAGATCGTGAACCTTTTGCAAATTGCTCATGGCTGACGAGTATGTACATCATTTTTCTAGAGGACTGCCAGTCTGAAACATCATGGTATTTCGTCTCAAAAAATAATACTTTAGGACTTGGATGCAATATTTAATGAGGGATTAAAAAGATAAAGTGCACAGAAAAAGAGGGAGAGAGATATAATTGCACAAGACTTTGCTGGACCCAGGGGCACCTTCCCCTCAAGTACCTAGGCCAATCTCTTTGGGGAGACTCCGGATGGTGGATTTACAGCACATCCTTGACCGAGTATAGGCAAAGCTTACTTCATGGCAGGGACAACTCCTGAGTTTGGGGGGACGACGAGAGCTGGTTCGGACGGTTCTCAGTTCCCTCCCCACTTATGCACTCACTGCCCTCAAAGTCCCAAAGAAGTTCACTAAGGAGGTCGACAAGGCTCGACGTCGATTTTTGTGGGCTGGCAACAATGACCTCCATGGTGGCAACTGTAAGGTCAATTGGAGTCGGGTTTGTCGGCCGACAGACCGAGGTGGTTTGGGGATTGTTGACCTCGATCGCTTTTGTCGGGCATTGAGATTACGTTGGCTACGGAACCAATGGAGGCAACTTGAAAAACCATGGCCACGGTTGGACATCCCAATTGATAGCACTGACAGATCGCTCTTTGTTGCGTCCACAGCTGTCCAAGTTCGATCAGGGCGGCAGGCCCTATTCTGGACATCAAGTTGGGTGAACGGTGTCTCCCCGGCCGCTCTGTACCCCAAACTCTTCAAGCACTCCCGCCGGAAAAACAGAACAGTGGCCGATGCCATGACTGAGAACACATGGATAGTGGATATCTCACACAATGTCACAGTTCCGTTGTTGCAAGACTTTGTTCAATTATGGCATTCGGTACAGCAGATCCAATTTAATCCAGCGGACGAGGCAGTGGACGAGATAATCTGGACTCGATCGGCCAACGGATCCTATTCGGCACGCTCGGCTTACAGGGCACAGTTTGAAGGAAGCCACCGGTCTTGGTTCCAAAAAGCAATATGGAAGGTTTGGGCACCGTCCAAATCAAAATTCTTCACCTGGCTGATGATCCAAGACCGCATCTGGACAACAGCGCGCCTACAAAGACGCGGATGGCCTAATGGCTATTTTTGCGCGTTATGCTTCCGCAACCTCGAAACATCGAACCACTTATTCAGGGAATACCCAATGTCTACAACTGTCTGGATCTTGATTGCTAATTGGTCGAAGCAGTCAATTCTACACCCGGCGGGTTGGCCAACAGACGACAGCTTGCAACAGTGGTTCCAAGCGATCACTGCGGGGGTTCACAAGCGGGTCGCGAAGGGAGTTCGATCCCTGGTGATCCTTGTCTGCTGGTCGCTGTGGCGCGAACGCAACAAAAGAGTTTTCCAACTTCAGGAGCAGTCTGTTGACCAACTCGTCCAGGCTATCCAGGCGGAGGCAAAGGAATGGGTAACAGCAGGGGCTACTGGTCTGACGCTGATACTTCATCAGAACAACAGTATCCAGGACGGTGGGGAATAATTCATTCCTCACGGTATAGCTCCTTGCAAATGATTGTATCGCTGTAACCTTCTCCAATGTCATAGTTCGGCTGTGATGGGTGCCAGTATCATGTACATAGGAGGGTTGCACGTGCTAGTGTCAGCACATCCTGTAAGGGTGTATTTGGTTCGAGTGATATAGTGGGACGGGACAGGACGATCTCACTTTTCTGTTGTTTGGTTTGGAGACATGTGGGATGGAGTCATCCTTCAAAAGAGAATATTCCACCTAGATGCGGGATGAAATCATCCCCCCAAAAACATGGGGACGGATCCGTCCCACCTCCGTGAAGACAGGCGCACGACCTTACAGAAGTACTCATACTCACATGTCCCTGTCCCATCCTTTCATTCAAACAAGAGACGGGGTCATTCCGTCCCACACCATCCCACAAAACAAACAAGAAACAGGGATCGTCCCATCCCTCTAGACAAACAGAAAACGGGATCATCCCATCTCTAAAAACTGGGATAGATCTATCCCATCCCACTTTGACTCCCAACCAAACACATCCTAAAAATACTATGCTTCCGACTTAATTGAGATAACCGGACTTCCGGTTTTTCGAAAAAAGAAAACAAGAATGACACTATTTGTGCATAAATTTTAAATTATAAGGTGATTTTATTTTCAGTAGCGAGATTAGTTGTATGTGACTTGACGCAACGAACAAACTATTTGATGTACACCGGTGCACGCACATGGCATAGTCACAAGAAGATCAATTGTGATACGGCACCGCACCAGATGTTCATACGATGATGATACGGGGAAAGGGGCGGCAATATAATAAGCAACTTCAAGGTGCAAAAGCAGAATATGATCGTTGCAAAAATCGAAGGGTCAAAATGCAAAGTGTGCTCACCACTCACCAGAGGCTGATATTGCGTGGAAGAGCTAAATGGCCAAGAAAAAAATCGCGGGAGAGTAGTGGCGGAGAAAAACCAAAACAATCAATACACCTGGCGCCAAGAAAACAGAGCAAGCGAACCCCACAGGATCCAACTCCAACCCCGCCTCTTCCTCTTCCTCGTCCACCGCCTCCATTTCTCTCAACGGAGCCAGATCAAACACACGCAACCGTCTTGTCCGATGGCTCCCCTACTCTCGCCGCCGCTGCTCGCGGACTCGGTCGCCAAGTTCCACTCTGCCTCCACGTCGATTCCCTGTTCCGGCAGCGCCCAGCGATGTGCCATCACGGGGTTGGCCAGGGCAGGAAGAGGAGACATGTACCGGAGGCGGAAGGCGTGGGGAAGGAGGGGCTTGCGGGTGACCGCGGAGGCCCGCAGCTCGGAGGGGGGCGTCGCCGAAGATTATTACGCGGTTCTTGGCGTTGTACGTGCTTCTTCTTTTAAGCGTTTCTTTTTCTTTTTCTTTTTTGGGCTGATTTTGTGTGCTGATAGTATGGACTGCCGATCTGATGTGTGGGTGAGACCCATTATTTTGAATTACCCACTTCAATACAAGTTGAAAACTAACTGCATTTTCTTCTTACTTTGAAACTAGATAGCTGTAGTGTTGTCTGTAATTTCGAAATGGTCAAGGACAAGATGTGCATCACTTAGGGTACTATAGATCAGTTTATAAGTTAACTCTGCATGTTTTCAGATGCCAGATGCAACACCTCAGCAGATCAAGAAAGCGTACTACAACTGCATGAAGTCATGCCATCCTGATCTCAGCGGGAACGACCCTGATGTAACGAATTTCTGCATGTTCATCAACGAGGTTTACACGGTACGATCCGAAAAGATAAACACCTTGCGTTTTGAGAACACTGTGTAGCAGCTGCTTTGCAATTTTGTCAGCTGCGTTGCAAATTAATATGAACAATTGAATTGCAGGTGCTTAGCGATCCTGTCCAACGAGCAGTTTATGATGAGATCCATGGATATGACGCAACCGCAACCAACCCTTTCTTGGATGATAGTGCACCCCGGGACCACGTTTTTGTGGATGAGTTTAGCTGCATAGGTATTTGATGACTTTGACCTGAACACAGAATTCGCTTGGATGAGCTTAGCTCTTAATTAAACCTATCTACTTCTGGGCAGGATGCAAGAACTGTGCGAATGTCTGTTCCAAGGTCTTCGAAATTGAGGAAGATTTTGGGAGGGCAAGAGTTTACAATCAATCAGGCAACTCAGAATTGATTAAAGAAGCTATTGAGAGTTGGTAAGATCCTCAATCTCCCTTTTACTGCTCGTTCTTTAATTTGACCATTGTCCAATCACCCCTACCGAAACATTTTTTGGGTAAAGCTAGGGTAAACAATCCCTTTTCTGTGCTCTGAAAATCTGTATTTTGATCACTTGTGTTCTGACAATCCTCCATTTATATTCAGCCCAGTTGACTGCATTCATTGGACATCAGCTGCACAGCTTTCACTCCTTGAAGATGAAATGCGCAGAGTAGAGAGAGTCAATGTAAGATTTTTTTTTCTGAGAATTCCTGTAGTGTCATCATGTTTTTAAGGTTGTTTGTTGTTTTAGCTATTTGACAATATAACTAGCCTACTTTGTTAAAACTAACTAGGTTTAGAGTATGGCAAAAGAAATTTGGCTTGTTTACCGTCACCATTCTTGTTCTTCAAATGCCAGCACCATGACAGCGTAGCGGTAAACCTCCCTGAAGTTGGAACTGACCCGGGGTTGAATCCTAGTGGCACAAAAAAAAAGGTCCCTCACTATAGGCCGCTTTAAGAAATAAGAATTACATGTGGCCTGCAGGCGCATCTTTATTCAATTAAACAAATATGTTAGAATATTCATTTTGAGTAAAATATATGTGATTTGAAAAGAATTGTAACATAAAATTTCCAAAATAAAAGCTTAAAGGAGAGTCAGCTTGAACCTACAAAGCCATGACATCAACTACCACAGCATTTTGCTACATACTACCATAACCAGGGATGTTATCCTACCTTGTATTTTTATTGTTTTTTTTTCATTTGATCAGGTTGGATTGATGCTTGCTGGGATGGGAGGTTCAGCAGCTGATGTGTTCCGGATGGTAATATCTCGCTTCACATTAGTTTTCTCTTCATATTGTAACTTTCTCCTGTTGTAATGGATCAGCCTCTTTTCTGCAATAACTAGTAGTTACTCCCCGTATCAAAATAAAAAAGATGTAGTACCCCCTCCTGATGTTATTTTGTGACGTGCATTAGTTGAAATGGAAGTAGTATATGGTTGATCTGAAACATATCTCTTTTTTTCTTTATATCAAATGGAACGGCCTCTTAGGTTTCTCATACCTTGTTAACCTGTTCATTCTATTACTTTTCTGCTTTCTCAGGCAAGTTCGCGGTGGGAGAAAAGACAAGCCAAAGTCCTGGTAAGCTCTGTTTGGTACACAATGATGTTCGTTAGCTAGATGCACATGGAATTTCCTTGCCTTTAAATTTAGGAAAATAAGCTTACAAATATTCACATCTGAATTCCTGCATCCTTTTTCTGAACTTCTCTAACTTGCAGGAAAAAGTCAGAAGGCGGATGAGCCAAGATGATTCCATTAAGGGCAGCTCATGGAGTGACATCTGGGGAGCACCGACAAGATATGAGAAGAACGGTAAAGCTAAACATATTTTGTCACTGGAAGAGGTTCTATCATTCATATATATATAGGCATTATTAACATTTCTATTGACACATTAATCAGAAGAGGAAGCGAAGGAGAGAGCAAAGCGGGCAGCCGCTGCAGCAAGGAGGTGGCGGGAATACTCGAGGAAAGGCGCGGACAGGCCTCCCACATTTAAGCTTCCAGAGGCAGCATCCAACAAGGAGTGAGCAGCACAGATATTATCCAGTATTCTAGAGATTCTTAACCGCTATTTGCTTCATGTATATAGTCTAATTATTTGCAGAGAGTTGCACAGCATTTGCTCTCTCGCCCTTCATTAAACGTGATATACTTGTAAATCCTCTGTTATAGCCATAGTCCAGTAGTTGAGGTCGATTACGGGTAGAATCCTGATTTCAAAAGCTAAATAAAGTGTAAAAACAAAAAAACGTGGCACCTTGCTTTGCTACTGTTACAGCTATGATTTATGAAGTACGGATACTTGTGTATACTCGGAACTGGCTGTCTCACTTGTGGAGTGAGCATACTGGAGATAGGGATTTTTTTTGCATACGGAATATTTACAGGGGATCGGGATAACTGCAAGCACATTTTGCAGGTACAACTGTTCGCCCTGCTAATCTCCTGTGGGGTAGTATTTGTGGGCTGTCGAAAGGGGCCCACTTGAGATGACCAGCGGCGGCACTTGCCAGTCTCAGAGCCAGCCAACTGGACTAGAGAGTTAATTTGGAACACGGAGAGCTCCATGGGCCTTGGACCGGAGAATGGGGTTTGAGCTTGGGCCGCTTCTGTTAAGACCTGTGCAAATATTTTCGTGATTAATTACCTCATCCACTTCTCAAAAAGAAAGAAAAATTTGAATCAAACAGTCAAATAAAAATAACTGTCTATTTCTACATGTCAAGCTGATCCTATTTTTTTTCTGACATCAAAGCGAAACAGAATAAAAAAATGAAAAACAATTTGTTTTGGTGGAAATGAAGAGAGAAGCTGATCCTACACTGCCAGACATGAATAGAGCTGCAGTGCAGGACGACAGTCGACAAGACACAAATACAAACGAGATCACGCAGGCCAACAGCTCAAATCACCACATTGAGGCCGCGAAGCTGCATTACTGGGCAAATCTCCTTTGGCAGTGGCCGGTCCATTGATCGGTTAAGAGCACTGGAGATTGCTTCTTTTGCAAGTCGTAGGTCTCTGGCCGCCTGTATTTATAGTGCAAGTGTCCAAAGTCTCGCGCCGCAAGAGGCAAGAGTGGGGCAAGGGCAACGGTGGAATGAGATCCGGATTATATTACGGTTGGACGGTCCTTGAGTGTAATATATTGAAATTTTGATTTCTCATCCGTCTGATATCTCTGCTCTAAGTCCGCGGTAGAAACGATCGTTTACTACTGTAGTTTCCACCATCAGTTATATTCTGCACCCTTCGATGAGTCGTGAACGATCGTTTCGTTTATGTCACGCTCAAGCAGGCGCATTTCAAGGTCTTCGGGTTAGATAGTACTCCCTCCGTTTCAAAATAATTGTCACCGACTAGTTCATTTTTGAACTAATCAGTGACAATTATTTTAAAACAGAGGGAGCATAATTGAAAGGGCACAGTTGATAATTTGGCCCGCCAGCATGTGCTACCTGTACAAGATTAGATCTCACCTTATTAGAATGACAGCGCTGAAGTTGTTCCCTTTTATCTTTGGCACGACACACAAGGCTGAAGCTGTGAAGCGTTTACTCTGAATGAATTTTTAAACCTCTCGTGCCCGCGCGAGGCTACCAGTCCAGTACGTCACTCGCCACGCCGTTTGCTCCAAACGCCTTTCTCGAGAAGCAATCGCCTATCGCGATCCCGGACGTTTGGTCAAAGCCATGTGTTATCGAGCGGCCAGCAACAACGCGTCGCCAACGTGTGAGCACACCCATTGGTGGATCAAGTCAGCCATTTTTAAGTATCGGCAAGTTGCTCGAGATGCTCGTTCGTCGCAACACGGCAGACGCGAGAAAAAACAGCAGTTCACACTTCCGAGACCTCACGTCTGACACGAAACTGCTGCGACGAAGCTGTCGTGAAGGATTATTCTTCAATGTTATCCATTCGCTCATCGGGACAGTGACAACGGTTTCTTCTTCTTCACCGAGTAAAGATCGGACGGTCGTTTTTCTATTCCTTTTTCTGCATTTACATGCACTGGGTGTTTTGATGGTTTCCTACTCTGTTGAACCCAACAATCTCGCAGATAAAATGAAATGCTCCAATCAAACAAACCATTGAATATGGTGTATGTGTCCTTCTCTATCCCTTTTCACCCCCACCAAATCAACTATGTGCCTTGAGGTTTTCTATGTGCTAAAATGTGTGAACGAGTATAAGAAAAAACAATAAACGAAGGGCAAAAAAGTACTCCCTCCGTCCTCATGAACTTGTCGCTTTATAGTTCATTTTTGAACTACAAAGCGATAAGTTTATGGAGACGGAGGGAGTATATGACAAAGACGATGAACGATCAAGGAAGACAGCTCAAGTGAAGCTGCTACACACACAAGAGTTTATCTGCTGTTCTTATTGGAGATTGGACGCACATATCGTCAGGCTAGGCCGCATCATGTCATGGCAGCGCCTTCCGCCGGCTGCTCGCCCCTCACTCCTCCTGCCACCGTCAGCCCGTCGCCGGCGTGCCGCCGGAACACCATGGCGAACTCGGGGAGCTCTCCCAGCCCCGCGAACATGGCGTCCTCCTCGGCAGCGGCTTCCCCGCCGAACAGAGCACCGACATCGCCGAACTCGTCCGGGAGGGGCGGCGCGGGCGCGTTGACAGCGGCGCCGAAGAACATTGGGCCGAAAAGCATGTCGTCCGCGGCATCCGCGTCGTCGGAGGGCGACGTCGAGGAGGTCACGGACACGCCGTCGTAGAGCCACCGGAAGTCGTCGTGCACCTCGATCTCCACGCCCGCGCCGCCGCCGCCGCCCTCGGTGGCAAGTGCGCCGGCGCAGGTGGCGGCGACTACGACGTCGTGCGTGACGATGGATACGGACTCCGTCGCCGGCGCAGGTGGGACCGGCGGATGGGCCTTGGGCTTCGGGGCCACCTGACGGTTCTGCGCCCGCGGCACCTCGCCGGAGTGGTTGTGCTCGAAGGAGTAGGCGACGATCACCTTGTCCGGGTCCACCCGGCTCCGCTCCACCTGCTTCCTCGCCGGGCACCCCTTGGAGCTGCTGCACCTGTAGTAAGCCCTGGTCCCCGAGCTCCAGATCAGCAAACGTGCACAACAACTCGAAGAACACGAGGCAACAACAAGTATCTAGTAAGTTGCTTTGCTTGTTGCGTCACGTACCTCGGAAAAGGCGAGCCCTTAATCGGCTTCTGGCCGTACTTCCGCCACGCCCACTCATCGGTCGACGTGTTGCCCTCGCCGACGCCCTTGGGCCGCGGGCCGCTCACGTCGGCCAGCGGCACGGTCACCACCCGCTTGTTCGCGGACCGCCGCCTGACGCTAGCACGCGCCACCGGCGACCCGGGGCTATCCGCCGAAACGCCATCACCAGCTCCAGCCTTTCCCTGATCACCGCCGGACGCCGTCGGTGAAGACGCGGCCGCCCCGTCGCTCCACTCGCCGTCCATACCGCGCTTCTGCGTCCAGCCCACAGGCGGTGTGATCGATCGGGGATGGAGCGCCCGGCAGGTTAATCAGCTGGAGCGCAGTTCTTGGCTCGACTCCAGCAGCTGCCAAGAAGAAGAAGAAGATATAAAGAAACGGTGGCGAGGTGTGGGAATGAACTAAACTACCGCAACACGGCTACTACTACGGCGTCGTAGTGACGACGCTGTGGCGTTCAGTTCGTGCGGCGTGATAGGCGGGGGGGAGGACGTGGGGTTGTGGGCGCGCACGCTGGCTTCCAGACGGGGGACTTAAACAAAAGAGGAGAGACATGACAAGCTTGCCAACGAATCTGAGCGAGCGTGTGACGGCGACGCCTCCCCAGCTATCTCACGCCTGTCTGTCACCTATCAGCAGTTGCTTCCTCTGATCGGGAAGTAGTAGACGAGTAGTAGCAGTAATCTACTACTAGTATATATCAACATGTATATGCATAATTGCATTGGAACGGGCGTTTGGTGCGGAATAATATGCACAGGTGCTTGGTTTCGGAAGAAGAAATCAGTTGTGAACAGTGCCGATAACTGAGACGTGCATGGGAGCTTATCTGTTTTTCAGTGCCCAAATCTGCAGACCCGGACGACAGATCGATACATCCAATTGTCGCGTATAAAAATCTAGAGACTTGGAGAATTTGAGCAGGGACAGCATCGTACGTCATGCTAAAAAGACAGGAGCAAGATCATGGTAATTCTGGGGAGAACTGGTCGTCGCTTTCCATTGCTCGGAGGAGAATCAGTCTTGGTACTTGGAGGCGAAGCAGGCTTGATAATTTCGTTTCCACATAGTATATCATGTGCTAAACCTCTGTTCTTGAAAACTGGCGGCTAAACCGCAGGATGTCATGTCAGACATATTCCTCGGCACTTTTAAGCTTGACAGTTCTAACCTCTGTCATCCAATCGTCCTACGCCACATGTACAAATAGCGGGTATATTTCTGCTTCCTGTCCCTCACGACTCTGTCCTTGCCCCACTGTATCGTTTGACAAAAAGCTTAGCAACGGAGCAGATTGTCGCGGCAGAAACGGCGTGCTACTTCATGGCCTGCCATGCCAGAGCCTGGATGGTATGGGAACGCGGAAACAGCTGTTGTTTTCTGCAATAGAAAAAAGAGAACCGGAAATGAATCTGGCTGGTGTATGTCCAGCTAGACGATCAGCTAGCTGAATGCAGCCCGCATGTATGTATGGATAGTTTAGGCAGTCACGTTGCGCAATCTGCGGCTGCTTGCCTGCTTGCTTCGATCCAGGCGCGCTTAACTGCTCAACATTACAGCACGGAGGCTGAACAAAATACAGTATGGACCAAGAAATTCTTCTAAATACTCTTATTTTGGCTGGCCTTCGACGTAATTACAAAGCAGTTTGACAAAAGATTTTTCCATGTCATTTCTATCATTGTTCTTTTACATTTCAAGCGATATACAGAATAGAAAGAAAAAACTACAAATAGACACAGCTACCACCTACAAGGTAGATTATGAATGCTAAGTTAACAGCTTGTAAAACCTACGATTCAAGGTCTTCAACCTCGGAGATTTCGTGGAAATGCATCTTCCACACATAAAGATAAGACTTGATACAGCTCGTGACCTTCGGTTCTTGACCTTGAATGAAGAGAGCTGTAGAGAAATGAACTGGTGAGCAGAAGGCCAATGATCATTTAGAAGCATAAATCTCTACGTTAAAGCAGGATTTTATGTGTACTGTTGCCGACGGATGAGCAGGAATCAGGAGAAGGGCAATGAGCATGAGCAGATGTTGCGTATCATCCATTTTAAATTAGTTGGTTCCAAACTGATTCTTAGACTAATACGCAACTGAAATGTCAGGAATGAGATAACCTAGCATTCAATTTTGTATTCTGCTTCAGTTATGAAACATCTGTTGGAAAAATCAGTATCCGGAACATATGTTCTTGCTCCGTTCCTCTGCGCAGAAGCTCCTGATCAGGGTCTGATCAACCCAGCCGAGTCTTCCTTGACGGAACAGAGAAGAACAAAGTTAGTAACATAACAAGATCGGGTTCAGGATGTAAAGAACGGAATAGAGACATTGAACATGCTCCAAATAGAAACGTTTAAATTCAACTGCAATGATGTTTACCTCAAAAGGCTTTTGTTATCACGACTTTCTTTTCCTAGTGACGTTTTTTCCGGGTCTAACTGCATGTATTTTATGACTGACATCTCTTGTCAACTTGTAGAATTGTTGTTTTAGCTCGAACAAAATCAGATGGAGTACATCCAAAATATCAACTATTCATCTTTTGAACAATAATAGGAAATACAATAAACAAAGCCTCCCTCCAAAATATCGCATCGCCTCGCCTCGTTTTCCATCGGACGGCTCACGTCCAGCATCTCCCTTCCGGGCCCGCCCAATCCACTTCCCGTGCTCTTCCACTCCACACTCCCTAGTCGTAGTACCTCGCAAACCCCGCCGCGCATTTCTTCCCCACCCCCAAAAACCCACCAGACCGCCGGCGGCGGCCATGCTCCTCCATCACCGCCTCCTCCCTCGCCTCCTACTCCTCCCTTCCACCCGAACCTACCCCTGCACTCTCCTATCCCCGTCCCTTTTGCTGCATCGCATTTCCCTCTCACCACGCACATCGGCGCTCTCCCACCTCGCGGCGCCCCAGCAAATCGACAACTCGGACTCCGAGGCACCCCAGCCCATCGACCACTCGGACTCCGAGGCGCCCCACGGGGAGCTGCAGGCCCAGCTCCCTCTCGACCGCCTCTTCCTGCCGCCGGGGGCGAGCGTGGACAAGGACGCCGTGAGCGCGCGAGTCCTCAAGGGCTCCAACATCGTGCTGGGACCCTACGCGCGCGGGGACGCGCAGGTGGTCAACGCGGATTTCTTGAAGAGCAGCGTGCGTCCCGAGGACTGCCCCAAGGACGGGCTCCCGGAGTTCGCGCTCGTTGGCAGGTCCAACGTCGGCAAGTCGTCGCTGCTTAACTCCCTCGTCCGCCGCAAGCGCCTAGCGCTTACCTCTAAAAAGCCTGGTATGTTACGCACCTTTGTTACTTTGTTCGGTTCCGCCTGTTACGCTATCAGAATTGAGGATTAACGTATAATCTTCGGTTATCAGATAATGCACTGCTTTGTTAACTGTAATTGTAGCTGTTGTCAGAGATGGATGTGAACGTGGGTTGATCTTGTGAATTGAGTGTCAAATTGCGTTTGTACGAACTACTTTTAAGGTGGAATTAAGATGAGCCCTTCCTTTTGAAACATATGATTCGCTTCATGGCTGGGTTTTGGTATTATCTGTAAAATAGCAAAACATGTTCATTTTACAGTGGGAAGGGCCATCATTGCAATAACTAGCTGAAAGTCTAATTAAAGGCAGTGTAGAACAATATTTGGTAATCAAATGAGTGCTCTACCATCAAATAGACTTACAATTATTTAGTTGTATATATATAATCTAAGTTAATTATTAGATTCATGGTGAGGGTCATGACCCCTTTGTGGCCTCAGTAACACTGCCACTGGTCATGTTCACTCCCATCTAGTCATACAAAATTATCCCCTTATTGTAAACATGGTGTTTTGGATGGCCTGACCAACCAGATACCTTAATGTCCATCCATGAGCTAACCTCTGATGCAAGCGAGAATCCTGGAGACCTGGACTGTCTGGCTAGAGTTAATATTATTAGGCTAGGTGAAATTCCTTGAATCTTTCTTCTCTAGAGTCAATTTTCTCCCGACAAAATGTCTTTGTGAATTCATTACATAACCTTGTTTTGGTTGCTCATTAAGTGTCTGTATGTTTACACTTTTTTTGGTGATATACTAGGGATAGTATTCGTTATTCTCTCCGATCTTTAATTGATGATGTCAAGACAATTTGCCTATCTTATTTTTGAGCCAAGAAAATTGTCCTAATGTCGCCAATTAAACATTGGAGGAACATTGGTCTTCATTATTATTTTTTCACTGCAGGGAAGACTCAATGCATCAATCATTTCAAAGTCAACGACAGTTGGTATCTCGTTGACTTGCCTGGTTATGGGTAAAGTTCTATGCCAGCTCATTTTTTATTTTAGTGTGTTCCGTATTTTTTCATAACCATGTAGGCAAACATATTTAAATTGTGCAAACTGATGTGGTGTATCAATAGCATTTATCGGCACAAACGCTTCTCATAACTTGTTGGTACACGTACATGTTTTCTTGTAAATGGATAATCTGGCAACTGAAAGCTCCTTATTTTGTTGAAGTCTCAGCCAGTCGAATAAGTGAACCTTCAAATATCTTTTTTCTTGGAATGTAGGCGCTTGGCCAGATTCTTTCGATTCTTGTAAGAATTGTATCAATCAAGTGTAGTGTTTGAATAATAAGTTATGTTCTGATTAAGAAATTGTTAGCTTTATCTCGTGGTTGATACACTGTGGAGTAAGGTGGTTTCAAGAGCCAGATAATTGCCAAGTGCAAATTTGAAAGTCTAGTTGATATATCATATAAGGGACGTAAGTAGGATGCTCCTTTCACAATACTGGCTGAATCATATATGGGACGTAGTAAGGATGTTCCTTTCATTTAGATCTTTGTACCGTGATGAAATAGTACGTAATATTGTTTTTGGAAAACCTGCTTTATGTATATTACTATATTCATCATTAAAATATTTTTTATCGTACATCTTACAGTGGGACAAGAACTCTTTAATCAGGTTGAAACATATATTTAAGTTGAAATGTTATCATCTTCTGGTTTAACTAGATTCTGCATCAAACAGGTATGCTTCTGCACCACACGAAGCCCGTACGAACTGGGATGAATTTACTAGAAACTACTTCCTCAAAAGGGAAACTTTGGTGTCGGTCTTTCTTCTTATAGATGCAAGTATTCCTGCGAAGAAAATTGATCTCGACTATGCTAGTTGGCTTGGTCAAAACAAGGTAAGCCAAACCATACCAAGCCTTCACTCATGCAGTAATTAGGCCATGTTTCTTTCCACTGCATCTGTGTTAGGAGTGCTCTTTGGCATAGTCAAGAGATATTGTAGTTGATCTCAGCAACATGGAAGGTTGCTGAAAATCTAAAGGCAGGGTGAAGTTTGTCAGCAGGTTTCATTGAATACTTATGCTGTTATGCATACATGATTGCTAACAACACAATAACTTGAAATTTAGTAATTTATTTACCCATCACTTTCGAACATGCTAAGATTTTGTTTGGGAGATGTGACATTTTATTTTTAAGGACTTATTAGGTCACACAAATATTTATTTCTTTTCTGCACAAAATATATTCATATATTGTCTTGGGGTATGAATTAAACTTCTTAAACTTTCATCTTTGATAATTTTTAAAAAATAGACTGGACGCATGAATTTATAGATTTGCCTTCAAATGTACTTCAATGATGTTATTTTATATTTTCTTAGTTTTGATTAGTACATACCCAATTGAAGCCTATTTAGTTGAAGCTGCTAATAGTGGGAACATTTGTGTGGATAACCTTTTACATTGAAGTATAGATAACATCGTGCTAAGATTTTTCCATAGATTTCTTAAATTAGTCAGGTCTATTCCAGGAAATATATGACCTCCATGCTTCTGCAGGGGCACTTTCGTAGAAAATCTTTTGTGTTCCCTTTCAGTGACATCCATTTTTCTATAGATAAGACACTCTGATCAAGTCATTCCATACCCTTCTGTAGCTTTGCATCATTTATCAAAAATTTTAGAACCTTTCCAGCCCATCTTCTGAGAAAGGATTTTTCATTGAGGATGTCAAGCTACACTTGGGTTCAGACTTCTTAGTGCATGAGTTGTTCATTATTTCATTATTTCAGGCTACATCTGGGTTCTGACTTCTGAGTCTGCTTAAGCTTAATGTTAGTCTTTTGAGTGCAAAACACTTTTTGAGTACTTACCGTTAGTTTGTGTGCATAAATATCCGTGAAACCTGCCAAGTCCATAATATTTGTTTTTCTTGTTGTTGTTTTGATAGACGTGAAATAGGTTTGGGGGAGGAACATGCAATGCACTCTTTACTTCCTCAGTTGGCATTGAGCTTACGATGTAGGCTGCTGTCTAGATTTTGATACATATTTGAAATCCCAACAAAGCCTGCACAGTGCAGCTTGACTCCCCTCCTGCCTTTTTTCTGATATTTCATAACGTTGCAGTATAAAGGAAAAAGTCTGGCAACAGAAAGTCCGACAGACTTCTGTAAAAGCACCAGCTTCATACTATGTTTTTTTTTTGCCTGTCCTGAAACTAGATCTGGCCCCGAGCGGTCCTAACTCTGCAGTGCCCATGCCCAACCACCACCCTTGCAGCAAGGAATGATCTCTCTCAACTCTGAACTGGGACCGCTTATCCTACCCAGTTAATATCAGCCAACAGTGCCTCTTTAAGCTATCCTTGTTGCGTGCCTTATGTCCACAACCATTATCTTTGCCTTCTCCAGTTTTGATTGCTCTCCTACCTGCTTTGCCGTAGTTTAATGTAAAAACCTCCTCTCTGGACATGTGTTTGGTTTCAGCCTAGTCTGGAGGTCTTCCATTAAAACATAGACCATTCCGGACGACTGTGTTTATTTCTCTTGAAGCATTTATTTCCAAATCTGGTTGAAGATGTCTGAGTGTGTTTACGGTTGTGTTCTGTACAAACATGCATTATAGTTGCGCCATCCATGTGAGACAATTTAGTTAGGCAATAAATCTTGCTAGTGTTCAATTTCAATGTTCTTATGCCCTCTTTATATTAAGGTCCCCATGACACTAGTGTTCACGAAATGCGACAAGCGCAAGAAGAAGAAGAACGGTGGTAGGAGACCAGAAGAAAACGTAGAAACCTTCCAGGGCTTGATCCGTGAATATTTCGAGACGGCACCACCTTGGATCATGACGAGCAGCGTGACCAACCAAGGCAGAGACGAGATACTTCTGCACATGTCCCAACTTAGGAATTATTGGCTTAAGCATTGAAATGTAATAGCGATATAGTACTGAATCAACAGCAGTGGCATGGAAGCTCTGTTGTCCATTGATGCACATTGGCCCCTTTGCGACCAGTTGTTAGCCTACTAACTTGCCTTTTGAGCTGTTGATTGTCCAGTATCACCCTTGTACATGATTACCCAATCAACACTCTGGGACTACAGTCTTGACCTGTGAAGGTACGGTTTTATAATGCGTTGAACGTATCTCGAGTGCCACATTATTGGGATCTATTTTTAATCCATGATACGGTGATTGTTTAACTCAGAATTGGGAAAAGGTCAGGTCACAGGCTAGCTTCGTTGTAACTTTGCCAAAACACAGGATATTATAGGATTTCAGTATAGTAGTTGTAGTGTCTAATCTGTTCTCGGTTTTAGTAGTAGTGATACCTGTTCGTCCTCTAAACAAACCCCTGTTTTGTCTTTATCAGGGCTAAAAATCTTTAAGAGGTGTGCGCCGTTTACGCGAAATCTAGATACCTGTCAGGTCCAAAAGCACAGCTCGGCTGCGCTCCCACCGCTGGAGCACGCGTTTCTCCGCTAAATGTAGAGCGTGGTAAACAAAGTGTAGTTTGTATATGCTCAGTCTTCCGAGTTCCGGATTTGTTCAACGCTGCTGGTAGAAGACAGTTGCACTGTGCGAGTGGTCTACAGTTGCAGGGTGGGTTGGGTTGCTGCAGTCATCAACGCTGGCGCCTGGCCGGGTCCAACATGCAGTCATGTACAGAAACTGGGGCTGGGGCTAGTTGCAGCCTTGGGCAGTTGCTGGCATGGAAAGCATGTAGACCAGAGACCAGATCAGCAGACTGATCTACTCCTTTCCGCGAAATCGCGTCCAGAATTGTGCTGGGATCCAACGCTTGGCTCGCATTGTCGCACCGTGTCCAGCGCCAGTTTGCGATCGCAAAGCTCGAGCATCCGTTCCGCCCCAAGCGCGAAAGCCGTAACCGCCCTCTCCCCCACGACGCCATCACGTACTAGAGGGGAGAGAGGCAGCGCGCGAGCGCCCACGACTCTCCTCAATCCTGGACTGGACGGCCGGAGCCGGACCTGGCGGTTTTTGGTCTCTAGCTCGCCGCGAGAGGGGTTAAAAGCCGCGCGCGAGGGGCAGCATTAGCCCCCGCACGAATGTGATAGACCACCAGCCACTCCCGCCCTCTCTCACGCGCACTCCCCAGGCAGAACAGAGACAAGCGCACGCGCACGACCAGCCACATGCACCTCCGGGAGGCCATGGAGACCTCCAGCTCCGGCGCCGGCACCGGGCGCAAGAAGCTGAAGCACAGGCTCGCAGCGATCCTCTCGGTCTTCTCGCGGCGCGGGAGGAAGCGCCGCGAGAGCGAGGAGGAGGCGACGCCGCCGCCGCTGGCATTCCCGTCGTACCCCCGCCTCGGCGCCGGCGGCAAGAAGCACGCGGGGATGCTCGAACCGCGCCGGTTCTCCGTCTCCGCGCCGCGGGCCCCGCCGCTGCTCCACGTCACCATCGACTGCGCGGGCCGGCGCTCCGTCGACGCCGCTGACCCGTCGTCCCTCCTCCCGCTCCCGCCGCTCGACGCGGACGCCGCCAGCAGGAAGAAGACGGAGAAGCGGCTCACGGAGACGGGGCTGCTGCCGTACGAGACCAGCGGCGAGTGGGAGGGCCGCAAGTGCCCGCCGTCCTCGCCGTTCGTGGCGCACCTCCCGCCGCTGCCGCCGGCGGCGCGGTGGAAGGAACGTGCCAGCAACAGCTCGTCGCGCAGGTTCTCGACGCACTCCTCCTCGCGCAGGATGGCCAGCAGCTCGTCCTCGGACGACGACGAGGACGCGAGGAACCTCTTCTCGTCGAGGAGCTTCTCCTCCGACTCGTCCGACTTCTACAACTGCTGCCCTCGCACGAGCACCACCACCGCCACTACCCGGGCGCGCAACTCCATCTCCGGCCCCTGCCGCGCGCCGAGGCCGCGGCACGGCGCGTCGCAGAGCTGCCGGTACAGCTTCGAGCTACCGCGCGGCTCCACGGCGTCCGACGGCGGGTTCGCGGTGGTGAAGCGGTCGGCCGACCCGTACGAGGACTTCCGCAAGTCGATGCAGGAGATGATCGCCGAGTGGCCGGCGCCGGCGGGCGGGGACGGCGAGGGGGACCACCGCGCGGGGCGGCTGCTGGAGGCCTACCTCGTGCTCAACTCGCCGCGGCACTACCCGGCGATCCTCGCGGCGTACGCCGACGTGCGGGAGACGCTCTTTCCCTGAGTTCGATCGGCCGGCGCCGTTGTGATGTTGTGATAGGATTATCCGTTTGAAAAACGATGTAATGGCACCATAATTGGGCATATGCTTGGTTGTGTTCGTAATGGTAGTTACGTGCATTCCACTGGCCCTGTCCTTCGCTGCTGATTCTTCTTGGCCTTACTAACTGCGCTGCTTAGTTCGACTGTTATTCTGTACTCTCTGTTTGCAGTGGTAAATACCTCTTCTTAGGTTTGTTCGTGCTAATTGGACGTGTACATAGTTTTTACTCTTGTACGGAATGAACGAAGCGTCAAAAACAGAAAAATACTTCTGAGTGTCGTCACGGGTTGAGAAGCATGGGTAACTATAATTACTCTGTTCATCAATGCTTACAGTTCGATTCTCTGACAAAAAAAAAAAGAACTCTGCTCTGGCAAACGCGATTCACAACCCTTCCAGCATTTGACACAATTCCAAGCGCATGTGACACCATTGGCAACGAGATACTATATCTTTGACGACTTAGAACATACTCCCTCCGTTCCGGAAAGCTTGTCGCTTTGTAGTTCAAAAATGAACTACAAAACGACAAGCTTTCTGGGACGGAGGGAGTACTCTGCATCCCGTTCTAACCCCGTTTCAACGCGCGAATAGAAGGGAAAAAATTTAAAAAGGGTGGATGAGTGGCAGGCAAACAATTAATGGAGAAGTGTCCATCCGGCAATCCCATATCGTATCCAGGCGGAGCGTATGCCGCCGCCGTCACTGGATGTATAATAGCGAGTGAAAGTCTTCTCGCGTCATGCGTGCTCGGAATGGAACATTGTAACTGATTGCATGCCCTGTCTCTCATGCCAGGAATAGATAACATGTGATTGGATGTTAGGATTATGATGTACAAACGGATTCGTTTGGAAATCCCTAGTAGAGCAATGATGCCGACTGTTACAAATGCATGAAGGGCATGTCAATGTTCGGCGTCGCTTTCCCCTATCCTCTAGTGTTCTGGTGATAGAGGCCTGTCGCTATATATTTAAGAGATAACTTTAGTGGAGTACTAAAGTTGGATACAAGTCTCTAGCAAATGCTACGATAAAAATTATCTCGATCCGAATCCTATATTGTGAGATTGGTATGCCAGGCGCACCAACAGCAAAGTTGTGGTGTGGCGTGATAATATTAGAGCTACTATGTCGGTCAATCTTGTTTTTCATGGTAGGACTAAGCATAGGAAAGATCGATTTTTATTATTTTGCTCGAGAAAGGATAGCGTAGAAGCTATTGGATATTAAGTATATTTCTATTAACGACCAAGTTTGTGACGGGTTCACAGAACCGGTTACCGCAAGGAAGCTTGAAGAATTTCGACGAGACGCCATGTGCGTGTTGTGGTTGGCGCGGTTGGTGGCAACCACTTCTATCTATCTACGTTGTGGTGATAGACTGATGGAAGGGTAACAATGGTTGGCGAACCGCATCGCACCAACCAAACGATTGCCCGCGACGCCGCGCCCGCTTGGCATCGATCATTAGCCCGTCGCCATCGGCCGCTGGCCGGCGCAGCCCATTGATCCCGTCGGGCCTCCTCGAGCGCGAGCGGCCAGCGGACGTACGCCGCCACAAAACATCGCACATTCACAGGCACGTGCCGAGGAGGACGGCGAACTGCAGACGGGGTTCCAAGCGCTTGTCTAAATCCATGGCTGGTGCCATCATCTCTGAATCTCTGATCGTGATCCACCGGGCGGCGCTCTATTCCTGCAACGAGTCCGCGTCCGGGCGCTGCCGACCGACGCGACGCCCCCGTCAGGATTTGGCCAAATTCGTCGCGTCTTGTCTCTGCCCAACGCCTAGTCTCGGCGCGTGGTAATCCGTGCCCCTCGCGCGGGCGCCGGCCCGACGCGGCCAGCCTTCTAGGTGGCGAACACGTTAGGCCGCTAGCTAGCTCGCCCCGTGCATGTACGCGAGTCGCCATGCGCAGCGCAGCTGTCGCTCGTCGGTATAGGCTTCCGTGGCGTACGTTCTACAGTTTATCGGTGACTCTCCGGCCCCGACCGCTTCGTACTGGACGGACGGGAATCCCAGATCGCGACGAGTAAGAGATCGGGGCAACGTGACAGGTTCCTGACTTCGTGTTGTGTCGTGCAGTGGAGCGGAGGGGAAGGGCCGTGGGCGAGGGGGCCCTGAAAGTACGTTTCGATCGGCGGGTGGCCCCAGCCTTTCTTCCGCGCGCGGCCGACGTGATGCCTGTTTTTTGGCGCCGGCCGGCCGGATATCGCGACGTCGTGGCGTCTTGTCCATGCTCAGTTCGACAGTGAAAGAGCCTCCAAAGGCGCACAACTCTCGCATGCCTCCAAATAGATCGCGCCTCGCGCCTGCGTCTGCGT
Organism: Tuctoria greenei; assembly: GCA_036927565.1. Classification (NCBI taxonomy): domain Eukaryota; kingdom Viridiplantae; phylum Streptophyta; class Magnoliopsida; order Poales; family Poaceae; genus Tuctoria; species Tuctoria greenei. The sequence goes on from JAYESD010000010.1 coordinate 164,914,250, forward strand.
GCTACTACTTACACGAACAGTACAGTAACCAATGCATGCACTGATGATCTCCTGTTCCACGGCAAGCTCACAAGCACAGCTACAGCATAGAGGTTGCGAACTCGTTAATTATCATGATGAAGGGGGACTCCGGCCAAGCTTACCCCACTCATAATTAACACTGCACGTACGGGACACATACACCGTGCATATCTACCGTGTACCGTCAAGACTGGCACGCCGCATGCACCACATTACTAAAAAAACATTTGTACATGCGCTTTTATATTTTTTTACAGACGGTCCATTAAAAGTGTCGTCTGTGATGTCAGATGAGTTAATGACCGTCTGTGATAATAGAATATCACAGGTGGTCCGTAACAAACAACTGCCCGTGAAAATGTATTGATTTTCACAGGCGGTCCGTAACAAAAACCGTCTGTGATAATAGTCATTATCACAGGCGGTCCGTAACAAACAACCGCCTGTGAAAATATAATATTTTTCACATGTTGTCTGTAACATAAAAACCCCCTGTGATAATGATGGCTCCTCATTGGTCCGCTGCTTCATCCCACGGATCACTCTTGGACTTCGTATCTCCGCTGTCCGCTGCTTATCGATCCAACGACTCAGTTTAGAAGCCGCACGATAGATGTGTCTATAACAGCAGCAGCCACGATTCAGTCCGTGATCCTCCGTCAGCCTCCCAAGGTACGGCTTCCGGCGGCATCACCCAAGGCGCGGCTGCCGGCGGCCTCTCTCAAGGCGCGACTAAGGCGCGACTTCGGTTGCTCCAGACCTCGGCGGCTCCGGCGCGACCTCCTAACGAGTGCGAGCCCTGTCGACGCGAGCACGGGCGCGGATCTGGCACAGTCTACCTCGGGCTCCCGACGGCGCGACTGCCGGCGGCCTCTCTCAAGGCGCGACTTCGGTTGCTCCGGACCTCGACGGCTCCGGCGCGGCCTCCCGACGAGCGCGAGCCCTGCCGACGCGAGCACGGACGCGATCTGGCACAGTCTACCTCGGGCTCCCGGCGGCGCGGCTCCGACGCGCCTCCCGGCGAGCGCGCGCCCTGCCGACGTGAGTGCGGGCACAGATCCGACGCGGTCTACCTCGAGCACCCGGTAGCGGTCTACCTCGGGCTCTCGACGGCGCGGCTCCTCCGGCTCCAAGTGACACGGCCTCGTCGGGCTTCGGGCGGCACGACTCCTCCGGCTCTCGGCGGTGCAACCTTCTTCGACACTTGGCGGCGCTCTTCCGGCTCCCGGCAACGCGGCGGCCTCCAGGCGGCGCGACCTCTTCTGACTCCCGGCGGCACATGTGAATTTTTTTTTGTTTCACTAGCCATTTTCACAGACGTTTTTTAATTAAAAACCACCTGTGAAAATCTATTTTTACAGGCGGTTTTTAATTAAAAACCGTCTGTGAAAATCTATTTTCACAGGCGGTTTTTTATTACCGACCGCCTGTGAAAATGCATTTTCACAGACCGCCTGTGAAAATGTAGTTTCACAGGCGGATTATGCCACCGCCTGTGTTAATCGATCATTTTTACAGGCTCTTCGTTACATGCGGTTTTTAAAACCGTATACGGTAATATGTTTAAAACCGTCTGCGATAAAGCATTTTGTAGTAGTGCCAGACATATCGAACGGAAAGCTTGGTCTCCGTCCAGCGTCTAGCTAGGGGTTATAATACTAGCACGCGCGTAAACAGCGCCTAAAGTCTGTTCGCTGTGGCACAAACTACTACGGCCTCGCGGAATCTGCGCGGGGCGTGTGGAGATGCATGTCTCGCCAAGCGCCAACAACAAGAAGAACGCCCCCCAACAAAGATTCCGCGGCCGCACGCAGGACGATCAATCGAGCTGGCATCGGCCGTGGCTCGTGGAAGCGAGGGCGAAGCTGTGCACGAAGCTCAGTCCACAACACACGCTGCTAAGCTTAGCGATAAATCTACGGATTAGATGCATTAAGAGTAAAGCTAGATGGAGACGGGCCGGGTAGGCTTAAAATCCCTCTAATTATTGTGCTATAGGGGCAAACTAAGCTAGCTACGCGTGCCAAAGCTTATCTAGCTGTACTACGAGCGTGTAGTCGTGTTTGTCTCTTTCTGCAGGGATCGTGAGCATGAGTTGTTCGCACGTACGTACGCCGTGACACGCACTTATCGAACTGAACCACCGCCTTCTACGTCGTCCTTGTATTCTTCCCTACGACCTAAGATATTCATTCTACATTTCAACATGCATGATTTCTCTGTCAGCGTGTTTCGCTACCAGATCCATTTTGTTCGTAGTAGTAACTATTACTCCTAGGACATAGCCACAGGTGCACAGCTCAAAGTGATAGTGTGATTAGCAGCCGGCAGTGGTTCTCGTTGACATGTGGAACTCGTGTGTTTTTTGCGAGGCCATCGCGCACATTGCCTGATGCTAGCTGTTTGTGAAGTACTGCTCGGTTCCTAAATGAACTGACAAGTAACAAATACTCCCTCCGGTCCCTTTTAAATGTCATTTCAGACAAGAAAATTGAACTATAAAAATGTATCCTAACGACGTTTAATTGGGACTGGAGGGAGTATTTGAATACGAAAGGAGTAACTAGTACTACAAATGTACAATACGTGAGCGTACGGGAAATCTCGCGCGCGGTAAAGCAATGCGTGCAGAGAGGAGATCCGCTGGAAAGAACCTTGCTTGGATTAACACGGTCGTAGCATAGATAACAGCGCACAAGCTTTTAAAAACACGTGGCGTGTGTGTAATGCAACACTTCGAAAGTCTGAACTCGGAAGTCAGCAGTCCATGCCGCCGGACTTTTGACAGAAAAGGAAGATGGTGAGATTGATCTCGAATGGATTTAGCTTTTCCGACTCCATACCAATAAAAAATGATTAAAGAGGAGAGAAGACAATGGATCGAACGTGTTGGAATCCCAGCATGTACTACTGCGCCGTGAAAAAAGTTACGCAGGTGTACTGCATCCATCTTTGGTGAATGTAAAGACAGGTTGGCGCAGGACTGCAGCAACAAATATGTACTGTTAGAATGTATTGTTGGCAACAATACATTCTTCTAACAGTACATTGATTTATCCGGTACGAAGTAGGATTAGTATTAGGGCCCAACCTTATCAGTGTGGTAGCCCTGTAAGAACTCATCAGGGTCTTGTACTCTGCCGTGCCATTCCATGCGTCAGTCCATCAAGTAAAGTACATACGAAACTGTACAGCTTCTTCACTTTCAGTTGCGGTGTCACGTACCCAGTCCTTGGGCTCTCACGTCAAAAAGGCCAGTGCTTCTGTCTGGCCCACGGGCCACGGCCTTGTGATGTTGTTTACTCAAGGCCGGAACCCTATAGTATATTCAGAATTCGAGAGCCCAAGATGCCACTAGGCCCAGTTCACTGCTGGCGGTATTGTCATTTTGGGCGGGAGGCGGCGAGGAGGGGAGTAAAATTCGCGGCTCCTCCGCTCCGCCACCTCGCCCCCCCACCCAAACAAACACACACCAACATTCCCCCGCAGCATCGAGGTAGGGGTTCCCACCGTAATGGCGCTCGTATGCGATCGAGGCTTCGCTCGACCGGAGGTCGGGGATCCCGGCGGACGCGGTCGCGCGGGGCAGCGATCGGGTTCTCGAGGCTAGGGTTACGGGGAATTCTCCAACCATCGCGACGAGAGGTGAGTCCCCGATGCTTGGAACCTCCTGTTTCTAGCTTTCGTCACGAGCGGTCTAGGGCTCGGTTCTGTCCGAATTTCATGCGGTTCCCTGGCACGCGGGGAAATTTTTGTCGTGAAGTGGTCCAGCGCGACTGGGTCGGGTTGGAGTAGATTAATTTAGTGCGGAAGGTTCGTAGTCTCTTACGCGCAAAGTTGTTCCAGTTGAAAGGTCAGAGTAATTTTTTAGCACTCGTTGTAGATTCGCTTCTAGAAGGTGGAGCCCGGCACATGCACAATGGGGTGATGGAAATTACTAGTCGAATTTGCATCCCCCAATCATTTTCGTGTGGACTTAAGATGCCGTGATTCCTCAAGACGTGCTGTACTGAATTGAAAATGTTGTGCTGAACAACAGGTTTTCAAATGTTACATAACAAAGGAGACCTATGCAAATTTGCAAGCCTGCTGATTGCTGAAACTTAATAACCACGCAAATGGTATTACTCTAATGGATAAAGAATAAGCTAAGTTTTACTACATCTGCTTGTCTGAGACAGTTACAGTGCAATAGCTTCTCACAACAATTTAGCTATGATTATTGTCTGTGCCAATTCTATCATTAGCACAGTCTGGTATGCAGCTAATGCTGGTATCTCCAGTAAGTTGTAAACCTGTTGGTTTAGATTTCAAACAAAGAAGGGCATGACCTCTTGTCTAAAAATTCTTGAGTTTCAGAAATTGTTTTATCTCCTTGCCCACAGTAGCATGCCTCAGGATGGCCCGTTTGGCAAGCTATAGATTTAGTTCGTGCCAACTTCTCAAACTAATCGAGCTGAGAGTTTTTAAGCATACACAATGTGTTTAAATCACCATAGCCGTTGACATTTCTATGCTTTCTTGGTGAATTAACATGATCACTTAATCCTTCATAAGTGTGCTAAGAAAATAATGAAGTTTATGAGCTTCTGAGACATAAATTCTCATTTTGAGTTTTGGCACAATGTTATTGGATGTGGTTCCTGTTATCTTTAGCATTTATGCTACTGATATACTACCACTTTGGAGTTTGGAATTACATTCAAAGAGAAGCATAGAGCAATATCAGATTAGCCTTCCCAATTATTGATTGGAATCTACTCTTACACCACATTGCACATACCATTAACAATTTCAGGGAAAAGCACATACCATTTACAATAATTTCTAATTGCCATCCTTCAGTGCATACAGTGCCAACCTGCTAAAGATCATAGTACTTGTTTGTTGCCTTTTTCCTGTCGCAGGATTCTTTATGTGCGAGTACATAGTCTGGATGCCTTTTTTTATGTCTGTAATCTGACTGTTGTCACTCAAGTTTAAACATTTGCTAAATACATTTTTCAAAATCAAAGTTACTTCACATTCTCTACTAGTGCATTGTATACATGATTATGATGGAGCATGCTAAAGTATTCAAATTTGTTGTTTAGACTCTTAAAGTATTGCATTCAAGAATGTTCTTATTCCTGTGGCAGTTGCGAGGAGCCGAGGGCATTTTATTGTGCTAAAAATCAGTACACTTGGGTAATTCAAAACTGCAAAGCTATGTGCTAAAAATTCCCTTTTGACGATCTAGTTTATACTAATTATAATGTTCTCTTTGTTTCTGCTTACCCCTGGCTCCTTGATTGAGAACTTCTGTTATGAGTCATAATTAAAAAATCAGCTATGCATGTCACACTTATGGCTCAGAATTGTATTATCACATAGCATCAAGATAGTGGCTAGTAAATATGAATTCATGAGTATAATACAGCCGAAATGGATGCATATTTTGGTCATCGTAAATCTTTAGATGAAAGTTTTTATCCTTTTTTTGGGAAAACTGAAATTTATGCCATCAAATGTTCAGAGGCCGAGCGTCAAGAGGTGATCTTGCAACATCAGAATCTATCAGATCTCCCATGCACATATTTGGGGCTCCCGCTACATGTCAGGAAATTGCCTAGATCTGCATTTCATCCACTGATCCAGAGAGTGGCAAACAGGCTCTCCGGTTGGAAACGCACAATGCTATCCAGTGCTAGAAGGGAGGTCCTCATAAAATCGGTTCTCACAGCTATGCCGACGTACTTCATGACGGTGCACAAAATACCGGCATGGGCGGTCAAAGAGATTGATAAAATCCGCAGATCCTTTTTATGGAAGGGTGAGGATCCAAACAAAGTGAAGGGCGGACATTGTCTAGTCAAGTGGAAATTGTGTATCAGACCAAAAAGGTGGGGGGGCCTGGGTATCAAAGATTTGGAGAAGTTTGGGCGAGCGCTTCGTCTTAGATGGCTCTGGCACACTTGGGACGAACGAGATAGGCCATGGAAGACCCTCCTAAAACTCCAAAGTGCAAGCGATAGACATCTATTTTTTGCATCGACAACAATGACAATTGGTAATGGAAGAGACACACCGTTCTGGGAGGGCAACTGGCTCCATGGCCAAGCACCAAGGAACCTGGCGCCGACTCTCTACCAACATGCAAGGTTCAAGAGCAGAAGCGTTGCAAAAGAACTAGCAAACTTTAACTGGATAAGGGGCCTCACTTCAGTCCAAAATGCTGACATTATTGATGAAATCATATTACTAGCAACATCCTTGGAAGATATCTCACTAACAACAGAAAAGGACCGTGTCAGATGGAAGTGGACATCCAAAGGAGACTTTTTGGTGGCCTCTGCATATGAAATCCAATTTACAAGAAGCACGAACAACCAGTGGACAGACACAATATGGTTTGCAAAAACTAAACCGAAGTGCCGATTTTTCGCATGGTTGGCGATGCACAAGAAGATTCTCACTGCAGACGTGCTAGCCAAGAAGGGTTGGCCCTCTGATCTGAACTGCCCGTTCTGCTTGTGCTTCCCGGAAACGGCGGACCATATTCTCTGCCAGTGCAATTTCACTGAGGCTGTTTGGCAAAGAATTGGTGCTTTGCTCTAGTTTTCGACGTCTATCCGAACGATAAATACCGAGGGTACACAACAATGGCTCCAATCTATCGCGGCAGCAGGATCTCGCTCATTGAAACAAAAATACGCGGGATTTCTGATCTCTTTCTGGTGGGAGATATGGAAAGAACGAAACCGCCGTATTTTTCAAGATGTTCAATCCTCTCACCTACAGGTGGCCTCCCTCATATTAGACGAACTGCAAATACAGAAATTAGAGAAAGAGTTAGTCAGACTCAGCCCAGGTTCCTAGTTTCGGTAGTATCTATTACCTGCTCTTTCCTTGCTTCCGAGCGCTCGTGTCGATTGTATTAAGATTCTCTGGAATGTCTGACACTATTCGTAGTTTGTACTAGATCTCTTCTTCTTAATGAATGGCAGAGCTCCTGCCGTAATTTTTTCAAAAAAAATGTTTTTATCCTTTTTTTTGAACAAACAGGGGAAATGTGTGTCATGATATTTATAGAAAAAGAACGAAACAGTTGTTGGCTTTAAGTCATGTGTGTTCAGTAGTTTACCATAGTGTCCTTTTATTGGATTTGTTTCAGTATCTTAGCCATTTCAGTCAGAGTCAGAGCCAAGGTTAGTTGCTAGAGTATTAACTGTTAGAGATGTAGGGGTGTGTTTTATATTTTTTCTTTTGCATAAGGGCTTTTATGTTTATTGATCATCCCTGTACATCTATTTATAGAGGCCTCCGGCCTCCTGAATAATACAAGCTCATTAATCTTATCATGGTACAGCCAAAATTGATCTACTCGGTTCTTCTAGCCGATTTTTTCTGTCGTCGTCGGTTTCCTTTACCGACGGGCATTCGCCTTCGTCGGTTTCCTCTCCTCTACCGACGGGCGTTCGGGTTATCCAGTTCCCGTGTCGATCTCGTTGGTTTTGTCAACGTCGGCACCTCGGTCCGCGAGCCTTCACGTACGCGCCGCTCGGCCTCGTCTGGTTCCATCGGCGCCGCACGGCTTCGACCCTTATCTGCACAGCGTCGGGCGCCTGTCCTCGATCGAGCTTCGGATCTGTTCCACGAACGAGCCGAGCTCTCCTTGTGCGGACTCGATCTGGGATCGTGACTCGTCTTCCCGTCCTCCCCAGAGGCGATCGACCGGTGGCGGCCCCCAACGCCGGCGATTTTGGCCCCCAAAGCCGGGCTCCATCGACTCCATCGGTGGACGTCGGGAAGGTCGCGCCGCGGTGGTGAACCTGGGATCCGCCGGGATTCGCCGGCTGCTTGCTGCTCTATCGATCCGGTGGCGCCACGGCCGACCCGGGTTGTACAATTATTACCAGATTCTTAATTCTTGCAGCCATTCAGGATTGGATAAATAATTCATAATAACTTGGATGCTGAAGTTTGGCAGCATGGGTTTAACCCTCGTTGGAACCTCAATTCTTCGTTTCATCAATTTTTATTATATCTGTAGCTTTAGTAAGTTAGTATGCAACGGCAGTCAAGTTATACGCTAGTATCTAATAGAGGTTACCTCTTATTTACGTGTCAATTTTCACAAGGACTCACTTTTGGCTGAAAAAGTCAACAGTGGAGAAAAAAGCTGCAAAGCATCTCATGTGTTCTTGCTGTAGTTATTTTAATTTAAATAGCCTGCTTCTTTATTGGATCAGTTCTTTAATATTGAAAAGGTGTAACTGTATATTTGAAGCTACATGAGCATGCACCTTTGCAATTTATGTAATTAGTTGTTAATGCCTAACAAATAAAAGCATTGAAAAAGAAACCTTTCTGTGTCATTAGTGGATCCACATCCTTTTACATAGTTTAAAGTTGGGATACCCCCAAACCTCAACTTTTCATAGTGGTTTAGTGGCACTTTGTATTTTGTAATGATGGATCATTAAATATTGCCGTGTACTACTTGCTTGATACACACAAGTTACGATAAATACTCTGTTTTGTCAGCCTATTTCTTTCTTAAGAAATTGCAGCTCGGAGCTTTATTCTTTCGGCTTTTTCATTAGTGATTACCATGCTTTAGTAGTCTTGTATTTATCCTGAGTAGCCAATGTTTACATCTTCAATAGAAGATGAGCTCAATTGTCTACAATCTACTGTGGAAATTGCAAAGAAACACTACCCTCTAATTTTGCTCTCATTTTACTTCTTTTGAGGGAGACAGCCTTTCTAGGAAGAATATATATATAAATACGGCCTCTAAACTTTGTGTTCTATTAAACTAGAAAAACTCAAAAAATATGCTGCTCTATGAGACTTTTGATCTGCAGTATTCTGGCTTCAACGTATTGAGGCTCCAACTGAGCATTCCAAAAACACTGGCATAGGGAAGTTGGTTTGATTTGTAAACCCTAAATGAGAAACACACTATTTTCTCCTTGGTTGAATTCTCATCATTTTTGCAGCACTCATGACAAATTTTTTTTGGAGTACTGTCAATAAGCAAACACAATCTTCTCTCATTTTATTGATTTCTGCCCCTTTCTTTTTGGCAGCAGCACAAGGTGGAGGATTAAATCTGGAATACGTCTAATAAGGTTTGATTCATGTGGCCCTGTGAAACGCTACCAATAGAAACGTTTCTCGTTAAATCTTCAAGTACTGTCTTTTGACAAATATGTTTATGATTTCAACCTTAGGTCAAGGGAAGCAATTTTTAACCTGCAGTACTTCAGATTTGTCTCTCAATATCGAAAGGAAAGAACAGTAAACGCCCAAATTATGGTCAAAACATTCAAGTTCTCAAGCTGTAAGGTACGATTTCCATCACTGCTAACTACACAATGTTTCTAATGAAGGTGCTGCTGTGGTATTATTGTAATTTGTAACCATGGTGCTTGATATTACCCAAGTCCTGTGATGATTACTTGGTATACATTGGGTAGCAAACTAGCAACTCATGACTAGGCACTAGGCAGAAACAGAACCTCGGTGCAGTACCTTTACACGTCATAATGATTGTTTAGGGTCTGCACATACATATTCTGATAAAAACACACATGGGTCAAGTTTTATAAACATAAAAACGAAATTGTGTATTTGTGTATCAAATGAAAATCAAAACCACATGTTGTAAAGCAAACAATTATTGTTCCATAAAATCTAAATCCTTAATGGCACACTATATTTATGGCAAATAGATCTTCTATTCTATTTTTTGTTGTTATTGCTTAGCAACAGAACGTTTGTCAAAGAGTTGAAACCAAGCAATCCTCTGTTAGCCTTCAGTCTCGGCTCGAGAAAGTTCGGTTCAGTCAAAAATAGCGTACGGGAGATGCGTAAGCTTGCTTGGCTTGAACCTAACATAACTGCTCGAGCCCGGACTATTATGCTCGACAAGCTTAGGTGCAGACTCGTTTTCAGCTTGTTTATTATTCGAAATTTTTTACGAGTCCAAAACTCCAGATGAAGCCCAAATATGCTGGGTCTGAGACTAGATTCGTCGCTTGTGAAAGGGATGTATACTCTTACCAAAATGGTCGTTTATCAAAACCAAATAAAGGGTATAGCACTGTGGGGATACTGCTACTGCAAGAATCTGAAAAAGTGATGGCTCAATAGATCGCAATGTATGGCAGTGGGGGTGTCTAAAGGGGAATCCGGTGGGAATCCTGGAGTGAGAATACTGGGAGAACAGCAGCACGAACTTCGTCTCAGGATCCCCCATCATTGGGTGGTGGATCCTTATAGCATGTGCTTGAGTGTGGAGCAGCAGTGAGTTGCATCTGATTGCTGCCAGGGTGGGCTTCTGCTCTTGTCTAGGGCACAAAAGGGTTGCAACCACTGAGGAAGCTAGTTGTTGTATTCCCATTATTTGGTGACCGACACAAGGTGGGTGTTGGCTTCCCAGGGAGAAAACTGTCTTCATTAAAGCTGCATTATGTATGTATAGCTGGACTCCTGCTGTGCTAGCAGCGTCGAAATATTTGTATGGTCCTTAGATCAATAAGTGGCCAGGGGGAATAGGACACTGGATAAATAACAATATCATTTTTCCTAGTGCTACATTGGTGCGCAGATCGCACCACACCAGAATTAGTTCTAGGCCTGCTGCGCACGTGGCCTTTATGTAGGATTTCTACTTACTTTGTTAGCTGTGATCAGCCTGTATGGATAGCTACGAAATTCTTTTCTTGCCCCTGTAACTTTCCAGGTTCCATCTGTCGTTACTCCACCACAATGTTGCATTACATCTGGTTCAGTTACAGAACATGCTATGCTGCATATAAGTAAGAGAAGGTGACGTGGAAAACTTAGCGGTGGCTAAGACAGTAGGATGGTGAGGACGACCAATTTTTCACCCTGAATCACTGCATGGAGGTTCTTCCTGTTCTTGGCAAATTTAACCGTGCAGTGCCAATTCTGGGGATACTTCTTTGCCTGGAGTTGACTCCAAGTTGTTTGACACGCTACTGTTTCCCCTCAAAAATTGTTTGACCCTACCAAGGAGATGTTGGGCACAGCAATATCTAGTAGGATCTTCTGAATGCAAATGAGACTAGGTACAACGCTTGGTCTGTTGATCTGTAGGGGTCATTTATCAGGTGCAGTGTCACGATGATCGATCGGTTCAGCACGAAATGCTGGCGACTGGAAAATTAGATCTATTTATTCCTCCAAATGGGTATTGTGTTAGAAACAAGATCCATAGCAATGCTGCAATTCTTGCTATTTAGCGTCTAAATCCAAAGAATCTTCATCGATGATTACTCAACGATAGAGATTTTCATGTTACTATACACTGGTGTTGCTATTTTTCAATTTTTGCGCCATAAGCTTACCTATGCTCCTTGTTTATGGATGCTTCAAGTATGATCTTTTGAAGCTGAACAGTTTTCTTGATTCTGTTAGGCTTTGTGATATAACATATATTTCAGAACATTGTGAAATTGCAGTAAGCTCCATGAACATTGTAAAACAGTACTCCCTCCTTCCCAAATTATTTGTCGTTTAGGACAAGAATTTTAGTTCAAAATGAATTAAATTTTTTTGTCCTAAACGACAAATAATATGGGAAGGAGGGAGTATTTGACACAACCCTCCTGGTTATCTCGAGAATCAGCTCTGTGAATTTGGGCCGCCAAAGAGGATCTAATTAAGCCTTAGCACGCGAGGTCACCTATGACAGTTCCTTTAGAAATCTATACACTTCTTTTCATAAATCTCGCTTTAGACAGCTTAGCTTCTCTAGTTGCGTGTTCTTAATTCACGTTACCAAGGAAAGTGTCATCTCATGATGATTTATCTGCTCTTTGAGGCTTATTACGCGTTGTGCACAGTTCCGTGATTAAATTATGTAACTACTTGTAGGCTTGATGTCCTACGCATGTTCTCTTTGTCATACCCTGCCACACGTCTGCCCAGTGGCTAAGCGATCCTTGATGACTCACCTTTTTATTTTATATTTTGAGATGGGCGTAGATGGGGTATATAGGCAGATAATAGCTAAGTTAGCGCATGCATTCAAAAGCTCAGCATATATAGCATAAATAGTCCAGAAGTCCTCTTCCTTGCCATATCCCCCCCCCCCCCCCCCCCCCCCCCTCTCGTCTTACTTGAACAACTACGGGGAGTCCCAGCCTCACTAGATTGCTCCAGGCATCATCCTCACCAGAAGCGCCGCAGTTCCTATATATTACATCTTCACAAGGTCTTCCTGGAGATACACACATCATATCTCTTCCTGCATCCTCCTCTTTGGTCCATGCCTTCATGCACCGCAAAGGTGGTTTGATATCACCATGATGTTTGGAGCCAACACGGCCATATACTACTAGGTAAACCAAGAAAGCACAATCAAAGCCTTCCTTACGTCTGCATGGATCCTTGGAGTGAAAGTGAGGGCAAGAGAGCACATGATCCTATCTTCCAATGTTTCAGCCGAAACCAAAATCATTGCCAGCCCGTTGAAAACTGCTGCAAGAAAAAAAGCATGGATGCTGTCGTTGCTCGCTCCGAGCGATGTACATGTATCTGGGTCTCAGGGCCAATAATCGTGGGTGCAGGACCATCAGGGCTCGCCGTGGCTGCATGTCTCAAGGAGAAGGGGATCGGCAGCCTTATTCTTGAGCGCTCCAACTGCATAGCTTCCCTCTGGCAACTCAAGACATATGACCGTCTCAGTCTTCATCTTCCCCGGCAATTCTGTGAGCTTCCTCTCATGCCTTTCCCCGCCGACTACCCTATCTATCCCTCAAAGCAACAGTTCGTAGCCTACCTGGAGAGCTATGCTGCAAGGTTCGGCATCCGTCCCACGTACAACCGCGCAGTGGTGCATGCAGAGTACGATGAGCAGCTTCTGTTATGGCGCGTGAAGACGCAAACCTCTGGTAAAATGGGAGAGGAGGTGGAGTACGTCTCCCGCTGGCTTATTGCAGCAACCGGTGAGAACGCTGAGGCTGTGCAGCCAGCTATTGATGGTCTACAAGAGTTCGATGGAACAGTTTTGCACACCAGTGCATATAAAAGCGGCAGTGCATTCGCAGGGATGCGCGTTCTCGTAGTTGGGTGCGGCAATTCCGGCATGGAGGTGTGCTTAGACCTCTGCAATCACAACATCAAGCCCCATATTGTAGTAAGAGACGCTGTACGTGACTTTCCTCTACTTGTTTGGTTTTCTTTGTCAGTGTTATATTCTTAAATTATTATACTGTGAGCTATTCCCTATTTCCTCGCTTTTTTTCATGCTGCCGGTTAGCTCAGTTCTGAGCTAACGAGCGTCATGAAAAGAAGCACGAAGGGAGTATAACCTATGTTTTTTCTACTCTTATGAGTTGGTATACAACTGTAATAATAGGACAAGGTGTCCTGCTCCCAATTTTTAGTTGTTTAAGTACTGGGGTTTAAGCCTTTAGCAGATATCAGTGACTTGAATACATTTTTGTCCAGTTCATGACCTTAATGTAAGCCTAGTACCTAGTGTTTGAAAAAATCATTAGTTTGCACCAGGACCAAAATATTTCAAGTCCAATTTGGTACTTTCATCTGCAAAAAAAACTTATGACTAAATTGTGGTAGTTAGGGTAGCTGTCACTTAGGAAAGGAGAGATTCTTGAAACGAAAGGCTTATGTGGCTGCTGTGCGTCTTTGAGTTAGTTCTTTCTCGGGATTCATTCCTCGCGTGTGTACTTGCAGCTATTCTAGCCACTGCCCTTGTCCTTCATGTCGGTGTTTATTTTCCCGTCCTTTGGTTGCTCTCTGCTTATAGTTTTCTTGCCCCAAGGGTAGTGTAAAGAGCTTTCTGGTCTATACTTCATGCAAAAACTATGATTTGCAAGCATTAGACATGGGTCCCAATTGCCACCATGAGAGCATAGCATTAACAAAATAGCTTGGGAACCTAGCTTTCTCAACTCGGTGCATTCCTTTCTCACAGCTCTTTCAGCTTTGAAAGAGCTTACCATGATTAATAAAAGTTGCAAGTTGGGCATGCATACTATACTATGTTGGAGATAAGGGAATAAGTTTGGTCCAGGGACCGTGTTTCAAAAAATAAAGCTGGGTCCATGGACATCTTGCTTCTTGTAGCATGCAGAAAGTAGTGTTTTGGGAACATAAATCTATTCCGATTTATTGTATGATCCAATCATTAGTCCAAATGTTGTATTGCCTTTTGTGACTGCTGGCTAAGATTGTGTTCATCATTGGCAGGTACACATCTTGCCCAGGGAGATGCTGGGTCAATCCACCTTTGGGCTGTCAATGTGGCTGCTCAAGTGGCTTCCAGTCCACGTGGTGGACCGTATCCTACTGCTTATAGCGAGGGCCATGTTTGGGGACACTTCTCGGCTTGGGCTAAAGCGACCTATCTTTGGTCCTCTCGAGCTTAAGTCACTCTCAGGGAAGACCCCAGTTCTTGACGTTGGCACATTTGCGAAGATTAAATCTGGTGATATCAAGGTCTGTTTCACATCTCCAATGTACAAAGCAATACACAGTTTCTAGTTTAGTGAAATCCATAAAGTAATTTTTTCTTTGAATTGTTGCTGACATGTATTTTTTTCCCAATTATTGAACTGTGCAATGTGCAGATTCGACCTGCCATAAGACAAATATCAGGCACGGAGGTAAAATTTCTAGACGGGCAGTCAGAGGAGTTTGACGTTATTGTGCTTGCTACTGGCTACAAGAGCAACATTCCCTTCTGGTTGAAGGTAATTGGGCTGTTTTACAGTAATTCTTGTGCAATTGTTGTGCATTATGCCATCAGCGTGGCATGTTAACTGTTTTTTACTAAAAGGAAAGAAGAGAATTTTGACCCTGAAATGAAAATTTTACTGACCCTTAAAACAATATGTTTGAAGTCTGTTAAACAAATCTTATGTACTCTTCTAGGGTTGGGAGTATGTGCCATTTGTCAATTTATGTAGCAGGAAATGAGTTTGTGGCTACTGTGCTTAGCATCAAGAATTCCTGATATCTGATCATGTTATGCTTTGCAATGAGCAGGATAGAGAATTATTTTCTGACAAAGATGGCTTGCCAAGAAAAGCATTTCCGAATGGGTGGAAGGGTGAGAAGGGGCTTTACTCTGTTGGATTCACCCGTCGTGGCCTAATGGGAACATCAATAGATGCCAGGAGGATTGCTCATGACATCGAGCAACAACTGAAATCTCAAGGATTGCATCCGGATGTGTTCCTCTAATTAACTTCCGTTGCTTTTGCTTGACATGTTGATGGGAGATGTGTCATCCATCGTATGCTTGTGAATATTTGTAATGCTAGGTTTGTTGAGAGTGATACGGTATTTGCCGACTTCAGGGATGCGCTTGAAGTGCCAAAGGGTGTAATCTGCTGGTCTGCTGCTTGCCTTTTAGTGCTTGTATAGGTATTGTATTGTCCATTTTTTGCGTTGTTTGGATTTGATGGCTAACCGTCCTGTAGGCAGCTTTGTATCAGCAATCGGGCTTAGTTTGGCCAAAGGCTGGTAGTGACTGAATCTAGCTTTGGTTTGTGTTTATCTCATGCATGTGCTTTGATTAGTTGCGTTGGTAACTTATTATGTCTTATACGATTGCTTTGCTCCATCAAGCAAGTTACTTTCGGTATGGAACTTTTTGATGCTTTAGAGGTCCCTCCTGTACCTCCATGCCCTACATCTATAGGCCTGAATAAAGTACAAGATCGACTACCTACTCGGAATCCGTTTTGCTTTTGGTGGCCATGCACCAAAGTTTTTGGTTGCTGGACGGCCATTTTGCGTTGCGTATCCCTGGCGAAATGACAGTTCGATCGTGCTGGCGAAGTAAACGATCTCTGTGCAGCAGAACAGCAGAGGCCCTACAGCTCACTTGGCGGACGAGGTAATTCTGGCGCTGGAAAGACAGCTGTAATATTCCAGAGATTCTATACTTCTACTGTGGGAAAAGGACAGCATGCGACACTAATTATTCCTGTAACGTCTTATTATCCTTGTACATCCGGGCTATGGCTCCATTCATCAAGCAGTTCAGTACGTCCATTCATGCATGTTTACATAGGTGGATGTTTATAAAGAATTTGAGTGTATGTATATGTACAGATATTTAATTAACTTGATTTGCTGTGATTATTTATTCTGAGCAACACTATTCAAATTCTCTAGTTATAGTGTTTGCATTTACATTTAGTTGTAGATCTGGTCATTGTATTGTTCGAGGGATCGGAACGTCGAAACTTTTACCATTATGATCAAGAAAAAATAATTACGTCGATGGATGAGGTGGTAACCACGCGTCGAGCAGTTCAAGGCAGATCAGCTAAAAGCTAGCACGCGTCAAGCAGTTCAAGGCAGTTCAGCTAGAAGCTAGCAGCGTCCAGTCAAAGGCTGATGATTGCTAGCTTAATAAACTACTATACATTGTACTAGATGAGATCTAAACTGAAATGAAGATAAGCACGTACGGTGTCATGGGGGCGTACGAAAGTTCTTAATAATGCCGAAGCACTGGGCAAGCACATGCACTCTGATGATGCTTGGGGATGACATCGTCTTCCGTCCTCGAAGCACCCCTATCGAGCAAGCATCAGCTGCGTCTATCAGCTGGCTCCTGTGTGGTGTCTGTGGTATGGCGCGGTGAGCTGGCTGGTAACAACGTTCGCGATTTCCCTACACCACGGTTGAACGGCGGCATCGTCGCGCGCTCAGTGCGTCACTCTCTCCTCTCGAATGTCTGCCGCCGCCGGCCCTGCTGCTGCGCTCTCTCGCGGCTGGCAACGGTGCATGCACGTCTCTCTCCGTCGTTATGGGACGTCGTTACAATCAACTGTGCACAGATCGATCAGCATGTTCGTCCATACGCTTCCCATCCAAGGGAGAGGAAAACGAAGCGTAGCATCTGTGCGTGGGATCGGTCGACGCGGTTGCCATCGTCTACCACGTCGCAGTCTCTGTGGGATGGGATCGGTCGACGCATTCGCCATCAACCATGCTGCAATGGCTTAACTAGCTAGAGATCGAATCTTTCGTTGATGTTACAAGGGAGGGAGGGCCATCATCATGCTGCAATTGACCCGTCGTGGAAAGCTATCGCTCGCGAGTAGTACGTACGTCGAAGATTCGTTCCCGACTGATGATCTGACATAGACATGGGAGTAGCTCTCTGCTCGCAAGCGGACGCATATTCGCGTAATGATGATATCTCGCGCCGGTGGATCGATGATTACTCCGACGGCGACGTGCGCCGACCGACCGGCCGTGGCCTGTTCGTCCACAGTGGCAGTACGTCGGACTCGAAGAAGCCGTACCGTACCACCGCACCGATCGGTACACGCAGTTCAGCGGAGCTGAGGGCCCGAGTTCAAGTTGGACTAAACAAGGCAAGGGAAAAAAGGCTGGGACACTAGTGTAGCTAGCTAGGCCCGACGCGACCGCAAAATAAAGGAGTGGACGGCAGCTAGCCGATCGATGGAGCACGGCGCGACCGGCGATCGCGCAGAGAGCTAGCACATGCCCAGCAACAAATCGCGCGCAAAAGCTATAGCTACGCCGATGGAGCGGAAACCGAGGCCCCGGCACATGCGCGCGTACGCGTAGCATCGGCAGCCGGCCGGCCGCGGGATGGGATGGGATGGGTGCGCGCCGCAAGCATCGGTCTTATCGCCATCACTTCACTTGGATGATCCCGGCCCGCCGTCTCCCCCCGCGCCCCGCTGCCCAGGACGGGCCTCCTCCTCGATCGCTTTTGGCATGAGCGGACCATGCGCGCCCGCGTACTGGAGCCGGCGGCAACGCGCAGGCCACACTCTTTCTCTCTCTCTCTCTCGCGTGCACCTCCTCCCAGGTCCTTGGAAGGAAGCCCGTGCCAGCCTCTTTCGGCCGTCCTTTCCATTTCCCCTGTACAGTAGCTGCTCCTCTAGATCTCACAGAGGCTTTCTTGTCATGGTGATGGGTAGTACGCTCGATCGGTTGAGTCTCTCACATCTGGCCTAACTTTGTTGGCAACGGCGAACGGTCCGCATGCCTCTCTCTTTCTCTCTCTCGATTAGTAGTAGGTAAATCAATAAAGCTGGGTGCGTGCCATCTCCTCTGCCGGCGGCTTTAGTTTCCCGAAAGACAAGGCGCGAGTGACCATCTGGCGGAACACTTGGTGCCATTTGCCGATTTGTCAGGGCATATACGTACTGGAGATTCCGCCCCCCATGGTAGCTATGTCAGTGAGTGCGCATGCATGCACTACCGCGCCCGGGTTTGGCTACCATTTGCCGAGCCTTTTTGTGGCTACGAGAGAGATCATTGCCATAGCGAACCGAGATCACAAACCCATGAAAAGTCAATGCATGCCGACTAACCAAAGCCTGCAGTATCTGCGTGCTGTGTTAATCCAGCAGAGCCAGTAGGCCTCGATCGCCTTTTCAGTCCGCGATCACCTCGCCCGGCCGCCGGCGCTTGTTGGTCTGAATCGAGTAGCCAGCTCATGGTAGTGCGCGTCTTCCATCAGTGTGTGCCCGGTTGCTGCATCTGCACAGTGCGCGAGCATGCATGCTCGCGACAGTGCCTCTCCAGTTACTCGGAAGGCTAGCTAGCTACTCCATTTGTCCCCATAAACTTGTCGCTTTGTAGTTCATTTTTAAACTACAAAGCGACAAGTTCATAGAGACGGAAGGAGTATAAGGTAATAACGACCCTTTTCCCTATCGTCGTCCCTTCTCTTCCTTCCTGGGCCACACCGTACCACACCCAGCAGAGGGTCATGCATGGTATCTTGCTAATGCTCTGTAGAATCTATGTCGACCCGGACTGGCATTATCATGCATGGGTCGCTTGCGTCCACTACTGCCGGCCGGTCTAGCTAGATGCCATGCAACACAAGCAATATAATTGATGCCTCCGATCCGCCACCAGGTGGTCGGCTGGGAGCTACCGGTCCACGATCGATGCCCCTGCTGCAATGCGCCTTTATTCGTTCCTAACTGTGGCAGGCATGAATGAATCTTGGAGATTCACCTCATACAAGTGATGTGTGACGACGTGCGCTGTTCTGTTCTGTTCATCCATCGGTGATGATGAGCTGCTTTGGAGTTGGAGGGGTCGACGTCGGACGCACCGGCGCGCGGTACAACAACGAACGGGGCGCTCCCTTGACAGAGGCCGTTATCCTGCAAGCCACAGAACGGCCCACGCGAACACCTGAAAATTTGTAGGCCCATAAAGAAGATTCCCAGGCTTGAGAAAGGGACACCAACAACAAACTCGCCAGTTGCGGCCCGCCCGGCTGCCGTCCGTGAAACGGGCCGTTCGTGGTCGTGCCTTGCCTATGGTCCAAGTGCCGAATGATCGGCTATATGTTTGGATCTACCATACGTGACCACCTGTGGTCAGGACTTCAGGCAAGCTGCTACGTGGGCTCGGCTCTGCTCCTCCACGACGTGTGTCATGGCTCTCCGCGTAGTTTGGGACCGGGCCAAATCCGCCATGAAGTCCAGCGCTCCTTGCGTTCCACGACGTGTCCCCGATCGAAAGGGATGCTCGCGCCACCGTGCTATTCTCTTGTCCTTATCCTCTAATAAGGTCGGGTGTAATCTTATTCTTATGAACAGTGTTATTACATGAGTATATGCAGCAGCGGCACAGTGGAGGAAACCATGGCGCAGGACACGGGCAAAGACTGTTTGTTCTGAGACCGTTTCTTTACTCTTCAAATCCCACCCAAGGTCATCTTCACACGAATGCTCGGTTCGGATGTAGTAGTACATACGCACGCACTGAGTAGCAGCAGGTCGAACGCACGATCTCTCTGTGGATGAGCGATCGCCGTAGAACGAACAATACTTGATTTTCCCCTTCCGATGCAATGATGATTTGGTCACTCGCGTAAGGTGCGGTTGGAATCGGAGACCCCGACCTCCGCCTGCACGTCGAAAAGCCAAAGCGCGAGCAGCATCCGGGTCGACACTACCGGCGACGGAGAGGCTGTGTTACGATGCCGATGCGAGCGAGAGGGCGATGTCGCGCGCGCTCTCGGTCGGCCGTGTCCGCGCGCTGGGATCGCGAGATACCCACGGCCACGGGCAAACGACAACGGGCGCACGCAACGTGGCCGCGCGGGGCGGCCGCGGCCTGTCAGCTGTCAGTCACCACCACATGGTTCCCCTTTCGTTCCCCGCAGGCGCCATCACACGAGGAGCGAGGCGGTTGGCTCCCGGCTCGGGGCTTTTGGTTGGACGCTGGCGCTTTTGATAGGCACGCCGCACGGCACGACCACGAGCGGTGACAACGGATGCAACCGCGGGCGACGTGTCGGCGTCCAAGCCGGTGAAGGCGATAGGGTGATGGGCAGACCAATAGCGGTGGATGATTATTATTAGGGCCGGATATATACAGCAGCAAATGCGGAGCAAATGAATAATCATGGCATGTGACCACACTGAAACGTGATGAATTGTTGCGGTATAGCAGTCAGTCTCTTGTTGTAGTATTCGTTTCACCTGCGTGTTCTCACCGCCATTGCTTTTCACTCAGTTGAAAGTAATGTTTCCGGTAAAAGGTCAGGCGTGCTAAGCTCAAGGGGAGCCAGGCACTCAGCGATGCTAACCTGCTCGGAGGAGTAACAGTATTACATGTCTATATATCAAATATTAGCATCCAGAGTCAAAAAAGCACGCGGCACCCAAACGCAGGAGATGCCATTACCCGGGGAGACAGCGCGATAGTTTATGCCCGTGCCCGCGTGCCGCCACGCGTGGCCTGTATGTGGCTAGCACCGAACCAGCGCCAACATCACGCCGCAAATCGCACCGCTCCATCTGTAGCCGCCGAGCTCCGAGGCTGATAAACGCGCAGCTCGGCGGTGCTCCGGAACTGTGCCGAACCAGATATTAGATTGTATATATCGGCGAAAACGCTTTTTACCGCCGTGGGCAGAAATATCTGCGGACACGTAGGACTAGCCCCGCACCGACGGAGTTGCCGAATAAAACTCCGCACCCCGGTTGCAGCAGAAGAGGAAAGAAGAGCGTGCAGGTGCAGCTTTTTTATCCATCCCGTTCTCCGCCAGGCCCAGTCGTCGTGCGCACGAGCTCTTTGAGCAGAGTACGAGAGAGAGGATCCGTCCGTCCGTTCCACTCTAGGTTAGCTACAAGCAAAGCGGAGCGGTCATGGGGAGCGAGTGCAAGCTGCAGCTCCAGCAGGCGGAGCAGCAGCAGCAGGCCGGCGCCATCGCGCCGTTCGTGGCCAAGACGTTCCACATGGTGAGCGACCCGGCCACGGACGCCGTCGTGCGCTGGGGCGTCGCCAGCAACACCTTCCTCGTCCTCGACCCCGCCGCCTTCTCCGACCACCTGCTCCCTTCCTACTTCAAGCACCGCAACTTCGCCAGCTTCGTCCGCCAGCTCAACACCTACGTACTGTACTGACGCTAGCTTCAATTCCCCTGCTTCTTCACTACTGCTCGCTAGCTTCCCATGACCATGACAATGATGACAATTCGTTCTTTCTTGGGTTTCATTAATTCAGGGCTTCAGGAAGGTGGACACGGAACGGTGGGAGTTCGCGCACGAGTCGTTCCTGCGCGGGCAGACGCAGCTGCTGCCGCTGATCGCGCGCAAGAAGAAGACGAAGCCGGGCAGGGACCCGTGCGAGGAAGGGGAGGAGGTGCGCGGCACCATCAGGGCGGTGCAGAGGCTGCGGGAGGAGCAGAGGGGCATGGACGAGGAGCTGCAGGCCATGGACCGCCGCCTGCAGGCCGCCGAGACCCGCCCGGGCCAGATGATGGCGTTCCTCGCCAAGCTCGCCGACGAGCCCGCCGTCGTGCTCCGCGCCATGCTCGCCAAGAAGGAGGAGATGGCCGCGGCCGGAGGCGAGGGGTCGCCGGCGCCCCTGGAGGCGCCGTCCCCGGGCAAGAGGCGTCGGATAATCGGCGGTGCCGAGACGGGGCGAGGGGACTGCGGTGGCGTGGCGGGCGGCGACGCCGCTGCTGAGCTATCGGCACAGAGCATGGGAGCCGTGCCGTTCCCGTTCTCTGTTCTTGGCCAAGTGTTCGACTAGACTGGAAAGAGACGTGTGCTCTGGTAGTGTATGTATAGGACTCGTAGCATGACTTCTCCCGGAAATCCGTTTTAGCTAGCTACAGTAGCACTATGTAAACGGTGAACAGTTTAGTTATGCAGAGTTCAGAAGAAAAGCTAGTGGTTTGGTGGTGATGCATGGAGCTTGGTTTGTGGTTAACTCTATGGTTGAATGTGTGTATATGTGAACTGGCTAATGTAATGTTTCAGTGTACTCCCTCCGTTTCCGTTTCAAAATGTTTGTCGCTTTGTAGTTCAAAAATGAACTATAAAGCGACAAACATTTTGAGAGACGGAGGGAGTACACTGAGAACTTTAGCACGGTTTCGTAGCTACAGACGACGTGTTGAGTAAGTCACGGCGACGATTAGCTAACGGAACCTTGAATATGACCAAACTAGAAACAGCAAGGCCGCTTGTCGTCAGATCCAAGCAATGAACAGAACGAGGCTAATCTCCGGCGAGAAGCTGACGACTCCGTCGTGTTGCTAGTGTACACCACCTTGTGTTGTTCGTATAATCATATTCATAGTTCACATCGACGTGGCGACGTGTCATGGTGACATTATAGCATGACTTTACTTCTTTTTGGTAGATATTTTCGGGGAACCAGATTTGGATTCTTCTCTCTGTCTCCTGAAAAATAATCAACACTTTCAATCCAGGACCGCCTTTTGGATGAAAATAATACTCCAATAAAAAGGAATCCTGGATCCTTTCAGCGGTCGCTGGGCCATCATCTGTCCTCCGATCGCGTGTGCAACTACTCCCTCCTTTCCAAATTACTTGTCATTAGGACAAACTTTTTAGTTCAAAATTGAACTAGAAAACTTGTCCTAACGACAAGTATTTTGGGAAGGAGGGAGTATACAGTACTGGGCCGGATCTTTGTTAAAAAATACTGGGCCGTATTGCATCATGGTCTGGCACAAAAAGTTGTGCTGCCCGCCACAATTTTGGGCCACACTCATATAAAGCCTGTAAAAGCCTCAAGTACTTGTGCGGGCTCGCTTCTCACAAACTGATGCTGAACGCATTCTGGATATTCAACTCTGTCAGAACCGGGTGGAAGATTGTATTTCTTGGCCTTTGACAAGACCAGGCAGCTACTCAGTTAAGTCAGCAAGTCTGATGTTGTGCTGAGGGCGCGCGCCATGGATTGGGTTGGGAGTCACTGCAGCAAGTCTGATGTGCCAAGATCGGTCGATCTTGTTTCCCATTTTTCGCGCGCTGAAGAAAGCTTCACGCAACCGTAAAGAAAGAAACCGATACGGTTTCCACAATAAGAGGCAGGCCTGTTAGTATAGTTGCATCATATTAATAAGTTGTACTGCCCACGTACGTACTGCCACGATGGTACCGTCCATAACTCCATATCATGATATCATCAATCTGCTTGGTACACTTGGGCAGGAATCATGTCATGGATGGACATGGAGCAAAGCAAGTAGCTTAGTAGTGCAGATGCGTGTACGGTGTACCAAAGGGAAGAACCCTCCCAATAATAATGTGATGCGGCCATGGGTTGGTTAATATCTCACCAAACAGGCTCGGGAAGATGATTTTTCGTGGCGTGTTCAAGGATGACTGTGCTCCGTGTACGTAACATCTTGGTACTGCCCAACGGCCAACCGCTCAGGGATCTTCAAGGTGACGTACGAGTCATTTCGTGCGGCCAATTAACTGCTTGATTGTACTCTACCATCGTTCCAACATGAGATCAGACGAGTGGTGTTGTCCTGCCAAGTACTCGAAAGGAAACGGTGGCCAGCAGTGAGATCTGCAACTTCTGATAACAGTGCAATCAATGGATACTACTAAGTACAGTAGATACAAAAGTCCGCCATCCGCGAAGCTTACCCAGCAGCAGCAGCAGCAGCAAATGGTGAACTCTGCATCTGCCAGACGTCTTGCACAGGGACAGGGCGTTGCATGGCGTTGCATTTTGCACATTCAGCAGGCCGGAACCTCGAAGACATTGCATGGCTACCTCAGACGAAAGGATGTAGTCCAGTACTTGTACAGAATCCGAGTCAGGTGAAAAGAACGATCCATTCCAAGCGAGGGAAACTAAAAGAGATAATAGGAGCGGAGAGGACCCCCTCTCTTTCAGGTTCAGTGGCAGATGGGGAAGTCGATGCACCGGTGAGATGTGGATAACTTTTAGGAGCAGGAGCTGACCCTGATTAAAGGCAGTCAAGCACCACGGATACAAGTACCATCGTATGGGCTTATTCGTCAAAGGGTCGATAAATCACTCACGCGGAAAATATCTTTTTTTTCAAAAAAAGCAGAGCGTGAATACAGAGAAATTTAGAAATAGATTAACAAGATGTTTGCCCACGGCATTTCCAAAAATGTATGTATTTCTCTGCTCCAATGTACTTGTGGTTTTAGCTCTGGATGACACGGGAATTAAGGAGAGATGGAAAATGTGCGATGTATGGGAAGCGAGAGGCAAAGATAGAGATGTACTGGAAAGAAAGAAAGATATGTTCAAAAACTAAGAATAATAAATAGTTTAATACTCTCTCCTTCTCATATTAATTGTCGTTTAGGGCAAGGATTTTAGTTCATTTTGAACTAGAAGTCTTGACAAATATATGGGAAGGAGAGAGTAAATAATATGAGGTTGAGGGAATATTACTGCGGAAGATGGACGGTGGAATGGTTGATGCATGTGGCGCACTATGACAGTATTGGAAGCCAGGAAGGCCGTCCTCGTCTCCAGCCAGCCAACTCCCAACCAAATGGAGACTGCCCTGCCCCCCATTTTTCCACGCTCCGTTAGTGTCCGTCCGCCAGATCGACGTGACGTGTTCTTCCGTTCGAACTCGCAACTGCGAGGGTCCCGTGTCATCAGCACAGAGGTAAGAGGATGCACCTTTGATGGCCTGCGATACTTTGTTATACGCAGCATATAGCATGCTACGTATGTGCCGGCCAGCATGGCTCGCCCTTCAACAAGTGCTTTGGACGAGGACGATACGCTGATACCCGGCAACCACCATACTAGGACCGGGGATTATAGCTTTCGATGTGGGCACGGATGGTTGTATGTTTGCGTCCTATGCCATCGAAGGTGTGGTGATACGCGATCCCACCATACCCACGGTTCAGAAGATCATGGCTGTTCGCGATTTTTAAAACGTAGACGCAAAATGCCACGCGCCGCGATCAAGCCCGGCCGTGCGCACGACGCACGCGATCAGCCGGCCGGCAGCGTGGAATGAAGGCGACGGGCATTCAATGGCGCGACGCAGCAGGCAGGGGACGTGGAGCCGCGGCGCGCGCGCGTCTAGGTTTCCGTGGCTCCGGTCGCTGGTCTAGGTGTGCATCCGTCGTGGATCGTCGTGTCTTGGTACGGCTCTCCACCACACCACAGGTCCACAGTGACTGACTCTCATAACAGGCTGCACTTTGTGCTTGGTGGCTCTCAGTGACGGTACTCCATTACTGCGGCTGCAGTGCCTCGGGCTGCAGTGATTTATCGGTTCTTAATTTGTGCCAACTAATTCTTTTCTTCAAACGCCCTAGCTGCACCCCTGGTGGTGTTGTGGTTATAAATATTGGCGCGTGCTGCCTGCAGGGCCATCCATCTCGTCCCACTCTGGTGTCTGCTCGTCAGCTTGCTCATTGGCCACCTTCATCGATCGGCAATGGAGAGGATCCTTGCTGATCTGCTTGGTTTCCTATTGGTCAGTCCTCATTAATTACCACGCAGCTCTTGTTTTCTTTTCTCAGGTCGATAGCATGTTCTTTTTTTTTTTAGACAAAAGCTTGTCGTTCATGTTCTGTGGGATGGATACCCTGTTCTACTGGTACTGCAATAGTTGGATCGTCCTGTCTGTCGCATGTGAATTTGAAAAGCATTCTTCTTGGTGCATTTCCAGTTGGTATTTTTGCAGTCATTTCTGGTTATTGTCTCAATATTCTCACCATACATACCAGCGTAATAAATTTCAGAAAATAATATAGTTCCAGGATCAGAATGTATATTAATTGTAGCTAGCATATCTGACACGTAGAAAGCTCATGGAATTTGCACGCAGATTGCCTCGGTAGGAAGCCATGCAGCTCGTGCTCCGGAGCAATACTGGAAGTCTGTTCTTCCCAACACTCCCATGCCGAGCTCCCTCTCCCAGCTTCTCAACACCCCAGGTACAACAACGATGGCTTCAGACCTTTCGGCACATATGCCGGTATTTCCGTGTCGACCAAAAGCAAGCGTAACACTTCTTCCTTGCATGTGCTGCACAGCCGGCGGCACGACCGTGAACGTCGGATCGGGCGGTGTACATGTCGACGCAGGGCATGGTAAGCCTGGGGGTACGACGGCTGACGTAGGCAAGGGCGGAGGTCGGCGTCAATGTTAACCCTGGCGGCAGCGCCAAGCCCGGTGGCACCACTGTCGGTGTCGGGAAGGGCGGCGTTGGTGTCAATGTCAATCCGGGCAGCGGCAAGACCGGCGGCACGACCGTCGGAGTTGGCAAAGGCGGCGTGGGTGTCAACGTGAACCCCGGCAACGGGAAGCCCGCTGGCACCACTGTCGGAGTCGGCAAAGGTGGCGTGGGCGTCAACGTGAATCCTGGCTCCGGCAAGCCCGGCGGCACTACGGTCGGCGTCGGGCACGGCCCCGTTCCAGTACTCGTACGCCGCGTCGGAGACGCAGCTGCACGACGACCCCAGCGTGGCGCTCTTCTTCCAGGAGAAGGACCTCCACGCCGGCAAGAAGATGACCCTCCAGTTCACCAACACCACGGCCGGTGCCAAGTTCCTCCCGCAAACCGAGGCGGAGGCCATCCCGTTCTCCTCCGAGAAGGTCCCCGAGATCCTCACCCGATTCTCCGTGGACCCGGACTCCGTCGAGGCGGCGAAGATGACGCGGACGCTGCACGACTGCGAGGCGCCCGCCGCGGAGGGCGAGAAGAAGGCCTGCGCCACGTCGCTGGAGTCCATGGTCCACTTCGCCACGTCCAGCCTCGGGACCAGCCACGTCCGGGCCGTCTCGACCGTCGTCGCCAGGGAGGGCTCCGGCTCGTCGCCGAGGCAGGAGTACGCCGTGACCGCCGTGAAGCCCGCGGCGGGCCGGCACCGACCGGCTCGTCGCGTGTCACGCGGAGCCGTACGCGTACGCCGTCTTCGCGTGCCACATGACGCGGGCGACGAGGGGCGTACTCGGTGTCGATGCTCGGCAAGGACGGCACCGCCGTGGAGGCCGTGGCGGTGTGCCACACCGACACGGCCGGGTGGAACCCCAAGCACCTCGCGTTCCAGGTGCTCAAGGTGAAGCCTGGCACGGTGCCGGTCTGCCACTTCCTGCCGCAGGACCACGTCGTCTGGACCCGCAGCGGCTGAGGGTCGAGGGCCGCTGTTTGCTCGAGCTGGCCTATACACACGTTCACGTTCTCACCTCGTCCCCTTGTGATATCGTATTCTAGTATGGTAGCCTTTAGGCAGATACGCTCATATGGTTTCATATGTATTTGCTTGCCGTTACTTTGTTGCTTGTATCGATCACCTGCCGAGTGGGCTGTTTGTTCGTTGTATATACTACCTAAATAAACAGATAGCGCTTTAGCAATACTGTTTCTGCTACCGCATACAATCAGATCGATCTCCTATAGCCAAGGAACATAGCTACAAGAGCTCAGCTACCCATGAGACAGACCTGCCCAATCCTGCATTCCATGGGACGCATAACTCGTTGTGTTCTGCAGTGGAGATTTGGAGAAGAACTGAATCAACAAATCGAAACCGTACAACAAAAAACTTAGGGTCTGTTTGGTTTGAAGCCAAAACTTGCCACATTTTGCCATGCCTAAGTTTAGTCAAGTTTGACCAACTTAGTCATTGTTTGATTCATAGCCACATTTGTGGCAAGATTCCTTGTCATCTAACTAGATCCCACATGTCAAAGACTCAAAAAAATGTGGCAAGATTCCCTTAGGCTTGCCAAGTTGTGGTTGGAAATTTGAGCACCTAACCTTAGTCAAGTTAAGACAAAAATTTGTGGCAAATTGTGACAACCTTAGTACATAAACCAAACATGCCCTTACTCCATACTTTCTCAAAAGTTTGTCACCTTCTAGTTCACCTGTTTAGTTCAAAAATGAACTAAAAAGTGACAAACTTTTGAGAAAGGAGGAAGTATCATTTACGTTACTACTAACACATTCTACAGCACGCAATAACTCTGTGTTGCTGCGTTCCAACCCAAACCGTTCTCATGACTACCATTAAAAGGACAAGCATCACAAAAATATAAAAACTAATTATGAAGGAAAAACAGTACTAATTATGAAGGAAAAACAGTACATGGACAAATAGGTACCAACCTGAAATGGAAAAAAATAACAGCTCACGGAAATTCTTTACTGCGGGATTATGTTCATAGCTACTAGCAGCTTGAGACAACGTTTGTGCCATAATCACAAATAAAATAATGTTGAAATAAACCAATGAGTCAGCATGTGCTGGCCCCACGTATTGCACCAAGCAGCAGAAAATGAACTTCCTGATAGCACTAAAATGAAAGTGGAAGATGTTTGATCTTCATCTGACCTTTTCGCTTCCATAGTAAATATTCTCTTAAAAAATTACTGGTTGTCATTCTATGTATGTGCACACAAAATTGTTTTTCGACATCTAATGAATTAATCTAAACCACAATCCTCCGTAGTTCCTATACCCTGATAACACTGTGTGCCCCTTTCTTTTTCTCAAATAATTATAAGCATCACAGTCATGACCAAGTCTCAACGTTAAATCTTCCAGCCCTTTCGAGTGTCCTGAGCCATTTTGAAGCACCCTCTTTGGTTTCACCACTTTCTTGGCAGATGATTTCCTCTAATGCAGCTGTAACATCAGCAGGCATTTTTGTGGAAGAGCCCGCAATGTATATTGCAGCGCCAGAGCATAGCAAGTTCCAGATTCTTGCACTCTGTTCCTTTATCTTGTGCTGCACATAGATCTTTTGAGGTTGATCCCTGGAAAACGCAACAAATAAACCACCACCTTTTTTCAAGGACAACACACCCTCATCCTGGGCGTGAGTTAACCAGAAATCTCTATATAGAAAATCATTATCTTGATTTCTACAGCCAAAGAAGAATATAACTGGGGCTGTTGGTTCTGTTGCAGCCTGTGCAGCCCTTTCCTCCACAAATGCACAGAATGGTGCACATCCTGTTCCTGGTCCAATCAGCACGAGAGGAACCAATGGACGTGGAGGAGGCAAGGATCCTTGGTGTATCCAACATGGGATAAGATTATCTGCACACAAGCATAACATGAGTGGGAGTTGTGGCAGTATTTCGGTGGGTATTGTGGCTACATGTGCTATTTGAAGTAGATGAATTTATGATGGACTAAAACAGTAGCAGGATATGTCAAGTAAGGAAAAGAACATAAGAAGCTGGCGCACAGGCAAGATATGTACTGAAGCCAGTGGTAGCAAAACATACCTTTGCTTGGAATGAGCTGAGCTAGCAATGTGGAACAGAGTCCATGCCGTGTTCTCTTGAAAGGAGTAAGCCATGATACAATGCTAACAGTCAAGTGTATTTGACTTGGGTGTACTAATGGGGACGATGAGATGGAAAAGGCTCTTTTCTTCAATGGAGGTGTTAGTTGGACCAACCATTCAAAAGGCATTTGCACCGAGGGAAACTCCTCCAACACCTATAAACACCACAAAACCTTACTCAGTGCTGAACAATAACAAAAAACTGAGGATGAAGAAACACAAGTCTTCATGAAGGCTTTCTCACTTCTAGAACAGTCCTACTCTCCTTCTGATTGTACTTGTAAAGATCATCTCTTCCTTCAGGAGAAGCAAAATACTGAAGCTTTTCCTTTTCAAGTTCTGCTGTTGCAAAAAAACTCATGACCTAAAAAAGAACATTGAAAGTATGTAAGCATTGGCAACTTGGCATGCCATATTAGCTAGACAACATATCATATGCATAGACATAAATATTTACTTGAAACAAATAGAAAGAGGCCCATGAGATAAAAAGGATCAGGATAATAGTTCTTGCCTCAAAGAAATACCGCCGAGGAGAAGCTGATGCAACATCCATTGTCAAAGCAACGAAGGTCTTTAACTTGATTGGATCTATCAGGTTATTATTCAAAACAGATCCTTTGGAAACTTTATCGACTCCTTTCGCTTGAATCTGGGAAACAAAAGCTTTAATTAGATAACTGCAACATAAGAGAATATAAGCTTTTTCTGTAGCACAAAGCTAATGGAAAATGGATGAAATGTGCTACAGAAGCAGAGGGAAAACACAAAGTTGCAAGTAATGTCTGATGAACAAAACACAGTATATTCACGTACCATTATGTAACAATCTGGATCCAAGTTACAGCGTTTGATGAAAGCATCAACAGCTGATGGATTTTGACTTGGTAGAACTTCTAGAGCATCACCAATTTTATAACTAATAACCTAACATGAGAAACACAATCTTTTCAATTTTTATAGTATCTGAGTAAATTATACAATAAAATACATCATACATATAACATACAGAAGATGGATCTTCCAATTCAAAGTGGCGAACATCTTTGTCAGAACCATCCTTAGTCAACCGCTGATTTGTTACCTGAAAAGGACTCATTAGAAAAAGCAGTTAAGCAAATAAACACAATTTTATCGACCGCTAAAGTTTCACCTAAATGAATAATTAAATAAAATATACACCATTCACTAGAAATAAATATATTTATTCATGATTGCGCAAGCTGAAATTCTTACTGTAATAGATTCAAAGAAAGGGAAAAACAGTGAGACTGATAAATTAAATAAGTTGGGATCAGTTTCGATATCGACGATGAGGATAAATGTGGCATTGATCCTAGCTGTTAACCGTGAAAAGGATATAGAACATACCATTTGAAGCATGTGAGGATGCTCTCCATCATCATGGAACTTTAGCGCAGGGGACATTGACCTTGCACTCTTGATTAATTTCTTAGGGCCTGCGGAATAGACATAGCTAAAATTGTGAACCAATATTACAAACAGGTCACAACTTACCAGAAGATATTAGCAGGATTAATGATACATACTTGAAATTTTGCAATCTTCTGGAACCTCACTGGATGAGCAATAGGTGACTTGGACTTTTGGATCCCCCAAAATATTCAAATTAGGATCAGTAATATCAGATACTCTCGGTAAGAGTGACGGATTTGTTTCATGCAATGATTTCCACAAAGACAGCAACCAAGGATCTAAAGCACCTTCATACCTTGCATACAACAATAAAGAAATCCTTGTTGAAAAATGCTTCCCAGCAAGACGGTAAACGTATGTGTGGTTTATAACCAGAGTATCACATACTGCCTTCGTTCTCAAATTGTTGTCGTTAGGACAACAACTCTAGTCCATTTTGAGCTAGAACTGTTCTTATAACTTCAACAATTCAAAAATGGAGGGGGTAGTAATTTAACTCAGCATAACTTGCAAAGTTACAATGTATATAGTGAGGTATGATTTTCATACCCTGAAGGGTGTTGATCATCTCCCAAACCTTTCTCCACAATTTGTTCTGCACCAAGAACTAAAATCCTTTGGTCAAGCTTCTTTGCAGGAAACTGCAGTTGTAAACACGTCAATGAAGACCAAACAGAAACAAACCATACTGTACATTTTACAAACCATAAGTCAAGACTCATGAGCAACATATTACAGTTTCACATCCTCGATATGATTGACATAAGACATCAACTCATTTGAGTATGCGCTAGAATGCATATCTAGAAAATACAAAATAAAAATTTATCTAACAATGAAACTCAATATTCATACTCTAATCTTATCTCTTGGTGCTCCTAGCTAAGTATCTAAATAGATTACAAACAATACTATTGGCAAGCTTTGGAAATGTCAGCTGAACCTTTGTAGTATTAAGAGATTAAGAATATAGTTCACTTTGCAAGCAAGCATTCACCAAAGTAGTACTAAGACACAACAAACAACTCATCTTTTCCAAGAAAATGGTACTAAAACAGTAAAACGTAATCATCCCACACAACCACCAAAAGAAGTTAAAACATAATCATTGGATATGAATATAACCACATATTATTTTCCTGCATATGCACGCTGTGGGTTGTTCTTCCAAAAGAAAAAAGGAATTTCTTAACAGATCACCGCATATGATTGTACAAATAGAGCATTGTAACATGCTGGTAAGTTCAATAACCCAGACAGGCCTTACATTGTACTTCTGGTAACCTGAATCACCCAACCCAAACACTGCATAACGGACCCCATCAAGCCATTGCCTGCTCAGATCCTTCCGAAGCAGGTATCTCCAGAAACCCTGCAGGAAAAAAAAAACAAGGCCAAAATTTCCATTAGGCAAAGGAACACATTGAACAGGAAGCTATCAAAAGGATAAAAATCTCCATACCTTCATGGAATCCGGGGGGTCCCCCTGTCCCATGGTGGAGACTACAAAGACCACAAACTTCTCACGTGGCAAGCAACTCTACACAAACAGGCAAAGGCAGTAAGTGTTAAGCGCATGGCATCAGCCGTGAGGGCTCTGTGGCGGCAGGGGTAGTTACGAATTGGAGCTTACGGGATCGAAGCTGTCCATGGATAGGACTTCGACGGCCGGGCAGCCGCCGCGCTCCGCTTCGCGGCCAACACGTTCGGCGGCGTCCATAGCGTTCCCGGTTTGCGAGGCGTAGAGCACGAGAAGGCGGTCGCTCCCCGACGCTGCCTCCTCCGATTCCGTGGCCAACGGAGCCATGGGTCACACAGAGAAGCCGGAGTTCCCACGCCTTAGAAATTAGAACCTGCCACACGGCCGAATATCAAGATACGAATGGGGGGAGACCATCTAGAAGGGTTGAGAAAGGAGCGGGCAGGAGACCCATACCTCGCCTGGTTCTGCTCCGGTGCGTTCCTAGGGAGGCGCGACGGGAGGACCAGGGGCGGCGCAGCTTGACGTGGGGAGGGCCAGCGGCGTGCGCTCGAGGGGTGGAGTAGACTAGGCTCCGTAGGAGGTCTCTAGTTGAATCAATGGGATCCTAGATACAAAAATGGCGGGAACGACCCTCCGGCCGAGCTTCGGTGCTTCGGCGGCGGCGTCGCCGGTTACGAAGAGGAGATGGGAGGGCGACTTGCCGGTGGGATAGAGTTACCTTTCCGGCTGCTGACTTGCTGGTATGGGCTGGAGGTTGGAGGCATGCAGATGAATTGGGCTGTGGCCCAGGAAAATTGACGAATTTCATTTCAGGCTCCCGGATCCATTATTAATGGCAGCCCGCTAAGACCTCGTTTGGGGGTTAGAGAAAAAAACTCAGGAAAGCAAATCTCTAATGAAAATCTCCATATCCCTTTGGAATTCTCCCTAGGGTTTTATGTTCTCTGTGTCCATTTGGAAATAAAGGGAGAAATCCCGAAATATAAAATGATCTAAAAAATTAGAAAAAATCAGGTACTAATAGCACAGCTGCACTGCCTCCTCCTATCGGATCAAGTTCATCTATTCTTCACTCAAATCTCTCTTCCATTCCAACGAACACAAAGTTGCAAGCGAGCAATGGAGATGCCGCTGGTGTTGTGCGTGCCGCTCCTCGCCGCCGGCAGCGGTGGCCGTTAGTTACTCGCAGTGGGCGACAACAGTCGAAAGGGTTGGAATCGGACCTGGACTACGCGGCCTGGCTCAAGAAGCAAGCAAGATCTTCCTTCTAGATCCATCCAAGAGCATCTCCTCTCCTTCTACTCTTGCATGAAGCTCAACGTCACCGCCATGAGTACCTTCTCTTGGTCCTCTCCTGATGACGCCTTCAAATTTGACGAGAAGACGTCGGCTAAAGCCAAGGCCAGGTTCAGCGCCGCGTCGTCGTCCCTCCTCGCTGCGGCCACGAAGGCGAAGACGGCAGCGGCGAGGGATTCGTCGGCGGTGTTGCTCCGGTGACAGCTCTGAGGCGCTGCTCTGGGAGGCAAGAGGCGGCGCGGCGGGCTAGGGGAGGCCATGGTAGAATGGCTACAGGATTTGAAGATTGGGAGGAAGGAGGAAGAACGGAGGAGATGAAAAGATGACTTGAGGAAGAAGAAGCAAATGACTATTCAACTATCTCGTTAACAAAGTCTGTTACACCTTTTATACTCTCCTCTCCCACTCTTTACAATATAACTGGGCCCACGGGTCATGACATTATCCCCTCCTTGAGAGTCTGCTTATCCTCGAGCAGGAGTAACAGAACAGACTAAACTGCCTAGTAAAAAAAAATGAACCAACCAAAATAGCAAAATCAGAATTTGGGTTGACTCATGTTCCCTTTCAGCTCGATCACAGATACTTCACTTTGAGCTCCAGCCTGAAATGCCTGATAAGCCCTGCACAGGCCATACCACAGCATTCTCCTGAGTATCTGCATCATCATCTACAGCTAGGGTGTGCACTGACCACAACTCCAGTGCTGGTAGAATCATCTTAGGGGGCAGGACATCAACAGAATTCACACTAGCTCCGCTGACAAAGAGACCAAAAAGTGCCAGAGATACGAGGGCAGCTGATCCAATTTCAAATCCCTTTGCAATAACAGCAACTGCTATGCCGCACATTGCAACGATAGAGAAACTGACATAGATGCTGAGAGCAATTGCGAAATTTGGGATGAAAACAGAAAATGATTTCAGATAATTCATGATGTCAAATATTTGAATCTGCTTTTGACGATGAGCAAAGTTTCTTAACAATGCTTCTTTGCCTCCAATCAATCTCTGTTATGTGTGGCAAAAACTTCATCTTCAGTGTTTTCACCAGTCATGGTAATTACATCTATCTGCATCCCCTCATTTGTGGCAACACAACTTGTCAGCCCAGTATCATTCTCTTTGCTATCAATCATAGTAGCTACAACCAAGTGCTTGCCCTTCTCATTAGTGACAACAACGGCATAAAACATGACAACATCTTGAGTTTGGACCTCCGCATCAATATTTGTGCCCTCATGTGCAGCATTGTTTTCAGAGTTCAGAACATATATTCCCACCACATTTAACATATATGTAGGTACACTAACTCTGCTGATCAACTGTTTATACTCAAGGCTCAATTGCTTTGCAGCAAATTCTACCTTAATACTTGCAGGAGCACTAATAGCAGTCACAATGCCAATGGGGGTACCTTCCCTTTCCAAGATTGGACCCTGATCAATGTGCAACTCTATAAAAGCAGAATAGGTGTCTGTCTTTATAAACACATCACATAAATCCTCAGGTTGCATCTTATAGCCAGCAGAGTAATAGAGCAGCTTCAGGTAATTACAAACAACCTCAACCCTCTTCCACTCAGAAAGGCTCATGCTAATTGCTCCACTAAGTGTCCAGCACTCCATATAGTCATAGAACAAAGGTCCAGTGATGGCAGAAAGATTAGAAACTACCTGTATAGATGATCCAATGATGGTGATCTTGAATTGAGGACCATGAAGCTCCCTCTCCAGCCACTGCCGTTGTGGATCTCCCAGAACAGTTCCATCACTTGATATTGGGTCTTTGTGATATCTGGTGTCCACTAAAATCACCTTCACCCGTCTTCCATCAGGGCCAAACATGTATGAGGTATAAACACCAGCCTGAGACTCCCACACGTACTGCTCTTTCTCATTGTGCTTGGTGTTCACAATGACATTCTCAGCCACCAGGTAGGCATAGTAGAAACCAACACCAAACTGACCAATTATAGACACATCAGCACCAGCAGCCAGTGCCTCCATGAACTCCATTGTCACTGACAAGGCCACCAACACCCTGACAAACATTGACAGCGGCATTGGCATGACGACGTCACAGTCAGGCATTTTGTCGAACGTCTTGCAAGCATGAGACACAGCTTCACTCTTGGTGTACATGGCGAGCAACGTGTTGATGATGTAGAGGTAACCACTAATCAGCGAGCAGAGGACGGGATGGTGTGTGTGCGTGGTAACCAGCACCATGGAATGCTGCTGCACGTTGGCCTTCTCCCGCGACAGCGCCGACGATGAGGTGCACGATCGAGGCGGGAAGGCGGCCTGGTGCTGCTGATTGGTCTGGAACGTCCGGAGTCCCTCGAGCAGTTCGGGGTTGGAGGAGGCCGTGGCAAAGTCGTAGAAGGCAAGCAGCTCCTCCGGCCCAGCGCGCGCCACGCTGGCAAGGACCGCCATAGTCAGATGTGGTGGTGGCCATGGTGGAGGTGGCCATCCGTGTACGAGGACGCAGGCGCGGTGCAGCCTGTGCGGGATGAGGCAGGCCAAGGCCAAGGTTGCCGACAAGTCACGGCGGTGCATCACGGCCATCTCCCCGGACTGCACCTCGCGCTCGTAGGTCACGTCAATGAGGCCCAGCGCGCACATCTGCGACGCGAACGCGACTGCGCCGTTCCGGTGGAGGTCGAGCCCCAGCGGCATGAGCTTGGGGTAGATGCCGAGGAACAGATGCTTGAGGACGCAACCACACTTGGACGCGCT
This sequence comes from Tuctoria greenei, assembly GCA_036927565.1. NCBI lineage: Eukaryota > Viridiplantae > Streptophyta > Magnoliopsida > Poales > Poaceae > Tuctoria > Tuctoria greenei. The sequence continues at coordinate 164,950,819 of JAYESD010000010.1, forward strand.
GTCGACGATGTTGGTCCAGATCCGGGACATGGCACACGTCGGCGCCACCGTCTGTAAGTGGACGTCGTGGATGTCGAGCTGCACGCGATTCACGCCCTCCGCGGTGGACGCGTCGTAGATCTTGCGCCATCGCTCGAACCCCGTGAAGTTGAAATAGGCACGGACCTCACGGAGCGCCTCCAGCAGGGCGAGCAACTTCTTCAGTTCGTTGCGCGCCGCGTTGACGAAGACCGCTACGGCCAACGGTGGTGACGCAGGAAGTCGAACCATGTGTCTCTCGTCGCCCTTGATGCTGAGGTCGGGACCGCGCCCGGTGGCCAGTCCGATGAGCACGCCGAAGGGGTTCACGGCGAGGTAGGAAACCGGGTCGATGTAGTTGGGGTTGGGATTCAGATCTGTGGAGCAGAACAACTCGGGGTGGAAGAAGGAGGCCGCCATGAAGTCGACGTGGACGACGATGTAGCGTGTCGGCTCGGCAACGAAGAAGGCCTCGATGTCTGCCTGGCGGTGCTTGTCCTCGAGAGCTTCACCAGTGGGAGGGAAACGGAGGTGAGGACGGCGCACACGTCGGGGTTGGCGAGGGTGAGGATGACGCCCTCGTCCACGAAGTCGACGTCGATGGTTCCGAGGTCCTTGACCTCGACGAAGTGGCCGATGCGGACCGTGGCCATGACGGGGTTGGTGAACGCGAAGTCTGCGGACACGAGCTCGGTAGAGTTGGAGACGCTGAGCAGGGCGAGGCCGACATTTGGCTCTTCGTCGGTGACGGGATCCTCGGGCAGATCGGTGTTCGGTTGAGCAGAGAGCTCCTCTCCGACCTCAGCAGCTCGAAGTGCCTCCTCCCGAATGATCACCTCGCGTAGCTCTTCCACGACCTTACGAATCTCTGCCATTCCTCCGCGTAGCGAATCCTTTAGCTCAGCCAAGGACTCCTTCGCCTCAGCGAACCCGCGGTGTGCTTGATTCAACGACTGCTGCATCCTATCAAATCCGATGGTGAGTTCCATCCAAGGATCATTGGTTCTGATACCAGTGTAATAATCCATGGTAGAATGGCTACAGGATTTGAAGATTGGGAGGAAGGAGGAAGAACGGAGGAGATGAAAAGATGACTTGAGGAAGAAGAAGCAAATGACTATTCAACTATCTCGTTAACAAAGTCTGTTACACCTTTTATACTCTCCTCTCCCACTCTTTACAATATAACTGGGCCCACGGGTCATGACAGAGCGGAGGGACGCGAGTGGCGGTGCTGCGCGAGGGGAGGGACGCGAGTGGCGGTGCTGCGGGCGGGCGGAAGGGCAGTGGCGGCGTTGCGAAGGGAGAGACGAGTATCATGGGGGAGACGCGAGCAAGCGAGGATTTACTTTGTGTCCTCCCCGGTGCCGGTGGATTGGGTCCAGAAAATAGATTGTCAAGTGGATCTAGGGAAAATTTCACCGGGCTGTGGAATCGGCCGACCTTCGGAATCTCGCACTGCCAAACGGGCCCTAAGTCAAGCTTTAACCCTTTCTTTCGGCTCATACTGATGGGCTTCGACTTCGAGGCTTGGACTGCAAGCATGAAGGGCGCACATGGGCCATTAGTGTGAGCCGGGGCCCGTCAAGGTAACGGTGTATGTAGACTGGGTCTACTAAGGAGAAAGCACACGTGGCCTGTAAGTAGGGAATTTTTTATTAATATATCTTAAAAGAATTTAATATAAGTAACTCACGGAATGACGAATTGGCAAAAATAACTCAGTTTCGTACGAGTAAAATACGAAATATGAATTCCGTATGTGCCTCATACAAAATGCTCATTTCGTTGTGTCATATCAGATGTTGCATGCCACGGTGGACACAAATATTAGCCACGGTGGAACCAATGGACATATAAGAATTTCGTATGTGCCACTTACGACGTCCACAGTACCGTTGTACGCGCCACTTACGAAATTCGTATATCCTCATTTTCACCTTGCGCTTGATGAATTTTACACATACGACAAAACCGGTGGGCCCCATCACTCGGGTAATTTCGTACGAGACACATACGAAATTGTCACCGGGGGTGAATATCGTATGTGTCTCTTAGGAGATTCGTCGTGGGACCGACGGCCTCAGGAACCACTCGATCGCCTCGAGAACCACTCGACAGCGTGACACGCCATGTCGAATTTCATGAGAGGCACATAAGAAATACATGGCCTACGTGTCATTTCGTAAGAGACATGTATGAATCTGGGTTACTTTTCAAAATTTTCAAAATCATAAGTGATTTATATTAAATTTGTTTTCAAAAGATATATTAATAAAAAAATCTAAAGTAGGTGGGCTGCCACATTTTTTTTCCAGAGAACGCATATGCACAAGCGAAGGGGGCGAAATGATACTAGTTTACATCTTCATAAGTTCATATGGAATTCGTACCTGCTCAAAAATGTCGTGTAAGGTGTGACACGTAACCCCGGTAGCTAGCTGTGCTAGCTATGTTATCCACGTCATCAAGTAGTACCGGAGAAGCTATCATCTGTACTTGCATACGAGACTTACCTTGTGGATGACAACTGTAGTGAGGTCAAAGCTAGCTATACGTATATCCACTTGCACAGAGCAAGTACTCCCTCCGTCTCGAAAAGGTTGCCGCTTTGTAGTTCATTTTTGAACTACAAAGCGACAACCTTTTCGAGACGGAGGGAGTATATTTCTGTGATGTCAGTACAGGTTTGGATGTTAAGCCTCCGTCCGGACAGGTAGCTATCGATATACAATAACGTGAGTACTATATCTGTTTTCTCGATCGATGCTTATGTATATGCATGGTGACCGGCCGGGACACATGGGAATAATGTTTAATGATTAAAATTGGTTAAACTTGTCAATCTAAGAAAACCGACCAGGCCAATATAGCATACTCCCTCCTGGCCTCCTTCCCACAATATTTATCGTTAGGACAAGTTTCTTAGTTTAAAATTGAACTAAAAAACTTATCCTAACGACAAATATTATGGAAAGGGGGGAGTATGTTGTCAAGATGGCAAATTAGACGTCACCATGTGTAGAATTCATTGAAACGATTAAAATGCATGTGTGGACCGTCCAGTTTAGATTCTGGATATAAAAGTTATGACACTTAGAAGAATACAAAATTTGGGAATCAGTCAAACCAAATTCTGAAAAATAGTTAGACCAGTTTTGGAAGTCCAGACCGAGTTAGGAATTGGATTTGGACACGAAAAATTTTAAAGGTTTTAATTTTTAATCGAGCAAGACCTCCCACATTATACATGCATGTAAAGGGTCATGAACGATTGCGAGTACCCGAGTCGATCAAAACATACTTTCTTTTATGTATTTATCTCTTTATCCTACCTTTTAACCCAAGTCATTGTTCTTCTTTCGTCTTCCTAATCTACCTGACCTACCAAACGATTGCCCTATCGAGGTCCCACTCGATCGGACGACCATTCGTCAGTTTTTTGTCGGATCGAACCCAACGAAACCGGTCGATCGATCGAGATGTTGCTCATGTGGCGGCGCGGCGTCGACAGAATCCATACGTGCCCTCTCGTGAATTCGTTTAGTTACAGGTGTTGTGGTTGGATACGGACGAGGACTGACGACGGACACGCACGCGCGCGCTCCTCACCAAACACGAACCACCAAGTCCACAGACCGGATGCTTCTATCCCATGCATATTACCACCTTGCACTCTTGCAGATGCTTATGCATGCAGCATATATGTTGCGCTTTATGCCAGAAAATGGAGGCGATAATGAAACGTTCCTGTAACTTGTTTGCTGGATAAAGTAAACTGATGAGAACAGGCGTTCACCAATTCAGGGGCCGTTTCATTCTCAGCTTTTTGCTGTTATTTTTACACGTCGAAATCAGTCTCTCTTTCACGGCGACAGTATTACTCCCTCCTTATCTTTTTAATTGACGTTTCAGACAATGATTTGAACTAAAAATGAACTAGATTTTCTGTCCTAACGTCAATTAAAAGAATCTAGAGGGAGTATCAAACAAGCCTCCACGCGGCAGCGGCAGCAAACAAGTTCTCCTTTGGGATCATGTGTTCCGGGGGCGGACGGGTGGTTGAACTGATTCTCAGTGTAGGTAGATGAGATCTGGTCGATCATCTCTCTCTCTCCCTCTCTCTCAATCAATATCGTATCCTGATGAAGGCTTTGCGTGTGCACGTTTGCCCAACGACGTCCTCTCTCATATCCTTCCAGTTCCAGTGTCTTCTGGTTCTCACTCACACTCTTAGCCAGCGACCCGATGCAAGTTGCTATAAATCACCGGTACACATGTCTCCAATGTCCACGTCCGTGGCGCATTCCTCTTGAACGCACGTACGAGCGCAGACTGCGTCTCGCTTTCCATGGAGAACCAGCTGCAGCAGGGAGACGATGAGGCACACGCGCTCCCCAGCTTCCCCTGCTACGACTTCACCGGCCCGTCGCCGCCGCCGAGCCTGTCATCAGACGATCAGCACGGTGCCTTATTCACAGCAGCACTCCAGCAGCAGCTGCAGCAGGTGGCGTGCGACAACCTTCCTCTGACCGGAGCTGATCTGCTGACGGCTGCGGTGCCGCCGTCGCCACCGCCGATGGTTTTCCCGGCGATGGTGGACTGGTCGTCTCTGCTCCAGCAGGCTGCTAGCTTGATGACCCCAGCCGTGCCGGGGCTGCAAGAGGCGGCAGCCGTCCAGGTGGTTGACCAGAGCGGAGAGAACGACGACGGCGAGGTGGGGGCCAGCGGAAGTGGCAGCGGCAAGGAGAAGGCGGTGGGCAAGGTCGGCGGCGCCGGGAGGTCGGGGAAGAAGAAGGTGAGCAGGCCGCGGTTCGCGTTCCAGACGAGGAGCGTCAACGACATCCTGGACGACGGCTACCGGTGGAGGAAGTACGGTCAGAAGGCCGTCAAGAACAGCGCCCACCCCAGGTTCGATCGATTACTTCCCTCCGTCTCTCTCTCTGCAAACTTTGCATGCACGCACGCACCAGCTGTACGTGTGCATCAACGACGTCCCATGAACCATAGCACATGCATCGTATCCGAGTAGATCGACCACACGGCAACGGCATGTATCATCATGGAAGATGGAACTGTGGAGAAAATGAATGGACGACGACCGGAGGTTCAACGGTCCCGAGCTAATACCCATGCATATGATAAGGTCGTCTGTGCGAAGGATACGACAGCCGCCGCCCGCGAGCAAGGCTGTGCTTCACACCATGATGACCGATGATTCTATTGACTGGTGGGTACGGTTGGGGAGCTACAGGGCAGACCGGCTCCGTGCTTGTTGTTCGCCAAAACTCTATCTGCATAAACAGTTCTCTTCTCTACATGCATGCGTGTTTTTCCTTTAATTTCAAGAGTGACCGCGCCTTCGGTCATCTATTAGTTTCAGAAAAGGGGATGACATATGCATGAGACCTACTCCATCTCCACCCATAATCACTCATCACTTCAATTTTTCACCGTCGAGTATGTATGTACTCTCTCCATCCCCATGAATTTGTCGCTTTGTAGTTCATTTTTGAACTACAAAGCGACAAATTCACGGGGACGGAGGGAGTATGTATGAACTACTCCATCAGTCCATCACCCAAAATAAGTTCATTTCTCAAGTCAGTCTCAGTCGAAAACTACTGGCCAAGCTAACAGAAAAAAAGGTTATAATATATATGGCAACAAATTTAATATTAATTATCCATCATGAATTATAGTGTACTTACTTGATGTATATGATGGGGAACGACTAGAATACATTCAAATGTTTGGTGCAATCGTACAATCAAGTATCTACAATCGTTAGATCTGCATCTTATAGTCAATGCATCTTTTTATTTAATCTCATTCATCATACTTCCACATGATAGAGGGAGGTTAAATAAAAAACATGCAACGACCGTAAAATGCAGATCTAACGATTGTGGATGTTTGATTACACACGATTGCACTAAAATTCTGATTGCATTGTAGTCATTGCCGTATATGATGCCGTGTCTTTCCTCTGTAAATTTAGTCAAACTTGCCATAACTAAAAACATCCTATAAGTAAATTTATGTTTTGCTACAACAGTATAATATGAATATTATATAGAGTACTTGTACACCTTCAGAAACTCGCATCTCCATCGTGGATATGGACACTCGTGTGTGTCTGCCACTCCAACATACTCCCTCCCGATCAATTTAATTGACGTCCGGACAGCATCAATCAATTCATTTTGTGTTCATTCTATTGTCTGAAACGTCAAATAATTTGCACCAGGAGGGAGTACTAAAGAAGAAAGTATTATCACTGCACACTTACCTCTCGGTCTTGTTGCCAAACACGATGCATGCAGGAGCTACTACCGGTGCACGCACCACACATGCAACGTGAAGAAGCAGGTGCAGCGCCTAGCCAAAGACACCGGCATCGTGGTGACCACGTACGAGGGCGTCCACAATCACCCCTGCGAGAAGCTCATGGAGGCACTCGGCCCCATCCTCAAGCAGCTCCAGTTCCTCTCACAGTTCTAATCCGATCCAAAGGCAGTCATTATAGTACTCCCTCCTTCCCAAAATAATTGTCGTTTTGGACAAGACTTTTAGTTCATTTTGGGAAGGAAGGAGTATTGTTCAACGGCTATCCATGAATATTGTGTAGTTATTGTATGCATGCCCAAAGTGTAATTATATATACATAAGCCAACTAAATCGGTCAAGGGGGTGTAAAAGGATAAGAATGTGCCTACCCCCCAGACAGACCAGAGTATTGCTGATAGAACATATTGTATGCTATATATATGTTCCAGAAAAAACTGATAGATACATTTACTCGTGTATAGGTGTATGTATAATAAATTTATACAGATATGTTCGTACGGCTGAACAAAATATTGCAAAGCCATATTCGTTTCAAGCTAAGTATTGGTTTCTATAGGATTTTGTTTGTGATGCTTAAAACTTTTCTGACTGTGTGCATAATGTAAAGTTTTAGGTGTAATTATTACGAGAACAATTATCCTTTGAGGATGCCATATGTGACTGCTCTTCTTGCAATACGCGTCAAACAATATAATGTTAGAGACGCATGGGAGACATTAGGAGGTGGGCCGTCATGGGAAAGGTGGTGAGAGGGCATCTATGTGACCATTGGTGTAGCCAGGTTCAAGCACCCCAGTGCACATGCACCAGGGTCTAAAACAACTTATCCTTGTTAATATCATAGTTTTAACAGATTTTTTCTTAAAATTATGCATGTGTAAAGGTGGGGCACCAGGGTCCACCTTTGTGCTTTAGCTTCGCCACTGTATGTGACAAAGATGAAGTTTGGAGACGAGTAATGGGTGTCAACAAGAACGAGAACAAGAAAATAAACAGAAGGCTGCGTCGTAGACCATCCCAGAGTGGTCTGAGGTGGGCTAATATTGGGTACTCCTTGTGATGAATCAAGAGAAAAACATATTATCCATCTCCTAAATATAATGAATATATGTACCGTATTCTCCCGAGACTCCTAGTGAACTTTTAGATGCCACTGTTATTAAGTACTCTATCTGTACCGAAATAATTGACGTTCGGGCAGCCTGTGCCAGTTTAATTTTAGTTCATTTTCTTGTTTGAAACGACGATCTTTACGAAACGGAGGTAGTATTTATTGATGATTGCTTTCATGAACTCTGTTCCAAAGAACACATCTCATATATGTATTTTCTTCATATGTTTATGTTGTTTGTTATGATATAATATACTCATTAGATTAGTGCAAAACATCTCGTTTGAATCAGTACTTTTATGCAGTAATTGACAACTACACTTTAAAAGGAATCATTGTTGCCTGACTCCTGTCTGATCAACTTAATTTGGATCAACGCTGACATACATTTTTATTTGAAAGCCCGTGGGCGATATATTAAGCAAAATGAGCAGTTAATTACAAAATTGTCACGGGCGATGACAAGAGATATAAAAAAATACAAAGATGCGCTAGAGCGTGCTAAGCCAGCAGCAGTTGGTCTGCTGCCGGCATTAGACCATAACCAAAGCTTCTCCTTCAGAACAGCAAGAATGTCGTCAATGATGATATGCTCTTTCCCATTGAAAATACAATGTTTCTTTCGCGCCAGATGGCCCAACACACGGCGACAGTCAAGGAGCGCAGATCCCGGTCACGATATGAAAAGGCTTTGGAGCGAGTTGCAGAAACCAGTCCATGAGAAAGAAGGCAGAGTCTCAGGACGATGGATGGAGGTGCTCCTCAAAAACCCAAACACTGACTCGAGCCCAAATATTCCTGGCGACACTACATTCGTAGAACAAATGCAAGGCCGTCTGCCATATTTGGATCTCGCATACTCGCACTTGTCAATGCTCCAATCAGACAAGAGTTGGACAACTATGATAAGACATAAACAATGTCCTTTTTTCTTTCAAAAACTTTATATTTTTAGATTAATTGTACTATTCAGCAATATATCTCTATCTAGTAACACTAACACTACACAAGTAATAGAAAGAAAAATTATATGTAGGCGCAAGGCATCCAAAACACCAGCAAACTGCCTAGAAAATTACTTTTATAGTAATTTTGATTCATTATGTGATGTCCCTGCCTCTTCCATAGCTTGAACAAACAATATATGAGATGAGCTTGCAGTAAGTCTATTACCTTATCCTCTTTCCTTTTAGCCCTGATATATGTCTGATCTTTATGTTAGCTACCATTTGTGATTTTTTTTGTCAAGATTCAATCTCGCTATCAGAAAAGATCACGGCGTGAGGCATTAAACTTAACCATAAAGGCTATCATATAGTGAAATCGTACACATGTAAGTTTGATTTTCTTCTCTATTTATGGCTTCTGCAATATTGTCATGGCTAAACACAACGTGTTACGATAAAATTAAATAAACACAACCAAATTTATAGTTAATAGAACTAAGATCATATTTAGCGTCATCAATAATCATAATAGATATCTGGAAAAAGATAATAACATCTTCAATATTGTCACAGTCAATATATTTACATTAGTATAACTTAAGGTCACATAACTTTTATATCTCAATCAACTGTCTTATGTTTTCATGAGACTTGTCAGGCTACCTTTGTTAAATCATTTACCTTGCATGACTCATGAATATTTATTGGTCAATATAAACAAAATATAACCGCTATTATATTCTTATCTCCAGATTTTCCGCATTTGACTCCACAACCATCATTACTTTCTTACCATGATGCTCTAGCTTGAACTATCCATCTGCATTCCTTTTGTGACTATCTTTCGGTTACTAAAAACTTATTATTGACATATTTTTTCCCGACATATAAAATCAAATAGACTTGTCGCTACCCTGATAAAGTTGCACCAACTTTTCCCGCGTTTTACTACAAACCCATGCAAAAAATGCAAAAGAACTTCCATCAATGACTTCTAGGCACATCCAAGTATTTTTGTTCATGTTGACAATATACACCAAGAGCATATGTATACCTTTATCTTATAAATTATATATATTAATCATTTTTAGATATAAGTTCGTTTATTTTTTTTTCAAATATCCAACATATACAAAACCACACACGTTTTTAGTTCAAGATATACATAGAAAACAGCTGTGTTCACACACAGTATTGTAGGAAAAAACCAAAAAGGCCCAAACCGTAATCCTTCCTCTTCAGACCTTCACAGTTTCCACCCCCACCTCCTCCCCCTTCACAGCTTGACCTCCCCTCGCCCTGCCGACGTCCGTTCCCCTCTCTCTCTCTCGGCCTACCTGGCGGCGACGTCCTTCGTCGTTCCTTCGACGGAAACAAGCACGCACCAGGTATGCCCAGCCCTCCTCTTCCCTTCCTGCTGCGCGAAATGGATCACCCCAAACCCTAATGTAAGCTTTTTGTATCCGATCAGGTCATTCTTTTGCCTCAACTAGCAAGGCTGAGGGTCTGTCATGCTTGATTATGGTGAGGGCGCAGTCGTTTCTCCCAAATTTCGGTGGGTTTAGCTGAACCCCGATGACCCAAGTGAAGTCCTGCCCTGGGGGAACCCGTGGTGGCTGAGGGGTTGTGTGTCGCCAGGGGAGATGAATGATACCTTGGCTATCATAAAGAAGAAGTTGAAGAAACAGAAGAAGGGCAACGAGGGTGCTGACGGCTTAGTGTCTGAATGTGGCACCGAGGGTAAGGTATTGGCTCAACAGGGAGATGTGCAGGGTGTTCCTGATACGGATGAGGCTGTCGCTGATGAGAAAAGCAGTCATGGTGGTGTGAAAGTGGGGGATGGCGTTCAGGGTTTGGATGATCTGGGGTTGGAAGACTCCTTGTCAGTGTTGTTTACAAGATCGGCTCGGAATTCTCGGCAAGTCTTAGAGAAGGATGCAGAAGGTGTAGATCATGCTTGCCCACATGATGAGGAAGTTCTTGGGAAGGAATCTGCATTGGCTCTGGATACAACTTCCAAAAGGAGGCGGCGACGCACAAAGGAAGAGATGAAGAATGCTGGTGCATATGATCGTAAAGTCTCATTGCCCAGGAAGGCAAAGGAAAGTGCAAATGCCAGGGTTTTTAATAGGCACTCTAAGGTTGCTGCTTGCCAAGCTGTAGGGGAATTGGCCTATGTTTCTCATGGTATGGAAAATAAGTCTGATGGAAAAGAGAAGGCTGCAAATGATGGATCATGTCACCTGTCATTTGGAGAAGTGCTTCTACAAGATGCAGAAGCCAACATTGTACTGAGGAATGGATCCGTAAACTCTTTCGATGGGACTACTCATTACTTCGAAGATTCAGCTTGGGCAAGCAATCAACCAAGGTTAACACCTTGTTCAGGTGTGCTTGCTGTAAAAGCATCTTGCATTGCTGCAGGTGAGGTTGTTGGTGGCGGTTCTGATAGACACCCATTTTCCCATATATTAGGGAAGGATAGCAGCGATGATATAGATTGTTCTCAAGGTAAGTCACCAACATCAACCATAAAAGGGAAAACTAGTCTAAAGCCAAAATCGGCCCCAAGAAAACCTGTCAAGGAAGCACAATCATATGTTAATGCTAAACCAGCTGAGATAGCAAAAGACGATGTTTTATCAGAGCATCAAACTAAAAGTGAGGTCCCGCTGCCACAATCAATTACTATGAAGTCAAATTTGTTGGGAACAAATGTAGCAGGGTGTACAGGTGACCCTAAAGATGGAGAGATTGAACCAAATGCAGCTGTACACACAGGAGAAAATTTAGGTCAGCTGGCACCTGCAACAGATGTGAGTATGGTTTATGTGGCAGCACCATTGGATTTTGAGGACATGGAGAATTCATCAAAGTTGAAACGTGTTTTGCGAAGTTCCAGAAAATGCAAATATGGTGACATGGCATATGAGGGTGATGTTGACTGGGAAACTCTAATGCAAGAACAAGGGCCGTTCTCTAACCCCTCAGCGGGTTTTGTGGGTCAATATGTCAAATCTAAAGATAAAACTAGAATTTCAGAAGTTTATGACTGTAGAGGTGATAATGGTGCTGCTGCAGTACGTGCTGGCCTAAAGGCTAAAGCTGTTACACCGATTGAGAAGCTAAAGTTCAAGGAAGTCTTGAAGCGCAAGGGTGGCCTGGAGGAGTACCTAGAGTGCAGGTAGGTTCCTTTTTCTCTTTTGTTTTGTAACTATTACTGTGTAGTATATACTCTAGTTGCCTTTTTACGCCATTAACGTCAAATTCCGTGCCTGATGAAACTAAATCTGCATTATGAATTTCCGTTGTCTGATTCCTTTTGCATTCCAGGAATGTCATACTATGCCTCTGGAGCAAGGATGTTAAACATTTATTGGGTCTTGGAGAATGTGGTGTTTCTGATGTTCCTACGAAAGATGAATCGCCACGTCAAACACTTATTCGTGATGTCTATTTATTCTTAGACCAAACTGTAAGTTGAGTTGTCTGTAATTCTTGGCCATACTTCATAATACATGCTTTATTATATTCCAAAATTTTACCTACCAAATTAAGCAGTGAACTTCCACCCAGTGCCAGCTGGATCTTTATTTTTTTTGAAAGCTTGCTCGATAGTGTTCCAACTCATTGAACTTCTTTTTGTTGAAAAATATATTTGGCGAATTTACTTCTGGCTTTCTTGTTTTGTTGAGAAATAACTTTGGTTAATATATTTGCTAAATTACTAATGAGCCTGCATTATAACACCCCATCCTCAATCCCCAGGGCTACATAAATGCCGGGGTTGCATCAGGCAAGGTGGCAAAGGGGTCCACTACTTCTTTTGAAACTGTAGAAGTACCCACTTCCAGGTTGGATGCGTCACATGTAATGGAACCAGACAACCTTCAAAATGGTATTGTCATTGCATCACTTCAGAGTAAGGATCCTGAGCATGACAATGGCATAGAATGTTTCATTAATGGGAGTGCTAAGAATATAGTATGTGCTTTGACAGAAGCATCAGATGAAAATAATCGCCCTGCTGGCCTCGAGGCTCTGGAGTTGGTATCTCATTTGAAATCTGATGAACAGTCTAGTGAAGAAAAGAATAAAGATGCATCAACTGAGGGTAGAGATGCATTGCTGTTGTCCAGTAATTCCGATATCCATTGCAGGTCAGATGTGAACAGTCATGCTGGAAAAGTTGAGGATCCTCATCAACCGGAAGCAGCTGGTACTGAAAATTGTAGAGACAACCACCCCAAAAGTGATAAAGTTGAATCCGGAGTGTATCGCAAAACGGTGATTGTTGTGGGAGCTGGTCCTGCTGGTTTAACTGCTGCACGCCATTTGCAACGACAAGGTTTTTCGGTCATTGTTCTTGAGGCACGAGATAGGATTGGTGGTCGTGTTTACACAGATCGCGCATCACTTTCAGTTCCTGTGGATTTGGGTGCTAGCATTATCACTGGGATTGAGGCTGATATAGCTACTGAAAGACGAGCTGATCCATCCTCTTTGATTTGTTCTCAGCTTGGTCTTGAACTTACTGTGTTAAAGAGCGATTGCCCTCTTTATGATGTAGTCTCAGGTGACAAGGTTCCTGATGATTTGGATGAAGATTTACAAGATGAATACAATGGTATTATTGATGAGATGGCATTGCTGTTTGAACAAAATGGTGAGAGTGCAATGGGTTTATCCCTTGAGGATGGATTAGAGTATGCTCTCAGGAAACATCGTGCGGCTCAAAATATGGCTTCTGTTGAGCAGTACGGCCAGTTGAGAAGTATGTCCAATTCTGGATCTATTGACATTACCAAAAATGCTTCAAATCAAAATGAGAGAGTTCATTGCAGGGAGTATGATAAGATAGACGTTTTAAGCCCTCTCGAGAGAAGAGTAATGAACTGGCACTTTGCACATTTAGAGTACGGTTGTGCTGCAACGCTCAAATCTGTATCCCTTCCATACTGGAACCAGGATGATGTATATGGAGGGTTTGGAGGTGCTCATTGCATGATCAAAGGTGGCTATGACACTGTTTTACATAGCCTTGCAGAAGGAATTGATATTAGGTTAAACCATGTTGTGAGTGAAGTACTGTATGGATCTGAGGAATCAGGTGCTAGCTGTGTTGATGGTAAACACATTAAGGTTTCTACTTCAAATGGAAATGAATTTATTGGAGGTGCCGTGTTAATAACTGTTCCTCTTGGTTGCTTGAAAGCACAAACAATTAAATTCTTTCCTTCCTTGCCAGACTGGAAACTCTCTTCTATAAACAGGCTTGGATTTGGTGTTCTAAACAAAATAGTATTGGAGTTCCCTGAGGTATTTTGGGATGATAATGTTGATTACTTTGGTGTAACTGCAGAAGAAACAGATCTAAGAGGATGCTGCTTTATGTTTTGGAATCTCAGAAAAACAGTTGGGGCACCAGTTCTGATAGCTCTAATTGTTGGGAAGGCTGCTATAGATGGACAAAGCATCAGTTCAGATGATCATGTTAACAATGCTATGGTGGTTCTCCGGAAGCTCTTTAGGGATGTTTCTGTGCCTGATCCAGTTGCATCTGTTGTGACCAATTGGGGTCTTGATCCCTTTAGTAGAGGTGCTTACTCTTATGTTGCAGTTGGAGCATCTGGACGAGAGTATGATATTCTAGGAAGGCCAGTTGCAAACTGTTTATTTTTTGCTGGTGAGGCAACATGCAAAGAGTATCCAGATACTGTTGGTGGTGCAATTTTGAGTGGTTTGCGAGAAGCTGTTCGCATCATTGACTTAGTAAACACTGGAAATGACTATGTCGCTGAGGTTGAGGCTCTACAAACTTACCAAATGCAGCCGGACAGTGAAAGAAATGAAGTTAGAGACATGAAAAATAGACTTGAAGCTTGTGAACTTTCGACTGCTCTAAGTAAAAACTCGTCTGATATAATGTATCCAGTCATTAGCAAGGAATCTTTGCTACAAGAAATGTTCTTCAGTGCAAAAACTACATCAGGACGCCTACATTTGGCTAAGGAGTTATTGAAGCTTCCTGCAGATTTTTTAAAATCATTTGCCGGGTCTAAAGAAGGACTAAGTACACTGAACTCTTGGATACTTGTAAGTACATCGAGTTTTTCCTTTATGCATTGCAGGATAGTGATATTTTTCCTATATCAAAGTTGTTTTTGTTTTCATTCTAATTTTGGCAGGATTCACTAGGGAAAAATGCTACTCAACTGTTGCGACACATTGTGCGCGTGCTTGTGATTGTTTCAACCGATCTGGTAGCTGTGCGTTTATCTGGTACGTACATAGCTTCATATCCCTTAAAGTGGTGTTTGTTAGAAACTGCTTGTTGACATTGCACATTTTACTGTTCCCTCTTTCCTCCAGAAGGAAACCATATTGGGTCATTACTTATAACATCCTTATTAGGAATCTAATTATCTAATTTACCCCGCCAATAAAGGTGACCCCTCCCATTTTGCTTTCTATGTAATGTCTGTTTATTAATTAACTATTTATCAAAAGGGTAAACAAGCAAATATCTGACTGGTGACTTGGTGAGTGTGATGATTTATCTATGCACTGATAGATTTTTGCTGTTTGTTACTGGTACTGTATGGATGCTTGTGTTGTCTAAATTGTTTTGCTAGCTGCCTGATGACAAGACTGATTCTTGTCTCTGAACTTCATGCAGGAATCGGGAGGACTATAAAGGAAAAAGTCTGCATGCACACGAGCCGAGATATTCGTGCTATAGCTTGTCAGTTGGTCAGTGTGTGGATTGAAGTTTTTCGTAAAGAAAAGGCCATCAATGGTGGACTCAAGTTGATGCGTCGAATACCATCAATTGAATCAAGTAAGAGCAAGAATAAATATCTGCAAGCAGGAAAACCCACTTTAAATGTGCCAAAAGAAAGTATGGGAGACCATAAAGTTGCTTTGCAGCATCAGCATGGAACATCCCACTCACCACCTAAAACAAACGAGAAGTCTAAGAACAAGGCCACAAAACTTGAAGCTGTGACAGCTATCAGGTCTAATGACAGCTCACTTTCAGAAAAGCAACGTCGTGACATCAAACCTCAAGCAGAGCACAACATTCCTATATCTGAGGAAGAAGCTACTGCATTTGCTGCTGCTGAGGCTGCTCGAGCTGCTGCAATTGCAGCTGCACAGGTAGGTGACTTAATTTTCTTTTGATTAAGATTTGTGAGTAATATTTTTCTTCACCAACCGTACCAAATCTGATTTGAACATTATACATAAAAGCTGGGAAATTTACAAGGGTCTAGTTGGTCATTTCCATGTTTTTTATGACTGATGCCTTCATTAATTTGAGGGTGTGTTTGGGGAACATGCCTTATATTGTGCAGTAGTTGGAGCAAGTTATATTTAACTTTCATGCGCACAAGTGATCAAACAATGGATAATATGGTTGAGGTTAGCAACTTTAAAATTGTTAGGTACAACTTCAACCCCTACTTTTGATTGTTTAGATTGAATAATTTTGATAGAAATGGAATTTGAAAATCTGAGGCAACCATATCACAATCAAGGTTTGAAGCAGAACTGTTGTGTTATATAAAAAATATTCCAATCGGTGATGTTGGTCCGAAGTAAATCAACTTTTGCAGGGTTTTACAAAAGAAAACAAACCAAACTTGGTCATTTTTTTTGTGTTATAGGCGTATGCATCAGCAGAGGCAGAGATAAGTGTGCCCCGTGAGCTTCCAAAGATACCATCATTCCATACTTTTGCGAGGCGTGACCACCATTTGGACCAATCTGATGCAAGGAAAAAAGTGTCGAAGGACAATTTTGGGAGACTCGAATGTATATCAGAAGTTGATTCAAGGAATGGTAAAGCTAAGAACTCGTCGGCTGACAACACCAACTGCACCGATGTGGACAGCTCAAAAATGACAGGGGATAACTGCACACACAGAAGCCACTCAAATGAGAAAGCCTGCCTAACAAATATCAGGGATCATTCTACAGATAGCTGTGCTGTAGAGAGTCGGTTTAAGAGGGCATGGGTTGATACAGATACGATCTGCACCGATGGTGTCAAGGACCCTCTAGCCATTGAGAGGTGGCAGGCACAGGCAATGGAAGCTGATAAAGAATTCTACAGTCGGATATGCATACCCGATGAAGAAGATTCATGTATTCAGAAGAAGCTATGCCGTAGCTCTGCCTCACAGGTTTCCGAGAGCAAACCTGCATCAGGTCACTCTAGAAGTGTGGAACTAAAACAGGGTCTCGTGAACTTCATAGCCTCACTGCTGATGCCATTATACAGAGGGAAAAAGATCGACAGGGAGGGGTACAAAACAGTTATGCGGAAAGCTGTTAACAAGGTATCATGTCCTCAGTTTTTTGCTCATACTTTTAAATGATCATTTCTATGTAATGCTACTTGTGTTGCTCCATTGTCTTACTGTGTTATTTTCTTCATGGTACTATGGTAGTAATGATACTGATTGTAGTCTGTTTCTCTGGCCTCAACAACAGATCATTGAGTCTTGCACAGCAGGTGAGAAGTTGATGACTTCCCATGAGTATCTTGATGTTAAAAGAAAAAACAAGGTGCTTATCATATTACTTTGTTACCTATGTTTTATACTTATTGTCCCGGCCTTAGTAGCACACATAGCTCTGTTATCAATGGTGGACATAATTTGTTATTTTTACTGCTCGCTGATGCCTTGGGCTTCTGACCTCAGGATGAGCCATTCTATATGACTTACTATAATGTTTGAGATATTTCTTTTACTTAACTTCTGTATTGTATTAATCCTTTATACAGTTTAGCTCATGGGTGTTTACAATCAATGCAGATTGAAGTCTTTGTGAACAAGATGGTTGACAGGCATTTGCATGTTGCTAGCAAAACTACCAAACCATGAAGTTCACATAGGCAGGAAGGTGTTATGCTCAAGGAAATCAAATTTCTTATTTGAAGCACCAGAGTATCACTCTGTGGTCGTGACTCCAAATGAACTAAACATTAGTTAGGAAATAGGTCCGGTTTCATCAATGCTGCAGGCAAGATCTGCAGGACTAGACTATCAGGTGGTTGCCCCGAAGGCCATTGGCTAGATCAGCATGTGTACTTTTGTATTTAGTTAGGTCAGTCAAAGGTTAGGACCCCTGCTCACTCGACAAGCATGTTGTGCATGCGGTAAGCTTGGATACCAAGTTGAATTCTGTGGCTTGATGAAGTGGCATATGAAGATCCGGGATTCAGTGCGGTCACATATGCATTGAGGGCTCACTGCGGAGTGGATTAGTTATGTTCGTTGTTCATGGGCAGCCTGCACCAAGCTAGATCCTTATCCTCTCTCTTTGTTGTATAGTGTTTTTTCTTTCAGAGTCTAACATGCATCTAACTTATAGTCGGTCAGGTTAAAAAGGTTGTAGTTGGCAGGGAGGGTTGAGTTACAGCCAATTGTATATCCTTCGCTGCTTATATTATGCCTCATTCATTCAATGCTAAATGATTCAAAATAAAATCATGTTGTATCTCCGAAATTTGAGGTGTATGCCAATTGAGTTCAGATTTACTTTTTTTGTGAAGAATTAGATGGCAAAAATGTCATGATGTTTTCATGCACAACATATTAAACCATTTGTTAAAAAAAAGTCGGTACCAATTTAACATATAAAGTCATCAACCATCTAGATTCTTATTCTGGCAATCATGGTCCAACTTCAACGAGGTAAGATGTTCTGTCTCGTTTGTGTCAGATTATAGAGTCATATAATTGTGGTTCTGCAGGTAGCGGGAGAATGTATTCATGGATGAGGTCATCGCAAATGGGCATGTTTTCATTAGGAAATGGACCTAGGTGGAAACTGATATTTGTTGGTAATTTACTGATGAACTTCGTTGCTAAATACTCCCCCTTTTCCACTTTATTGTATATATTCTTCTTTTATTTAACTTTTTAATCCGTGTCACTAAGATTTCACATTTTTTATATATGTCTTTAAAGTACATAATGGTAATGAGATTTAAATATTTTGTCGATAAAACGTGCAGTGAACTTTGTTACTGTAAATCTTTGATCATAAGTAAATGAAAACGAAGGGAAGTTCAGGGGTAAAGCACATGCATGCCTTATGACACCTTGTATATAATTGGCCTAGCTGCATCGTAGATACTCCTGTGTGTATTTTGTTTTACGCGTAATAAAAAGGAAATTGTATTCCGCACAGAAAAAAAATCTTGGGGCCTAACCATGCCGGCCCAGATTGGGTCTTGCTTGATAAAGTCGGCCCAACAAGAGGCCTGTTGAGAAGCGTCGTCGTCTTCTTCGCAGTCAGCGCTGCCCGCCGCCGCCGAAGCTAGCCAGCCGCGAAGTTACCGGGAAAGGAGAACTCGCCCATCACTACCGTCGTTCCCCTCTTCCTCCACTCCCTGGCCTCTGGTGTTACGTGACGTGAAGTGGAGATCCATCCGGACATTCATTTCTGTATTGGTAAGGAACTCTAGCATACTTTGATGGATTTACCTAATAGTGAGTATCCTTCTCGAAGATCCTTTAACTGCTATGAGTTATCAGATCCAACATATAATCGATCTTAGTTGACGTCGTAGGACTAGAGGTCTAACCTGTGGATGCAGTTCATTTCTCCAATTTTTGGGTTCAACTAGACCCCATTGCTCCACGCTAGGTCTAGCCGTGGCAAAATGCCCCGGTCTTGACGCAGAGAACATCTGGGTAGTGTCGAGGTTTGAAGATGTCCTTTGGGGAATGCTGGTTTCGTACCAGTATGGGCATGAAATTCAGATGGTGAATCGAATGGGCTAACTTCCCATTTCCAAATAAAACAGTTGCTGAGGGGATTGTGCGAACATGACATGACTTACTGCTTGTTCCATTGGACAATGTGAGTCAGAGATATTGGATTGAACTTTCCCTTCCAACAAAACTAATAGGGCACATGAATCTTTTCATCATATATGGTCCTTTTGACAGGGTTTTAAGTGTGGGGCAGGTTGCTTCTAAGCTCCAACCTTACATTTGCAAACATAATGTTTTTTCCATCTTTTTGTTTATACTGCAGGAAGAAGAGCACGGATTTGCAAGGCCCAGTTTCCCTAAAATGAACAAGGGCAAGATTTTCAAGTTAGCAAAAGGATTTAGGGGAAGGGCAAAAAATTGCATAAGGATAGCAAGGGAGAGGGTTGAGAAAGCCTTGCAATATTCCTACAGGGACAGGCGTAACAAGAAGAGGGATATGAGGTCCCTTTGGATTGAGCGCATTAATGCTGGTACACGATTACATGGGGTATGTTTGTGTTCTACTTCTGAAAACAAATAAGTTTCAGCATTTGCGAAATTCTAGTTACTATTGTCTCTATGTGCTTATTTTACAACAAATAAGTTACTGCTATCTGCCTTGTATTTTTCCATTTAAGTAGCTCTTGTCTTGCTTCTGACTACCAGGTGAACTATGGCAACTTTATGCATGGATTGATGAAGGAAAACATCCAACTCAACAGGAAGGTGCTCTCAGAGCTTTCGATGCATGAACCTTACAGCTTCAAGGCACTTGTTGATGTTTCTCGT